>JACGDI010005516.1:1632044-1674798 GCA_014898725.1 Jacaranda copaia
TTTTCAGAGTCAACAACTGCATACGCTAGTGTAAATAAGTCATTATTAGCATCCTTATTGACAACACTGAGTAAGTATCCTTTGTATTTAATTTTAATATGGGTGCCATCTAAAAATATCAACGGCTAGCATCCCCCGAGAAAACTAATAAGGCCGGCACTGAAACATATAAATAGTTGACAAAATTTTTGACTAATTGGGTCAATCTCATAGTTTGCAATACATCCAGGGTTTGTCCTCTTCACTGCATCATAGTACTACCTCAACTTATCATAAGATCCTTTCTCAGTGCTATGGATGTCTTGCATAGCTAATTCCTTACCCATTCATTCTTTATGGTACCTAAGTTCCACACCGTATTCTTTGTGGACATCTTTCAATATGGTGGAGGGCCGATAACATAGCTTTAATCTCAATTTATCCTTTATAATGTTAGCAACCCATGTAGAATTGGCTTTAGGATGTCCCCTTCTTCGAAGATTAGCCTCACCACATGTGTGCTCTAGATTGCATTTTCAAATGCTAAATAATTTATCAGCCTCATGCCTTGATGTATAGATTCTCCATTTGCAATTTTCATCATTGTAAACAACTATGATTTTTTTGTTGTCATTTTGTTTTGTATTTAAATGACCGCAAAGTAGACACCGCTTAAGCATAATTCTGAACTCTTGAGCATCCTTGAATGTCTAACCCTCCCTATATATGCAATTCCTCTATGCATCAATTGAGTTGCTAGTTAAAGCCAATTCATTGTGCGATGCATTAATCGAATTAATTTTCTCCTAGACTGCATTTACGTTGACAAATTAGGTTGACAAATGAAGTATAATTTCATAAAAAATAAGTACAATTTTAATAAATTGAAATATAATTTTAGAACATTTGAAGTATAAAACCCTAGCAACTGCAGTACAATTTTTGATAATCCATTAGTAGAACACTTGAAGCATAAAACTTAAATAATAGAGTAAAATTTTATGTGAAATGAAGTACAATTTCAGATAACTGGAGTATAAGTTTGTATAAGATGAAGTATAATTTTGAATAGTTTAAAAGTATAAAATCCTGGCAACTGCATTACAGTTTTGAATAATCAATAAATAAAACATATGAAGTATAAAACTTCAATGAGCAGAGTACAATTTTAGATAAAATAAAGTATAAAATGAAGTATAATTTTAGAAAAAAAGTAAAATTTTAAATAAAGTTTGGATAATCAATAAATAGAACACTTGAAGTATAAAACTTAAATGAATAGAGTACAGGTTTAAGTAAAATGAAGTATAATTTTAGAAAAAAAAAAAGCACAATTTTAGATAAAGTGAAATATAATAAATTCAGTTAATTGAAGTACAGGTTTAGATAGAATGAAGTATAATTTCGGAACACTTGAAATATAGTACTTCAATGAATAGATTACATGCTTTGTAAAATGAAGCAAGTATAATTTTAGAAATGGAAGTACAATTTTACATATAAGAAAATACAATTTCAAAACATGCGAAGTTTAAAATCCTTGCAAAAGAAGTATAATTTTTTATAATTAATAAATAGAATGCTTGAAGTGTAGAAAATCAATGAATAGAGTACAGATTTAGGTAAAATGAAGTATAATTTCAGCAAAAAGAAGTACAATTTTAATAATGTAAAGTATACTGTTCAAACTTTTGAAGTACAAAATCCTAGCAACTGTGGTACAATTTTTGATAATCCATTACTAGAACACTTCAAGTATAAAATTTAAATTATAGAGTACAATTTTATGTGAAATGAAGTACAATTTTAGATAACTGAACTACAAATTTAAATAAAGTGGAGTAGTTTAAATATAAAACCCTAGCAACTGCAGTATAGTTTGAGATAATCATTAAATAGAATACTTGAAGTATAGAAAATCAATTAATAGAGTACAGATTTAGGTAAAATGAAATATAAAATAAAGTATAATTTCAGAAGAAAATGAAGTACAATTTTAGATAAAGTGAAGTATAATTTCCAATTTCTAAAGTATAAAACCCCAAAAATGGCGGTACAATTTTTGATAACTATTTAATTGAATACTTGAAGTATAAAACTTAAACAATGGTGTACTATTTTGGTCAAATGAAGTATAATTTTATTTGCAATGAAGTATACTATAGAACTCTTTAAAATAGAGAAAGATTTTTAAATAAACGGTGTACAATTTCAAAACTCTTGATGTACAAAATTTTACAAATTGTAGTACAGTTTAGATTCTGTGAAAGTATTACATTAAAATATCACAGCTTTTCTTGGCACTGCTGCTTGATTCATTTTTTCAGTTTATCAGGATGTCAATAATATTCATCTTTAATATCAAATGTAGTAAGACCATATTCAGAACATCTTTGTCATCAGTCAATGTTACGTATAATCTTTGATGTGGAGTTACGTAGCACAAACTAAAGAGCTCAACTTTGATTTCACTCCATTTTCTTGTGATATTAATGTATATGTCCATTAAAGTCGTAATATCCTTAATTGACATTATATGGAGCTGGTCTTTGTAGCAGCAACTCTCCAATAATTGATTGAACACTCCAACTTTACTACTGATTGGCATTGTTGGAAAAATACAAGAAACTCAGAAGCAACTGAGAAGAAGAAGAAACCCAAAAATAATAAAGATTGAACCAGAAAATGATGAAAATGAAATGAGAAGAAGACAATGCTGATATCGGGTTAATGGTTGTTTCTTGTTTCCGCCGTGGAGCTGCTTGCATTTTTTCTTTTTTTCTATTTCTGGAAATGATACTAATATTGGTAGGGTTTACTGTTGTCTTTTATTTATGATATTAAACTTAAGGGTACTTTTATCAAATCAAGTGAGTAATCTCAAAAATATTAAAGAGTTTAGTCTAATAATAATCAAGTGGGGACTAATCTCAAAAATAGAAAGTGATTTTGGTACTTTTAAATAAGTCTCCCTACATTTATTCCCATTTCCCATTAATTTAAAGTTGCCTAGAGAACAATAACATAAAATAATGAAAAAAAAGAAAATTATTAATTTATCACATGGTACCGCTGACGAACTTTCATAGAGACGTCCATCACCCTATTGGTTGTTATTTATAGCAAAACGAACTAATGATCAATAAGTGCTTATACCGTGTGTTGTTCCCATAGAATCATCACTCACATGGTCTTGGAGGAAACTCTAGCTCCTGGCCTCTTGCTATTTTTATTCAAGCACGTACCCCCTTTTTCAAGTGTAATCTATGTACAACATTTATGTAATTGACAAAGTTGAATAATATCTCTATATGTATTTTAATTTATTTTAGGAGACTAACATGAAAATAGCAGTCACAAAAATATCTAAGAAACTGAAAGAAAATAAAAGAAAATAAATTTTGGTGACAGCTATATTTAAAGGATCAATCAACCTTTCATGAGGGTAAAACTTGCGGTGTACTGATACTCGCGGATGGTTTTCAACCACAAACTCCCCTTGATTTCATGGCTATGCATCATAATAGAAATAGTATTTTTTATTTTTTTTTTGGATAAATGGCAATTTCATTCAGAGCACATGGAGTTCACAAGGGGGAAGCCACCATTACAAAACACAGATAAAGGAAGATCATTAACGTTACAATAACCAACACAATCAGAGGATTTAGCCCAAGCTGCCAGATTATGAGCTGCAAAGTTCTCCAATCTAAGACAAAGTCTGAACTTCCATCTATTCCATTTGGACCACACTGCCCTAATTTTAAGTAAGAAAGGTTTAGCAGCCCACTCAAGAATTTCCATTTTGTTATTGATCATTGCAATTGCAGTGGCACAATCCGATTCCACGACCACTTAGTGAAGGTTGAGGTTGTGCAAAATCTTTGCCGCTTCCGAGATTGCAAATGCTTCAGCCTGGGTGGGATTTAAACACCATCTCTTAGCAGTGTAAGCACAGATAATTGAACCGTTTGAATTGCACAATAACACTGTCGCAAAAGATAACCCGTCTGAAAATGAAGCGTCTACGTTGGTCTTTATCCAGCCAGATTGCGGGGCTTTCCACAGAAGACTGGGAGCATTGGAGAGAGACTCCAGCGTTTTATATTGTTGAGCCTTCCAGTGGGAGTCAGCTTCGTTGAAAACCGGTTTCATAAACAAACTGTGAGATTTATTGCAACCATGGATCAAATCATTTCGAATTTTCCAGATAGCAAACAAAGCAACAGCCGCAAAATAGCAGTAGAAAGAGTATTTAGTAGCATTATTTGGAGTTAATTAATTAAATTAAAGAGTTAATTTAATTAAACAAGAAATTCAAGTTTTGGAGGGAAATCAAATGGAAGGGTCTATTTAAATTATGTGAGTTGGCATTTTTAATTTATGAAATTCAAATTCAAATTCAAGCTAGATGAGAATTTAGCAAGTTGGGAAGTTGGCACATGTGTGGGCGGTGTTAGGCTTCCATCTCCTTCTACACACGGCCGTCCATGGAGGAGATGATTTCATGCTCTCATTTTTCCATCCAAAAAGGTAGCCAACTTAAGTGTTGAGTAATTACCTCCTTGATTCCGTCCTCCCTTTCTCCTCCTTCCCAAAATTGCCACTTCCACCATCTTCTTCCTCTTCTTTTCTCTAGCATAGAGTGTAAGTAATGATATATAAATGTATTATATCGATGATAATTGTACAAAAAATTTATTTTTTAACCATATTTGATCAATAAATAATAAATAAAATAGTGATATTTAATTTGAATTTGCTAACATATATGTATTTTATAGGTATTTAATTACTCCAACTAATTTCTTTTTCAAAAAAAATTTTATTTTATTTTCTTGGTGTCATTTGAAAAAGATAGTGTAGAGTACTTAAGGTATTAATTTAGTGACATTTTATATTTTAATGACTTATAAAAGTAATATAGTGATTGATAGTTGTAAATGACTTTGCATGCCAACATAAGTATATGTTAGAAACATTTAAATCGTACCATTAATAATTTCTTGAAAAATGTCACTTTTATTGAGTTATAGTATTGATAATGCAGTACTTGGAAGGGTGTTCGATTATGAAATATTTTGGTGAGATCAAATCCAAACCAAGAGATTAACTTGTTCAAGCTAGTGGAGAGAAGCAGATTGAAGTTGCAACAAAAAAGAGAGTAACTTAAGCTTTGCTAAGATGACGCTTAGCTAAACCCTCCAATGCTAAGTTAGGTCAAGCAAATGGAATAAGGGTAAGGTATGTAAAAAGAGAGCTATTCAATGAAATAAAAGCATACCAATAGCATTAATGAGGCTTGGTACTTATAATAGGCAAAAATCATATGGAATGAGGGATAAAAAAGATTGGATTACCCTTTTCCTCTGCTATAGAAATGAACTCCCCCTATGAGGTCGCAAGGGTATATGAAGCGTTTCAACTGCTGTCAAGTACTGATAGGCAGCATGGTTGCCTAGCAAGGTGGGTGGCCATTTAACAACATTTAATGTTGATGAAGACATTTGATGTTAGACCTATGGGTGGCAGTTGCCCATTTGTTTGGAAAGTGGGTTTCAACTTTAAATCTATCAAATAGATGTTAGACTTATCCTATCATTGTAGGTCTACCCAAGTTCAAGTTGAGTGTTGATATAAGGGTGGTGGTCGCCCACCTAATCATGGTCAACCTCTATATGATTTCAATACATAACCTAGAGGCAACAATCAATGTGTCGAATTGGATGTCCATGCTTAATTCTATCGATCAACCTAAAGGAGATCAATTTGGTAGTATTTCCACAATGGATGGCAAAGGGTAGTACGAGCTCTATGATCTTGGTCAATTTTCATCAATCTCAATCTTTGTCTTACTTTTGATCCAATAGTATATGACTAGAGAGTGAACGACTCTAATAGTTGTACATGACATCAACATGTCATAGGTATAGTTATGCTACATAGGTCATCTAACGCTTGTCCATCCTCTCCCTGATTAGGTGTCATTAAAAAATTTCATAATATATTCAATGGCACTAACTTAATGATATTTATAGTGTAATTACATGTGGTAGTAATATGGTGTTCAATATTGTTAGGATTCTCTTCATGGATATTTTGATTATAACCAATGTTCTCTATGCTATCTTTTCCATATACAACTTGATAATAGATTTGGAATGTTCTAGAGAAACTAGCTATTGCATCAATCAAGGAACCTTCAACTGGAAAGATGCAATTGATCATGCGAATAAGGAAATATGAAAAATATGAGGCCATCTTTCTGACATTATTTATTAGGAAATAACAAAGGCTATTTATTGTAATAGAAGTTTAGCAAAAAGATCACATTCTCACAATACACTTGTATAAGCAATATTGCTAGTGAAAAGTTTAGTGAGTTTTTTAGAACACCTAGGTTACTTAGTCAGAGTGTTTACATCTTTTGATCTGCCTCTGTAGTTGATCCAGTGCCTTGGTTCTAGTCATTTGGTACTTTGTAATTCATGATTGTTATTGCTAATCTAAGTGCTGGTTCAAAATCTTAAGTCCTCTGGCTTAGGAGGTGGATAGGTTTGCTGAACCACTATAAATACTTTGTCTTTTTTATATACTACAATATCTATTGTTATTTTCTCTAAGACCTAAGTCTTATTTGGAAGTTCCAGTTTTACATTCCTATATATTATATCTATCTCATCTTGAGATCTTTATCCCTTTGAGACCACTTAGATTTTTTAATTGGCATTCGAGCCAGGCTGATTTCTTTCTGATAGCTACTTCTACTTTTGATATCTATGCAGAAGGATGATCTCATACTCATCCACCTTTGATTAATGGAACAAACTATTCTACTTGGAAAAACATAATCCAAGAGTTCTTCATTGTTCTAGACTATGATCTTTAGAGCATTGTTATTGATGGGCCCCTTATTCAAACGAATTCTAATATGTCTCCAAAAGGAAGAATGGAACTTATAGCGAATGATAGGAAAATTCTCTCAGCAAATGCTAAAGCAAAATATTTTGTCCTACACTATTGTCAAAGAAGAATACAATCGTGTCAGTACTTGCTCTTCAGCAAAAGAAATGTGGGACATGTTGCAGATTATCCATGAAGGAACCTCTAAGGTAAAATTGGAAGAAATTGCTTTTCTTACTCACTAATTTGAAATGTTTTCCATGAAAATAGGTGAAACGATAAGCCAAATGTATGTGCGCTTTATGGAAATTGTGAACCCAATGTTTTCTCTAGGAAAAATCATCTAGAAAAAGTGAGTAAGTCATAAAAATCTTGCATTCCTTACCTAAAGAATGGAATCCAAAAGTGACAGCTATTCATGACATGAAGAAAACTATGGGTGAACTCATTGGATCCCTCACTTCACACAAAATGACTCTCTTAAATAAGAAGGAAAGTTTTGGGAGTAAAAACAAGAAAAATATAGTATTCAATGCTGAAAATAGAGACTGGAATGATGACTTGGGAGACTTTGATGAAGAAATCAATAATGAGGAAATTGCAATGATCACTAGGCATTTAAGGCAACTTACTCAAGCAAAAAGAAAATTAAAAAAGGACCTGAGATTCAACTACAAGAGAAATGAATCTCAGAAATCAGAATAAATTATATGCCATGAGTGTCATGAAGTAGGTCACAAAAGACCAAACTGTCCAAAGTTGAGAAGAAGTCCCAAACCAGAAAGAAATTCCAGACGAAGAGCAATGACAATCACATGGGAAGATTCCAACTCAAATCAATTTAACATTGACTATAACTATCTAATAGCAAATAAGCAGATAACTTTCAATTTTGTATTCGATTTGAAACGTTTTGAGTTTGATCATGAAAGTACCATTTCATTAAACATACGTACTAACTGTAATAATTAGTTAACAGAGTTGGAAATAGAGTTAAATTCTCAAGGAACAATTGTAGAATATTATTAGTGAAAAAGCAGAGATTGTTCATGTCTATAACAATAGCATAAAAAAGGGATCAAATGAAAGAAATAGAACAATCCAAAAGAAAAAAGAATTAAAAAAGCAAGTGGATGTTTTTTTTGGAAGAGAATTACTAACTAAATAGGAAACTAAAAGGAAAAATGCCTCTCATAGATAGAACTCCTAAAAATCCTATTTTCCACTCTTGCAATCATGTTAGGCACCTATCCTATAAATGTCCAATAAAAGGACACATCTGAACAAAGTACACGTAGGTTAAAAAGACTAACAAACTAGGACATAGTAATAAATGGGTACCTAGAAGATTAAATATCTATGATGTAGGAGCCAATGAAGAAAACAAGCAAAAAATGGCATCTAGATAGTGGATGTTCCAGACATATGACAGGAGATAAATCATTCTTCTTAGATCTATAGTAATTTGATGGAGGAAATATCTTATTTGTAGACAACTCCAAAGGCAAAATAGTCAGAAAAGATACTGTTAGTAAAAACACTGGAACTTGCATAGAAAATGTCTAGTTGGTAGAAGGGTTAAAATATAGTCTACTAAGTATTAGCCAATTATGTGACAGTAGTTATCAAGTACATTTTCAACCTTCACTTTGCATTGTGTCAAAAAATGATGTAATTGTATTCACTGCCATTAGAGATAGGAACATCTATTATATTAATCTGAGTGATCTCGTAAATTAAAATGTATAATGTCTCATTGCATCAGAAGACCCTAGTAGGACATGGCACATATGCTTAGGTCATGCAAACATGAAATTGCTGAATCATATTGTTAAAAAGGGTCTTGTAAGAGGCATTCCAAATTTGAACTTTAGTTAAAACAAAGTTTGTGATGCTTGCTTAAAAGAAAATAGAAAAAAACTTCTTTCAAACCTATAAATGATGTATCTTTCTCAAACCGCTTGATCTTCTTTAACTAGATCGTTTTAGTCCAATGCAAACTCAAACACTGGGTAGTAGCAAATATGTGCTTGTAATTGTGGATGATTTTTCATGCTTCACCTGGGTGCGATTTCTTTCTCACAAAAATGATGCATTAAAGTTTTTCATTCCACTCACAAAGAGAATTCAAAATGAAAAAGGTCATAACATTAAATCCATGAGAAGTGATCATGGCCTGGAATTTGAGAATTTGGATTTCAATAATTTTTGTGATGAATTTGGTTATGCTCATAACGTTTTTGCTCTAGAAGACCCCAACAAAATGGGGTAGTTAAAAGAGAAAATAGGGTACTCCAGGAAATAGCGTGATTAATGCTAAATGAATACTATTTTCTAAATACCTTCTAGGAGAGAAGTAATCAACACGACATGCTTCATGATCAAGAGAGTTTTCCTTAGACCTTTCATCAAAAAGACACCTTATGAACTATGGAATGAAAAGGTTCCAAACATTTCCTACTTTTGAGTTTTTGGATGCAAGTGTCACATTCCAAACGATAGAGATCCATGAGGTAAATTTGATTCAAAATTTGATGAGGGTATTTTTGTTGGATACTCAATTCATAGTAAAGTATATATAGTGTTTAACAAACAAAAATGAGTAATTCAAGAAACCATTCATGTGGTATTTGATGAAACTAACCCTCTAGCTACCAAGGAAACTTTGAGCATTAAATCTGTAGGAGTTTAATAGGTTATTGAAGTTATTCAACAAGGTAAAGATCCAAAGATTTCAAAAAAGAGTAATCCCTCCAAAAACATTGGTAATGAAAAACTGAGAAAATTCAAGCACTCTTCTAGTTATCCAACCAACAACATAATTGGGGATCCCCAAGCAAGAATTACCATAAGATCTCATGCAAAAGAGGAATCATCTAATGCTACTAACACTATACTCCTTTCTCTTACAAAACCTAAAAGCGTTAAAGAAGCCTTAAATGATGAATCTTAGGTTATAGCCATGAAGGATGAATTGTCACAATTTGATAAAAATAAAGTCTAGAACTTAGTCAAAAGACCCTTAGAACACCCTGTGATTGGAACTAAGTGGGTATTTCACAACAAACTAGATGACAACAGTATCGTTATAAAAAAAGAGGTAAGATTAGTAGCCAAGGGATACTCTCAGCAGGAAGGTATTAAGTATGACGAAATTTGTGCTCTTGTTGCACAACTTGAGTCCATCTGCATGCTTTTGGCTTATGCATCTCATAAAAATTTTACTCTTTTTTAAATGGATGTAAAGAGTGCTTTCTTAAATGAATTTCTAAAAGAGGAAATCTTTGTTGAACAGCCACCTGGTTTCAAAAAAGCCTCTTTTCCAAATCACATTTTTAAACTCTCAAAAACTCTTTATAGTTTAAAACAAGCCCCTAGAGCTTAGTACGAATGTTTAAACAAATTTCTTTTATCATAAGGATTCTGTATGAGGGCTATTGACACCACTCTTTTTTGTAAAAAACTCTCAAAATGACATTTTATTAGTGTAAATTTATGTAGATGATATCATTTTTGGGGGAACAAAAATTAGCTTATGTGAAGACTTTGTTACATGCATGCAAACTAAATTTGAAATGAGTCATATGGGACATCTCAATTACTTTCTTGGTTTCCAAATTAAACAAACTCCTCAAGGAATTTTTCTCTATCAAGAAAATTACACTAGAGAGTTATCAAAAAAGTTTTGAATAGAGGATTGTAAGGAAGCACCAATTCTAATGGCACTTAACACCAAGTTGGAACTTGATCTATTTGAGAACAACATAGATAAAATCTTATACTAAAGGGTGATCAAAGTCTGCTATATTTAACTGCAAGCAGACCAGATATGATATTTTCCACTAGTCTTTGTGCTCAATTTCAAGGAGATCCAAAAGAATCACATCTCAAAACCATGCAAAGAATTCTTTGATATCTAAAAGGGTCTCCTCAACTAGGTATATGGTATCCTCGGTCAAACTCTTTTACTTATATTAGATTTTCTTATGGTAATTATGGAGGGTGCAAAATTGACCAAAAAAGCACCACTTGAACTTGTCAACTTCTTAGTCAATGCTTAGCAAGTTGGTATAGTAAAAAGTAAAATGTTGTTACCCTATCTGCCACAGAAGTAGAATACATGGCTCTATGAAACTGCTGCACACAAGTAATATGGATGAAACAAGCACTTTATGATTTTGGTCTTAAGTTTTTGTGTATTCTTATCAATTGTGATAACACTAGAGCTATTAGCATCATAAAAAATCCTGTACACTACTCATGCACCAAGCACATAGAAATTAGGCATCATTTTATCAAGGATCATGTTGCTAATGGACATATTTACATAAACTATGTGTATACCAAAAATCAACTTGCTAACATATTCACTAAACCACTAGTCAAGGAAAGATTCCGTTTTCTCAAAGATAAATTAGGAATTAAAAAATTTCTCATGTAATTTGAGTATCAAGAAGACACATTTAAATTTCTCTCCTAAAAACTCAAAACTTTCCTATTTTCTCATATCATAAATTAATTTCCTTCCAAAAATCAATTCTCGTCACTCTTTTCTAAAGAAATTAAACTCTACAATCTGATTTGATTGTTCCTATACCCAAGAATCAATTTTTTTCTTCAAAAAGAAAAACTCCATTCCCTTTAACCTCTTCAAATCTCTTTCTCGTTCTTCCTTTTCTTACAACACCACTTTACCATGTCTCCACCATCTCTTCATTATCATTTTTGTATAGCAGCCCATCTTCCTTTCTCGCCACCAAAAGAAAAAAGCAAAAATTTCTCATTGTTGTCGTCTCATTATTTTTGACATTGAATCCAAACGTTCTCTACTATAATCTAACCATTTTCCACGACCATCTTCTTTTGCACAATCCTCTAGTCATACCCATTCCTCCACCGGTAAGACACCCTCTCACTCTCCAGTCCCTAATACCCTACTTCTCTTCTCTCCAAATTGCGCACCACCGCCAAACCCTTTCATCATTAAAAACTTTATTGACTCAATTTCACAACTAGGATTTCAATTCTATTCACGCTATCTTCAAATTTCTTGTTCCACACTTCGATGAAGCCTTCACTTCCCACATCAAGAATAGAAATATCAACTGAGGATGTGCAATTGGCTTCTCTGCCTTTCCATAATCACCAGTGTTTGACAAGCCAAATCATCTTGGTTGAAAGGAATAGATTAGCATTGATGAACCCACCTACCTATTTCTGGTCAGGATGTTTTATGCTAATCTAACCTCAGATGAAGACTCGATACCCTATTCTCTTATTCTTCACTCTATTATTTTGGGGGTTCCTATCACTCTAACCGTAGCCAAAATAAATCAATATCTTAGATTGGACAATTTTGGTGTAAAGTTTTTAACTTTTAGGGAATGGTGTTCTGATGCTTGTTTTAATTTTTCCCATGCCAAATCCTTGCTGTGGAATGGTAAATGTCCCAAGTTAGTTGGTGATGAAGCCCTTCACATTCTAACTTTAGAACGTTTCCTCTTGTCTAGGTTGATAACCATCTCTCTACTTTCTAGCACTTCACTAGTGGTGGACACTTTACTGATATAAATAGACTTTTCATCTTTTTTTTTTGAACATAGCCTTGACTAGACAATCCGTGAACATTAATTATATTATACTTCACTATATCCACTATGCACTTAATCACCGCTCAAAAAATCTATCCTATAGGATGTTACTTACCTAGATTTTTAAGAAAGAAAACATCTTTCTTCCTTCCTCATGGGTTGAGGAGCCACAAGATCTAAAGATTGTTACTCTAAATAGTCTAAAAAAATATAAATATGATTTGAATATGGTGTGTGGTTTAAGGGAATCTCTGATACTCCTGTTCCTAATCATACTTCTAAAAGGAAATCTTTCCTCAACATTGGCAAAAAGTCTATTTATATTGTTGAAATAGTGCCCTGCAAGCCAATGATATTGGCTTTGTACAAACTATTACCTTGTAAAATAATCTTGATTGAGTGATATTCTCTATATGGCTATTTTCATCTTATGCCCTATTATACTTCACTTGCATTTAGATGAAGCCCTTAGATCACCTAAGACTATGGGACTTGATTTGGTGATCATGGAATTAGTCTCACACAATTGTGATCTTAAAAGTTTCAAGTCATATGATCTTATGAGATGGGACATCTAAGATCCGACTAAGCTTGCACTAATGATACATAAATCTAAGGGTTGAAGATTGCTCCGTTCCATCAGCAACTGTATGAGATACGGATGCATATTAGTGGGTGCTTGTTAGAGAACAAGGTACTGAAGACCCATCATAGAATCTACTATATAGCCAAAGTGACAAGTTGGTAGTGGTTAGTTCTCCTATTTATTCTAGCGCATATTATTAGTCCCCTAACTTGAGGATCCATGGTAACCTTGTGTCCGGTCCTCGTACTTTGACTCATCTTTGACCACTTAGTAGGTCTTCTAGGTTGAGATTGGGTATGACCTACTTGGCATGGAGGTTTGTGAGATCCAAGATAGAATCTGACTCCTTGCTATTGCAAAGAGCAAGTATATCTCCTATGTATTCTATAACAATTGATTCTAAGAAATCCTTGTGCAAGGTGGTGTGACAATTTGAAAAAAAAGTCTTCCAAAGGTGAGGTCACACAAATAGATTTGAACATTGAGAATAGAGACCTAATATTGAGGCTATAAGGAGCTAATAAATATCTTACTTTAGGCCTCTTTCAAGAGATAGGAAATAGAAGGACCGTATTTGCATAGCACGCATAGAGCGATGATAGTTCTCTAGAATATTTATTTCAGCTAATTAGTTGGGCTCCATGGGCTTGAGGTTGGACATCGACCATGGAGATTGGGTACTCTTCAATTAATGAGATTAATTGAATTGAGTCGACTAGTTTCAAAGGAGTTTTTAACTAGAACAAATATAAGATATTCAAAAGTCACATGGAGTCGTGAGCCCATGTCCAATAAGTAGTAGAACCTATAGGATCACACAAAAAATGCAATTAGCTTCCTAATTGATGGAAAGAATTTTCTAAGGAGTTAGAAAAAAGGGATCTCTCCATCCTAATGGACCGAATTTTGGAGCCAATTTTAAAGGTCAATTTTGGTTTGATTGATTTAAATGTTAAATTAATCACCTAATTTAAAGAGTTAAATTAGATCAATAATTAAGAAGTTAATTATTTGGTGCCAACATGACCATTAATTGGTTAAGTTAATTTAAAGAGTTAAGTTAACAATTGAGCTTAAAGAGTTAAGCTAGTGTGACTTAAAGAATTAAGTCAACGAATAATTAATTAAATTAAAGAGTTTAATTTAATTAATTAGGAGTAATGAATTTTAGAGGAAATTCTCAAATGTGATTTGAAATGGCATTTTAATTAATTTGAAATGAGATTCCAAATGTAATTAAGATGTAAATGAAATTCAAATGAAATTTGGATTCCTTTTACCACCTAAGCACCCCTTGGCTGCCTCTCCCTTCATGGAATGTACGATTGTATGGCATCACATAAATTCACATCTATATATAGATATAGTGAGAAAGTTGGCCAGAGAGAGATTTAGATGTGCCAAAAGGTGTGAAGGATTAGATTCTTCATTTCCCTCCAAAAATAACCTCTTTTGCAAGTTGGCATTTCATGAATTGAACGCTTAGCTTCCTTATTCCTTTTCCTACCAATTTTTCGCCTCCTCTATTGTCAATTCTTTGGTTTTATTATAGCTTATGAACTAGAGAATTGGAAAGTCCCATTGGCGTGTGGACTATTTCTATAGAGGCAAGACATGTGCTTTGCTTTATTTCTGAAGAGCTCTCTATGCCAGTTCCAACTTTACGATTTTCTACAGGATGATCCAAATGGACAATCAATCTAAATTTTTGACTAGCAATTCTCCAAGGTGTTGGATATCCCCAATAAGTTTTCTAGAATATTTGTAGGTAATTTGGTAGGGCAATCATTGCAATTCTTTTGTTGTGCCACGAGCAGGCAGATGCTAGAATCAGTGAAGTGTTCACTTGTTTCATTTTGAATTTGCTTATCAAGGTAATTCTTTATCTAAATCTAAATCCAAGGCATGATTAGATCCCTAGGATGCTTGTAGACACTAGTTATTTTGTATTTTGAAGTTTTGATTATAGACCCTAGTGCCTATATTGCTTTCATATACCCTACCAGATTTTGTCCATGGCACCAATTCTATTGCCTTTGGTGCATTTACTTCTAGAAAAGGACAATTTTCTCCCGAACCCTTTGTTAATCATCTTGTTACCTTTGTCAAAACACTTTTCTCCAAGCTTGATACTATTCAAACTCAATTAACTGAATTGGCAATCACTATTGCAAATTTTCACACCCTGGTTACTACTTTTCCCACAAGCCTAGAAGATCACTTTCGCTAGTCCCAACACCATTTTTCAGATCTTCATCATGAGGTCAAGGATCTTTGCTATAGTCTTTGCAAAATATCCCATGATAACTAGCCTCAGTCTATACCTTTTTAACGATGAAGGGGGAGATTATATCTCTCTGCTCCAACTTTGCATTTGTAAACTGATATTGATAGCTTAATGTTTAGTTTTGATGCAAACTCTTAACTTTTGGCTTAATGTTTTGTTATATTTCATGCTTTTATGCTTACTCTTAGCTTAATGTTTTATGGGTGAATCTATTATGATGGAACCTTCATGTCTTGAAGCTACTTTTGTAGCTAAAACTGCTGTGATGGACCTTTATAATGGTATGAATGATATCTACTTTTTAACTAATCTTGATGATCTCTTGGATAGTGTTGACATTGATTATGCTTGATATTATGTTGTTGTCATTAAGTATTAAATTATAATATTAAGATACTAATCAAATGGCTAGAATTTAGACTTAGATAAGATATGCTTTGATTACATTTGACAAAGGGAGACTACATTGGTCATCATAAAAAAAGGAGAGTTTGTTAGGATTCTCTCTAAGGATGTTTTGATTATGACCAATGTTCTCTATGCTATCTTTTCCATATACATCTTGATAATAGATTTGGAATGTTCCAAAGAAACTAGCCATTACATCAATCAAGGAACCTTTCACTGGAAAGCTGCAGTTGATTGTGCGAATAAGGAAATACGAAAAATATGAGGCCATCTTTCTATCATTGTATATTAGGAAATAACAAAGGCTATTTATTGTAATAGAAGTTTAGCAAAAAGTTCAGATTCTCACAATACACTTGTATAAGCAATATTGCTAGTGAAAAGTTGAGTAAATTCTCTGGAACATCTAGGTAACTTAGTCAGAGTGTTTACATCTTTTGATCTGCCTTTGTAGTTGATCCGATGCCTTGGTACCAGTCAATTGGTATTCTATAACTTGTGGTTATTATTGCTAATCTAAGTGCGGGTTTAAAATCCTAAGTCCTCTAGCTTGGTCGTAGTAGAGTGGGCTTATTAAACCACTATAAATACTTTATCTCTTTTATATATATTGCAGTGTCTATTGTTATTTTCTTTAGAACCTCAGTCTTATCTGGAAGCTCCAGTTCTACATTCCTATATTATATCCATCTCATCTTGAGATCTTTATCCCTTTGGGACCACATGGATTTTTCAAATATATTTGACTAAATTAACTATATTTGGAAGAGGTATCAAAAGTTAATGTTTTCATTCCATTCTTTAACCCCAACCTATACATAATGATTTTTCTCTCTAATTATCTCAACAATATTATTATTTTTTCTATCTCCTTAATCTTTCTATTTTTTTAAATCTATTATTATTATATTAAAACCAAGCAAATACATTTAAATAATGAGAAAATATACCTTTATATAAAATAAATAAATATTTCTGTATTATGTATTCAAAATTTATTTGGCAGCTTGGTGATCCCCCATTTTGTGGATTGGTTGTGCGTTTAAGTCTCTAGGTAATAGTTAGGATATGTTAGTATTTAATTTAAATAAATTTGTAGTATTTAGCACGTTAGATGTCATTTAAAGGAACTTTTGCAATATTTTAATATATTACTACATGCATTTTTGGGTTTTCAGTGGATATTAACATACAATTTACAAATTTTCATGGCATTTTAACATGCCATTTATGCATTTTTTTGTGGTATGTTAGTGTGTAAAGAAATTTTTATGATATTTTACCATGTCATTACATAAATTGTTTGTGGGATATTAGCATGTCATTAAGAGTACCTTTTGCAGAATTTTGACATGTCATTTAATGTATTTTTGTAATATTTTAACATATTATTTAATGCATTTCTTGTTGTATTTTATTTGTCACAACTAAGATAAGTTATTGTCATTTATGCTTTTAGCTATACTTCCAGTGACACTTTTAAAAAATATTATATTCATAAAATTGTCACTACAATACCATTTATGTAACATTTTAATGCCTCTAATGAATAATGGGTGGAGTAGAATTGTTGCATATGATCGACCTTGAAATTACATGATTTTGAGTGACCATACCTATAATAATTGTAACTTCTTTTTTTATGAAAATTCTATTATTGTTATTTCAACATTTGAAAAAGAAGGCATTATTACATCAATATGATTGACCCCTCCCATGGTCTAATATCCTATAAGTTTTGAAGACAACAATTTGATTTTACTAATTAGACTAAATATTACACGCTCAATTATGTATTTGATCTATGCAAATAGATGCTAATGAGCTTTAGTTTCTTGCCCATATTTTTGGGCCCATTAATAAGCCAACCTCGACTAAGACATTTCACATCTTTGGTTCTAAAAAGATTCATGATATTTGGAATCTAACCAGATATGATTTTATGTATTTGATTATTATTTCCTTTGCCAAAATGATTAATCACATTTGGAAATATTTAATCAAACAACGATTTTGCATATCTAATTATATTTGTTAGGTATATAATGGAAGCAATTTAGGCTAACAATAATGCTAATAATGATGTTGAATATGCTATAGGGAATGGTCTTGTGGACCTTGATGCTTTTGTTTCATTCTCTCCTTTGCAATCTCCAAGAAATGAAGAGGTTGATGTCAAAGGAGAAGAAAAGAAGGGAGAAGTATCAATAGCTTAAGTTTTATGATAGATAATATTAAAGATGCAACTTAGGTTTTGGAATGAAATTGCCAAAGCAAGTTAAGTTTTAGTAAAGCGATTGGACTTGATGTTGAAATTTCAGAAAAGAGACAACAAATTGATTATGAGACAAGAAAGATCCCCAATTTCACTACCATGGAAGTGATCAAACTTGTGTGCCATATTGCTCATGACCATGAATTAATCAATGTATTCTTTAGCATGGATTAAGGGGGTAGAGAGTAATTGGTCATAGCTATTTTGCACGGTGAAATTTGAAGCTTCTTTTTATGCAAAACTAATACACATAAGTTGAGCTTTTTGTTTTGGTCGGAATCATATCTTTAAAATAAATTGGTTATATTATTTTTATATTCAATTAACTACTTTTGGTTGCCACAGAGTTTGAATAATTCTATTCATTGATTATTGAAAAAATCAATAATTGTGGTGTGTAATACCATTCTTGTTGAAGAAGAAGAATTAAGGAAAGAATTTAAGTGATTTTAATGGCAGATAGAGTGGTTCCATCGAAGAACATCAAAGCCTTTTGGCACTTTCAAGTCCATTGTCCTGATAAATGGGATCCCAACATGGAATTACTTAGTGCAGTAGGGCACTTGGATGGCTCAGTCATCTTAATGCACCAATATGGTGATAGGATCGCTATATGAAATGTCTTACCCTTGAGTCTAGCTTCTATTTAGTTGATTTTCAACTAGTCAGTTGGCTTTTTGTCCTTCTCATTTTCTTTCTTTCTTTTCCTTCTCCATTAGTTGTTTTCTAAATAACTCTTCTTATAGACAGGCAATTCATGAACAAGTTTTCCATGTGTAAATTTGAATTGTGATCGTGACTTTTGGTATATGTGTAAAAACAAATTATGGTTACATAATGATTA
This sequence comes from Jacaranda copaia, assembly GCA_014898725.1. Lineage (NCBI taxonomy): Eukaryota > Viridiplantae > Streptophyta > Magnoliopsida > Lamiales > Bignoniaceae > Jacaranda > Jacaranda copaia. The sequence goes on from JACGDI010005516.1 coordinate 1,650,918, forward strand.
GATAAGACTTTAGTTTATTAAGCTTCAATATTTCTTTTCATTGGGTATTGAAGGGATAAATAACTATGGATGTCTAATAATTAGATAGAATACTTTATATTATTGGTTGTATCAGAATATTGATCTTACAAAATTTTATTGTCATTTTTTTGTATGTCCAATAAGATCTTTTGCATAAATAATAGTTCTATATTTTCAACCGTTAGGTTGTTCATGGAGAAATAAATACAATTTAATGCAATGCAAAAACTTAAAGAAAAAGTTAATTAGCTATCAACATACATTTTTACAAGACAAAAAAAAAAAATTTAAAGATTGTATCAGAAAAAATATAGAATTATAAGGTATAAATAATTATTAGTAATTAATTTTTTATTATTAATCTTCTACAAAAGGGTAATTAGGTCATTCAAAATTATTTTATTCCATTTCTACCACCATTGCTAATTACCAACCATTAGATTTAAATCAAGTAAGGACTGATGATTTTATTCATTTCTCATTCCTTGTACATACCAAGCAATGATAAGTTATACTAGCATCGTTTCAATCTCATCTAGTTCCATTCATGCATACCAATTTCTGTCTAAGAATTTAAGTCAAGCTTGGTCTCTAAATAGCCCAGTTTGATCTTAACAATCTCCATCTTATTAAGGTTCCTCATCTCAACAATTGTTCATGACTATTCCTCAAACCAAAATACTAAATCTTGTTGGCCATTTGAACATACCACTGCACATGCCAAATTAGTAACTTTTGACACCAACTAATTTGTCCTTGTCAATACACATTTGTAATCCAATCAATGCTACTAGTTGACAATGAAGAGGGATGACCTTAATCCATCCTCTTGTCTAATAGGATTTCTTCACACTCATTTGCCCTAGACGCTCTTCGACATGCTCCATTTCTAGTCATCCTTTGAAGTTACCACATAGAATAAATTATTATATTTCGCTCATTTCTTTAGGGCCTTCCTACTATGTTTGACATTTAGGACTTCGCCTCAAAATCCTATTGGTTTAAGAAAATTGTATTTTTTTTCATTCTTTAGAACATAGGTCATACCATTTAAAGTATGAACCACAAATTTGATTTGCACTAGTCCAATAACCATGACTTCTACAAGTAGAACCATCATCCATGGACAAATTATTTGCCTTCTACAATTGAAGTCAATCAAAATACTTTATGATGCAAACACGCATTATGCATCTAAAATCAGAAATTCAATTATCTCAAAAAGAAGTATCCCTACGAGCAAAGACTATGAGAATATAGCTATCATATGCCATTACTAATTTTTCAACATTGCAGTAATGGCAAACCATTTACCCTTTGCTTTAGCCTTTGAACCTGACTTGTTATTCATAAATCCACCATTGTATCCTTTCCCATTATAGTTAGTTTCCTAAGCAACCAAAGCAGACATTTGTCCTATGTCTGGATTTATTTTTCTATGTTCTATGATATAAAAGTGATGCTTTCACATGTTCCTAAGTCAATATATTTTTTTGTACAACAACTTCATCACCAAACTATTAAAATCTAGAAGCAAGGTAAGAAGTCAAAAAAGATTTTATCTTCTTTCTCAATCTTCACACCAACTTTTTGTAGTTGATCCACTAGTTCGTTAAACTGATTCATGTAATTCATAAGATTATCACCCACCTACATCTTTAGCCTATAAAATTGCTACTTTATAAGTAACTTTATCGATAAAGTTTTTCCAAGAAACAATTTCTCTAGCTTTGCCCACAACCTTGATATTGAATTTTCCAAATCACCATCCACAACATTATTTATAATATTGTTTGCAATACAAAATCAAATTACATTTTGACAATGCGATTCCAAATCTTCCTATTGTGAATCCTTCATATTTGTTGATTTCCCACCATTTCCCTTCAACTCTTTTAAGCCTTGTTAAATTAAGAGATCATCTGCCCTTTTTTGCCAAATAGTGAAATTCCTTCTGCCATCAAATTTTAGGCCATAAAGTATTTTGCTAATGACATAATGTTTGTCCTGAAAAGTTAAATCCTAACTTCCAACCAAGCTTTGATACCATTTGTTGATTAGACAGTAGGAGTAATTTTGATACAAACTTTAATTTATTAGGCATCTAAAAACGAAACCATTGTTATTCAATGATTTAATATCCATTTGCCAACTAATTGGATTTCTTGTTTTCCTAATAATCATATTTAAAAGATAGTATTCTATCATATCTGTATATATACTAATGTAACATAATTTCTAAATCATATTAGTTGAGGTTTGATTGGTAAACATATCCAAAGGAAACAATATTAAAATCAAATAAAGAAAATTAAGATATCAAATGAATAAGCCAACAAAAACAATTTAGTTACGATGCAAGAAATAAAAATTAAATACAAATGTCAGTAGGTGCATAAACCATTCGTGAATAAAACGAACAAAGAGTTATTCAAGTTTACTTTAAATCTTTATCGAGTGTGAAATTATAGCTACACTTCATTTAATTTATCAAAAAGTAATGACTTTGCACAACATTAACAAGTGAATCTAGTCAAACTTAGACTATCTTGATATTTCATTTATATTATTAACTAAAAGGATTTAATCGGAGTTGAGTTTTATATTATAATGTTTAAGACTAATTATGTCAGATTGGTAGAATGTAAATAAACTTTCAGTAATGAATGCATACATGAAAGTTAGAACCAAATAACTTATTCAACGTTATATCTAGCATCGATTCATATCTTAATCTTCTTTTTCTTTTTCCAATTTGTTCATATATATCTTTATTCTTCAATCTACAGAACAAACTAACTTTAGGGGTGGCAATTTTTGACACAATATAAATTATTGTATTTGTGTTGGTGGTTATTAGGTTGGATTGACTTGATAAGCAATATGAAAATTATGTGTTGGTTTGGTTTAGGTTTCAAATTACTCAATAAGCACGATGATTGTATTAGGTAATTCATCAAGCCAAATCAATTTGACCCAACCCGATTCAAAATTTTAAGAGAAAAAAAATATCCAACTACCAACAACAAAAAGAAAAAGGAGAAAAGAAAATTCAAACAAAAAAATAAATAAATAAATTATTTTGAGTTTTAACTGGTAGTTTACTTTTCATTATTCAATTTCTTCAATTCCATCTCCCTCTCCAATTCTCTCCCCCCCCTGCCCCACCTCTCTCTCTCTCTCTCGCACACACACAGAGGCTCACTATTGTCTACCTATCTACCCTTCTATTTTCCAATTCCTACTACCATCTTGTTCGTGACCATTTACTACTAGCAGCGCCAAATGTTTTTCCTCAATCTCGCTGATATGGGAAAGTCTAATAGGCCCAACCCATTAATAGTCGGCCAGGTTACTAGGTGATTGACTGTTAAGTTGCATTTTTATTTTTTTTATTCATATAATTCCCCCTTGTGATTAATAGTAAAATTGCTTAATTGTTGGGTTTTAACTTTCATTTTATATTTTGTGAAGTAAATTGAAGATTCGAGCTTATGCAGTTTAAAATCGAACATTTTACATGTTCGGAGCAAAGATCGCATTCCTAAGAAGATGAGGGATGGAGGAAAGAAATAATTTGAGTGTGGGTGTGTCTTGCTTCCCTAGACTATTATGCAAAATTTGATTTGGAAGCATTCAATTTATTTTGGCAGTTGTATATACTTGGAATATTTTAATTTTATGTTTCTTTAATTAGAATAATTTGAGTTTCCTATTTTAAGAAGACTCTTATTAGTTTCCCAGTTGCATTAGTAGTAAACAATTTATATGGAACTAGGTATCTTTCATAAGAAGTGTTTCATTCTTTCATTTAGATTTTTTATTTTTTCTTACATTTTTTTCTTCGATATAAGTTGCCAAACTTTTCTTCTAGCCTAAGGGATTATCGATGTTTGGTTTTTTAATATTTGTGGGATCTAAATAGTTTTATTCATATTTCTTTTTTCTTGAGTATTTATTTATCTTCGGTTTTCATTACGATTATTCAAATTTATTGAATTTAGGGCCCAAATTTGATAGCTTATAATAATTGTTCTGTTAATTAGAACATTAAATCCATAATTGTTAAATTATTCTAATATTTGTGGCAAATAGCATAATTATGTGTGGTGATATGCATGATTTATGTTATGTGGATAAATAATCCAGTTTAAATGAACCTCGCTTGTGTGCGTTTGTTGGCTAGGGCTAGGCTTCTTTAGTTTTTAATGCTGTTGATAAATTAAATCCTATGAGCATTTCTTTAGGGTTATTGATTGGCAAGGAAAATAATTAACGAGCTTCTCTTAGTTATTGAGATAGTAAGGAGAGATTGGTTATTAGGATATCTAAGTAACTATAACTAGTCTATTCAAGAAAAGAAGAATTAATCTTTGCATCAATTATCAGATCTGAGAACCAAATTGTGATTTTTACCTTAGGCTAGATTTCATTCTTATTGATTTCTCATTTTATTTGTGATTTATTTATTTTTAAGATTCTAGGTTTTTGTATCATAAAAACTCCCCTTTTTATTTTATTTTATTTTATTTAGTAAATTTGAAAGAAATAAAATTACCAGTCCCTATGGAATACGATCCTATTCACAACTAATTACAAATCATACTTTTAGAGTCGGAATTTTTTTTGTTGGTTTTGACACCCATTAAATTTTGGCACTGTTGTCAGGGATTGGTGTTAAATAATTTTGTTTCCTTGTAATGTCCTAATCTTCTCATAAATGTGACCTTCAATACAATCTAGAGATTGAGAAAACTGCTCATAAATTGCAGAAGGAGACTAGATTGCAAAAGAGAGGTGAATCATCACCTTCAAATCTTGATTTAGATACATCTAGTTTAGTTTGTTGTTGTATTCTAGACCAGAGGAAACAATGGCATAAGAAAGAACTTTAAGGGAGTTAGCTGAACTGGCTTTGACTAAAAAACTGCTTTGTATTGAATATCTAAATCTGGAAGCACATTTTGAGTTAAAGTTTGGGTTAATCCATCTACTACCTATTTTTCACAGCTTGTAGAACGAAGATCCCCATAAGCATTGAAAGGCATTTCATGTTGTGTGCTCCACTGTGAAACCCTAAGGAGTGTCTGAGGAGCAAGTCAAGTTGTGAGCTTTTCCATTTTCTTTAGCAGATAAAGCTAAGGATTGGTTATTTTATATATCCCTAGTTCTATCACTACACCGATGGATATGGCAAAGTTATTTCTTGAGAAGTTTTTCCCCACTTCATGTGCTACTAGTATTAGAAAAGAGATCAGCGGGATAAGACAAAACGATGCGGAGAATCTTCATGAATATTGGGAAAGGTTTAAATAATTTTGTGCAAGCTGCCTATAACGTGGTATTACTGGGCAACTTCTTATTCAATACTTTTATTACAGGCTTTTACCAATGGAAATGAGGATGATGGACGCAGTAAGTCAAGAAGCCATAGTGAACAAAACTCCAAGTGAAGCTAGAGAATTAATCTCTATAATGGCTGCCAACTCCTAACAATTTAGATACTCTTGGGACCCTCATATAAAGGTCAATAAGGTAAGTAATTCATCTCTTGAGCATCAAATTTCTACTTTAACTTCTCTTGTTCTACAGTTAGTTATAGGAAATACAGAACAAGTCAAAGCTTGTGGGATTTATGCTAATATTGGTTATCTTATGGATATGTATCCTACGCTCTAAAAGGATTTTTGCAGACAAACTAATGCAGTAGGAGGATTTCCTGGACAACTATAAAGAAAGTACAATCCCTACTCAAACACCTACTACACAGGATGGAGGAATTATCCAAATTTCAGTTATGGAGGGAGATTGCAGATCTACTAGTACTTCGAACAAACACTACCTTTTCCATAGCAACCATCTTTTTTAAATATAGGTATGTCTCTCAAAGATATTGTTGAATTGCTTAAGACTAACACTCAACAATTTCAACAAGAAATGTAAGAAAGCATTCAAAACCTAGATAATCAAATGAGTCAGCTAGCTACCCCGATAAGTAAGATAGAATCCCCAGGGAAACTACATTCTCACATAATTGTCAACTCTATGTAGAATGCCAACTCAATTACCTTGAGGAGTGGTAAGGAGTTGAAGGAACCTAGCACGAAGACATGAGAAAACACCATTATGGAAGAAATGAAAAGAGAGAGAGATTGTCATGCCCTAAGATTTGGTTAAATATTCGTATGAACTTAACGATAAGGTGACAAGCTCATTAGTTATACACCCTCTATTCCTTGAAAGGTTCATTAAATCCAAAAAGCATGAAGAGAGAAAAGGCATTCTTGAAACTTTTTGCAAGGTCGAGGTGAATATTCCATTGCTTGATATAATCAAACAAATACCTTGGTATGCTAAATTTCTCAAGAAATTGTGCACAAATAAAAGAAACTTAAGGGGTAATGAAAGAATAAGTGTGGAGGAAAATGTCTCAGCTATGATATGAAGGAAATTGCCCCAAAATGCAAGGACCCAAGTATTTTTACTATTTCTTGCAAAATTAGCAATGTTGGAATTGAAAAGGCTATGTGCAATCTTGGTGCTTCAATTAATATCATGACTTTTTTCATCTACTCTTCCTTAAATGTTGGTCTTTTGAAAAAAATAGGAGTCGTTCTTCAACTTGCTGATAGGTTTGTTGTATATGCCAAGGGAATCTTGGAAGATGTGTTAATGCAAGTCAATGAGTTGACTTTTTCTACTGCTTTTTATGTACTTAAAATGTCTGAAGATAAGTCTCCTAATTCATCACAAATACTATTGGAAAGACCTTTCTTTAGAACCTCTAGTACTAAAATTGATGTACATGATGGTACACTCATTATGGAGTTTGATGGTAAAGTGATTAAATTCAATATCTATTATACCATGAAATATCCTAGTACTTTGACTCAAAACCTTTGATTTGAATGGTGATGATAATTTTGTGGCACAAGGAATAGCTACGTCTAGCCAAAGATGTTAAAGAGCAGTGCTTTTTGGAAGCCAACCCAAATTTTTAGTCTATTGTTTATATTTATAAAAAAAAAATTCTTCTTTAATTAGCTTTATGTTTTTTCTCTGATGTAGGAGACATTTTAAATTGGCCTATGGGTATAGTTTATGTAATAGAAAAGCTCTTCAAACTACCTTTACCCACGCCTTGTTCAAGGACCTCTTTTGGCACCATTTGGCTATTTGATAGAAAAGCTCTTCAATCTACCAGTGTCCACGCCTTGTTCAAGGACCTTTTCTGGTACATTGGAATTATTTGACATTAAAGCTTTTTAATCTACTCATGCCCATGCCTTGTTTCATTAACTTTTCTACCATTTAAACTATTTTTACCATATTTATTTATTTATTTATATTATTTTTTATTTTTATTTTTATTTCTATTTTCTTCACTATTAATATTTTTATATTTATATATATATTTATAAAAAGAAAATAAAAAAGAGAGTCAAAATTGGAGCCTCCAATTTGAAACTATTCATCTTTTTCTCCAAGACATCTTCACTATTCATCTGCCATCGCCATCTTCATCTTCAACCACCAAACACCCACCAAACCCGCCACCATCACCATCAACCCACTATTGCCATCTTCAACCTCCCGCTGTCACCACCACCACATTTGACTGCCATCTTTACCAATCTCAAGCCCACTTTCGGCCACCATCTCAACCATTTGCCACCACCGTCCTTAACCTAAACCCACCACCTTCGGTCATCATCTCCATCTCCAATCATTGTGTGCCAACACCATCATCTTCAACCTTCTGCCATCACCACCATAATCCCACCACCTTTAGTAACCATCTCATCTCCAACCACCACCTGTCACTACTTTCAACCATCTTCACCTACAATCCTCATTTCCAATTTTGAACTTTTTTTATTTTTAATTTTTTAATTTTGTTATTTTTATTTTTATTTATTTTTATTTTTTTTACTGTTAATATTTTTTTAATTTATTTAAAAATTTGAAAAAGAGAGTTAAAAATTGGATTCACCTTCTTCTCTAAGAAAACTTCACCAAAATAGCCATACCATCTTCAAACCATCATCTTCATCACCATCTCCAAACAACACAACCACTCATCATAAACTACTTACCCAAACATGAAAGAAAAATAACCTACCACCCGTCCTCAACATGCTAACAGCACTCGGGTAATACGTCCATGTTCAACCGAATCCCTTCTAGAATTATCTCAATTGCCAACTACTTCCATTGTCAATACTCGGCCATTTACTTCATTCAAATTTTGATGTCATTCTCGACTTGTAAAAGGAAATATTATTCTTCTAACCACAAAATCTGACTTGCATGGGTCTCTCCAGTTCCCCATATCTCATGAACAGGATAGATATAATGAGGTTTGCTTAAGGCCAATCCTCTTATGTAAGTATATTCACTATCCCACTCTTGAGATTTTAAAAATTCGTGTTGATGTTGATTGATTAATTGATGGTACTAGATGGTGCTCTTATTTTTCCATTCATTATCCGGCATATGTTGAACTTGTGCATGAATTCTATACTACTTTTGAGTTTAACAAACCAACTAATTTCTCTTTGAATAGTCCTAATGTGGTTGCATTTCGATTAATAGGTCAAAGGTTTAACTTGTCCATCACACTTTGATGAATATTTGAACACCATATGTGATTTTAATGCTGAGTTTATGCCTCAAACACTTTACAGATCTTTGACTTAGAACACAGTTATCCCTTATGATCTTAGCAAATCTAAAGATACTTTTCTTTTTGATCCTATCTTGAAATATGTTAATTGCTTTCTTGCATTTTCTTTTTCGGGTAGGAAGGATTCTTTGGCATGTTGTCAAAAGTTGAGTTTTATTTTCTGTGGTGTATGCTTAACAATGTGAAAGTTAACCTTGGGTGTTAGTTGGCTACTCAATTCGCTAGTGTTTTGGCTAACAAACGTGCATTAATCTTTGGATCATTCATTACACATTTGGCCATACACGAGCACTTGATCACTTTTGATGATAACACATTACATATTACTTGTGATATGACACCTTTGGATTTGAATTATTAGAAGGGATAGGCCTACTTTGCAGACAAAATGGTGTGTTTTATTTTTGCTTTCTAGGACCTAATATGTTACGAAAGCGTAAGAGGGTTTTTGATGATGATAAGAGAACCTTACCCACATTTGTGATAATTAAACCAAGAATTAATGACAATGATCTTTATGCTCTTTTTCGCTAGCTTTCACTCATAGAGATCAACTTTATGGCTTATTTTGCTCGTGTTGGTTTCTCACTCCCAGTTCTACCCAGTCCTTGAAGTTATGTAGATCTCGTCTACTCAGAGGAGCCATTCTTCCACATTGTTTTTTATGCATTTACATTCTTAGTTTGAAACATTTTGGTTTAAGTGTGGGGGAGAAAATTTTGGATTCATTTTGCTTTAAACATGCATGAAATGACTTTTCATTTTTTTTATTTGCTTTCAAAGTGTGCTTTAGTTCTTGATTAGTTAATTTTTCTCATTGAACTTTTGCCTCTTTTTGATGCTTGTCCATGAGGTAACGCTTAATTAATTAGGTTGAATTGGGACACATTGTAAGAATGGCATGAGTAGTTGAGTTTTTGTTTATTGCACTTTGACTTGTTACCTTGTTAGTTTATTTGGATGAAAAATTTATGAGGGAATTAATGCATATCACCCTAATAATTTTCATGTGTAGCGAGTTAACGTTTCTAGAACTTACCTTGAAAAACATATTTGAGTTGAATTGTTGATTTGAATATACCGATACAATGAAGGTGATTGGGTTTGACCATTTAACCTCTCTCTCAAAAAAAATGAAAAGGCTTGACTACTTCGCTAATCACTAAAATAAAGTGATTACGAGTATAAATAATAACCATCTAGGGTTGTGACCAGCTAAGGAATTGGGTGCATTCATTACTAATGTCTATATTCACGTAAAAAAGGTCGGATAACATTTTAGACAAATTGTGGCCAGTTGAGTAACCGGATACATTCATCATTAATGTTTGAATTCGCATAAAAAGGTTGGTAAAACATGCTGAATTTTTGTCAAGAGAGAGAGAGAGAGAGAGAGAGAGGCAAATAAGGTTTTTTCCTTTCATCCTTTTATGTTTTCTTGCATTCGACTTGCTATTCTTCCATGAATATGTGATATCGTTGCATGTTTTTGATAATTGTCTTTCTATGTCTTGACTTGAATTGAACTTAATGAAAAAAGTGTTGAATCTCTTTTACATTTTAAGTTCAAAAAGACTACCAAAGTGATAGGTTATTCGCGTGATTTATAAGGGTTCTTTCTATGAAGTGCATGTTCTTACTTGTGTCTTGATTTGGTCCTCCAAAATGTGATAATAATTATTTGGGGACAAGTTGAGAAATAGGAAGAAAGGATTGTAGGAAAGATTGATAAATTGGAACCATTATAAGCTTGAGGACAAACATTGTCTAAGTATGGGGAAATTTGTTAAGTTACATTTTTGTCTTTTTATTTGTATAATTTCCTCTTGTGATTAACAACAAAATTTCTTAATTGTTGGATTTTAACTTTCATTTTATATCTTGTGAAGCAAATTGAAGATTCGAGCTTATGCAGTTGAAAATCGAGCATTTGACATGTTTGGAGCAAAGATCGCATTCCCAAGAAGATAAGGAATGGAGGAAGGAAATAATTTGAGTGTGCATGTGTCCTGCTTCCCAAGACTATTATGCAAAATTTGATTTGGAAGCATTTAGTCTATTTTGGTAGTTGTATATATTTGGAATATTTAATTTTTATTTCTTTAATTAGGATAGTTTGAGTTTTTCTATTTTGATAGGACTCTTATTAGTTTCCTAGTTGTATTAGGAGTAATAGGCTATTTATATGGAACTAGGTATCTTTCGTATAAAGCTTTTCATTCTTTCATTTAGATTTCTTATTTTTTTCTTGCGTTTTTCTCTCAGACATGAGTTGCTCAACTCTTCTTCTAGACTAAGGGATTATTGAAGTTTTGGTTATTCAGCATTTATGAGATCTAAATAGTTTTATTTGTATTTTTTATTTCTTGAGCATTTATTTATCTTCTGTTTTCATTACAATTATTTAGGTTTATTGAATTTAGGCCCCAAATTTAATAGCTTAGAATAATTGTTCTGTCAATTAGAACATTAAATCTGATATGGGATAGCCCAATAGGCCCAACAGGCCTAATTATAAATGATAAAGCCCATGAGGCCCAAAAAACAAGTACCTGGTCGACTTAAATCGATCTCTTGTGACAGCACTCATGGTCAACCTGTATCGACTCCACATGGCAGCATCCGCAGTCGACTCGCATCGACTTCAGGATCAAGCCACGCCTACAAGCTATTATCTCTGGTCGACACGAATCGACTACTGAATCATCCTCTATTCGCCTATCTGGCAGGCTGAATATCTCCACGTTGATGACACGTGGCAGCCGGTATAACTGCTGCCAACAATTCTAACTGCCCTGCTAACAACTTTGATAGACACGTGCCCCTTCTGGCATTATTATCAACCCCCTGACAAGAGAAAAGAACGATCACACCTGATAAGGGTATTTGGGTAAAGTTATGCCCACATAAAACTATAAATACAGCAGGCCCAATCGTGCTCAAGGTAATGCCATTTACACTATTCACTTCATACTCTCCATATACTCTGCTCCATTTAAACTAACTTGAGCGTTGGAGTGCCTTAGCCGAGGGAATCTCGGCTAGTTCACGTGTATTCCTGGTTGCAGATCTCAAGCCCAATAACTCTCAAGTCCATCGGAGTACTGGACCTTCAAGCTCGTAGTAGCATCAAAATCTATAATTGTTTAATTGTTCTAATAATTGTGGCAAATAGCATAGTTATGTGTGGTGATATGCGTGATTTGTGTTATGTGGATAATTAATCTAGTTTAAATGAACCTCGCTTGAGTGCGTTTGTTGGCTAGGGCTGGGCATCTCTAGTTTTTGATGTTGTTAATAAATTAAACCATAGAAGCATTTCTTTAGGGTTATTTATTGGCAAGGGAAATAACTATCGAGTTAGTAAGGAGAGATTGGTTATTGGGATGTCCGAGTAATTATAATCAGTCTATTCAAGAAAAAGGAATTAATCTTTGCATCAATGATCAGATCTGAGAACCAAACTGAGATTTTTACCTTAGGCTAGATTTCATTCTTATTGATTTCTCATTTTATTTGTGATTTATTTATTTTTAAGATTCTAGGTTATCATTTCATAAAAACTCCCCCATCCTATTTTATTTTATTTAGCAAACTTGAAAGAAATAAAATTTACCAATCCCCATGGAATATGACCTTACTCACCATTGATTAAATATCATACTATTAGAGTTGAAATTTATTTTTGTTGGTTTCGACATGCATTATCAACCGGGAAAAATCCTTGTTGGGCTCCCCCAACAGGCCCAACCTACTAACAGTCAACCAGATGACCAGGTTTTTGACAAGGTCAAATCCTTATTAGGCTATTTCGCCAGCTTAACACACCAGTATTTTTTCAGTTAACCAGATCAGCTCAAGAATGATCATTGGGCTCTCAATTAAAAAAGCCTTCGAACCTAAGAAAGTTCCATTATCTTGACTAAAGTATGGCTAGATGACTTGTAAATAAAGAAATATCACAATCTTAGGAGGTCGATTGGAAAAACATAAAGTTGTCCCACATCACCAGTTACAGTGGTGTTGAATGCACCACAACCACCACTTTTCACATTAAATGTACTGACAGTTGGTGTGCCTCCACATTATTGGTGCATGTTTCTACTATACCACCATTTTGCCTCCATATTAAATGTGGAGATCTCCTTTATATCTTGAAGAGAATGAGGAGGTGCTATCTAGAGAAGTACACAAAAAGAAGAAGACTTAAGATCCTCAAGTAAAGATAAAGGCCATCTTTACATAAGGGCAACATGAACATCTAAACCTCTCATGAGAGACTATAAATACCCCATTACAACATGCAACAAGGTATATTCATTGTCCTTATCCTTCACTTTGTTACTCTAATTTTTGGTCGACTGCACGTTGACCTGAGCATCAAAGTGCCTTAGTTGAGGGGCCATCAGCAAGCTTGACGTGTGCTATTAGTTGTAAGACTCAACTATCACTCTTCAAACCATCCAAACCCAGCATATGTTCTAGTTGATTACATTGGGCCATGGCCATATCCATTAACTGATGGATTCAACCATCATCATTTTGTGCCCTTTGTGGGTTCTAGAGTCCATAACTAGAGAAAATGGTAAATAAAAGAGCTATCTTAGAAAAAGAGGAGGCTAGAAGGTCCCCAACCTCTTCTCCCCATCCCTAACAAAAGTTGAGTGTGGATGGACTTAGTTCCCAGCTAGAACAAGTGATAACTTTGACCATGCCCTAGTTTATGTAGTTAATTAGTAGACAGATATCAGCTTATATTTCAACTTAATTGTCAGCTGCCCTTAACAAGCCCAACTAGCCAGGACCTGTCATTAGTGCTACCCCTTATCTTTCATAGCATGAGGATAGGCTCCTAAAAGAGAATAGGGCTAGACAAGAGATAAGACGCCCCTCTATTCGACATGAAAATAGTTTAAGTTGATTCTCGCAAGAAGATAATCACCCAAATTCCCAAGAAAAAGTAGTTGATTTCTTGGCTTATCTCACTAAACCTATTCAAGCCCAATATCCCAATAGGGTCGAGTGACAGAAACCCCTACTAAATAGAAATATGCCACAAGCTGATTGAGATCAGGTCTAGCAACTGAATAGATACTTTGAGGCAATTTTGAGGAGCAACACAAAAAGGAACCTTCAGAATGACAACATACCCAACTTCACCGCAAACGAGAATCACCTTTTATCCAGAAGATAATTGATGAGCGCATAGCTATCAATACAAAGATTCTGATTGTTTACCACTGATATGATGGCTTAACCAACACAAATGAGCACTTGCTCTAGTTCGAACACATGATGCAGCTTCATCAGTATAATGAATACATTCATGCAAAAATGTAGGTCACCACATTCTAAGGCATAGTACTTGACTGGTTTGTTAAGTTGGAGCCAACATTCATTTTTTGTTATGACCAACTTTATCATAAGTTTTTCCATCAATTTGCTAGTCGAAGGAAAGCTAAACTCTCTTACACTCATTTGTATAGGGTGAAATAGAATAAGAAAGAATCTCTTCAAAAACGTTTCACTAGATTTAACACCGAAGTGTTGAAAATTGATAGTTTGAGGATTGAATTCCTAATCAACATGCTGTTCTTTGGTTTGAGACATAAGAAATATGCCAATGTATTAGTTAGGGAGAGATTAAGATTGATGAAAGAGCTATTCGACCTCGTTGAGAGGTATATGACTTAAGAGGACATGAACAAATTGAAGTATAGAAACCCTGACAATGACAAGAAGAAGGCTAAGGAGAAAAAAGATAGGCAACATAAGGACTATCTTTGATCTGCTATAAAAATATTCCACTACACCCCATTGAATACTGCAAGGAAGAAGGTTCTATTCGCTATCCAACATGATAACTTTCTCAAAACAAAGTTGACTATGACCAAGGCTATGAAAAGGTCTAAAATATATTATCATTTTCATAGGCAAAAAAGGCATGACACTAAGGGTTGTTTCAACCTACATGATGAGATCAAGCATCTTGTCCAATAGGGACACCTTAAGAAATTTGTTGATGAAAAAGTTAGACAGGAGATGGGCCCATCAACCAGGCTCCGCGTAGAGAAAGGTTGGTTTGCCCGAGAAGGGAATATCGAAGAAAAAAGCTAGTTAATGATCCGTGCCTACCTCTTAGGGGTGTGATTGATACTACTGCTATAGGATCAATAGGAGAAGACTCCAAAATAGCTAAAAGGCAGAACTAGAGGATATTGGAATTGACTAAATCTTCCTTAGTCAAAATAATTTTTCAACTTTCCACTAGTGCAAAACACATCTTTTTTTTTAATTTTGACCACACGTATATCGAGTACCAAGAAACTAATAGTAAACTGGATTGCCTCCTTTTCATGTTAATTGAAATTGCAAATTTTGAGGTCAAAAAAGTTCTAGTCGACAATGGCAATTTGTGAACATAATTCTCTTGTCAAATTTGAAAATGATGAATTTGGGAAAGCTGAAGTTTGAGTCCATTCGCACACCCTAGTAAGGTTTGGAGGATTCAAGATCATCCTTGAAGGGTCCATTAGCTTATCAACCTTATTTGAAAAAGCACCCAGGAGATAGATGTTTATGTCAACTACTTAGTAGTTGATGTGCCTTTTGCTTACAATGTCATAATTGAAAGGCCTACGTTGAATGACTTTAGTGCAATTATCTCAACCTATCTATTATAAAAGTTAAGTTCCTAATAGCTATGGGAATAGGAGAGTTGCTGTGCAATGTGAAAGAGGCTTGGCAATGCTATATCATCTCTGTCAAGGTAAATAAATAGAAGACTTAACCAAAACTAAAACCTTTAGGGGACATCCAAGTAATGGAACCCAAAGAGGGATAGGTAAGCATAAAGAGGAAGTATGAGGAAATCAAATTGAACTAGTTGAAGATTTCAAGACCATAGAACCTAAGCTTGGGAATCCAAGCAAGGCTATAAGGATTGAACCAACCTAGAAAGCAATATGGAGTGCATGATGGTTGACTTTCTTAGAAAAAACATTGATGTTTTTGCTTGGAAAACTGCCAACCTTCAAGGAATCCACCCTAGTATCATTATCTACCATCTCAATGTAGACCCCCTTATTCAAGCCAATCAACTAAAAGACTAGGAGATTTAATGTTGAAAGATTCCAAATCATTGAGGAAGAGGTCAACAAACTCCTAAGAGCAAGCTACATTATAGAAATTCAATATCTTAATTGGTTTTATAATATAGTTCTTGTCCCTAAGAATAAGGGCAAGTGGAGGATATATAATGATTTTACTGATTTGAATAAAGTTTGTCCTAGAAACCACTACCTAGAATAGATTGCTAGTTGACTCAACAGTAGGTTGTATTTTTAAGTATGGCGGATGCCTTTCAAGGTTATTATTATATCTTTATGGCCCTTAAGGATAGGGACAAGACCTCCTTTATGGTATCTAATAGTTTATACTGTTTCCTGATTATGCCTTTTGGCCTTAAGATTGTAGGTGCAACTTACCTAAGACTTGTAACTTTATGTTTAAGAGTGAGATCAGGAAAACCATGGAGGTCTACATCGATAACATGATCGTCAAATGGGGAAAATAACATAACTATTTAGCAGACATCAACTATACCTTATCAATGATAAAAGCCTTCAGCATGAAACTAATAAATGTATTTTCAAGGTAAAAAGAGAAAAATATTTGGGATACACGATTAGCCAGAAGGGTATAGAGGCAAACTTACAAAAGATCCAAGTGATTTTGGATATCTTACCACTTCGAATGATTGGATACATATAGAAGCTAGTTGAAAAGATCATAGCTCTAGGTTAGTTTAGTCGATAAAAGCTTGTCAGTTTTCAAAATCCTTAAGAATGTAAGAAAGTTCTAGTGGACAAAATAATATGACCAGGCTCGAGTTGAATTAAAGCAGTATTTGTCAGCACCATCAAAGCTTGCTAAGTTGAAGGATGAAGAGGTCATGCATATCTATTTAGTAGTCTTATTGGCAGCAATCAGCTTTGTCCTAGTCTTGACTAGGCATGGCACTCACAAGTTAGCATATTACGGCAGCAAGGTATTGTAAGGCCTAGAACATAATTACTTGAAGTTCAAAATGTTTTCCCTTGCTTTAGTCACAATAGCTAGGAAGTTGAGGCCTTATTTTTAATCCCATTCTATTATTGTCCTAATGAGCCAATCGTTGAAATAGGTAATATCAAAATTAGACATGTTGGGAAGACTGACCAAAAGCGCTATTGAGCTGGAAAAATTTGATATCACTTTTCATCCCCGAACTACCATAAAAGCTAAGTATGAGCTGATTTTGTAGTAGAGTGTCTTGACCTGGTTTGAGAGCTCAACCAAGATTCACCTACTTGGACCCTACACGTCGATGACTCCATAACTTTTGTAAGAGAAAGAATAGACATTTTCCTACGCATCCTCAGGTTGAAGAGTAAGACTTTGCCATAAAACTTGACTACCCTATCACTAATAATGAAGCTAAGTATAACGCTCTTCTTAGCTATATAAGGATGGTCGTTGATAGGGGAATTGAGTAGCTTGCAACCATTATGGACTCGCAGTTGGTCGCAAAGTAATTCGAAGGAAACTTTGAAGTAAAATAGACCACAATGAATAAGTATCTCATCAAGGTCAAAAAATTGGAATAATAGTTTAAGAAATTCACACTTAGCCAAATCCTAAGATCAGAGAATGTGAGGGCAGATGCTCTATTCAAGTTTGCCAGCTCGATGAAGGGCACCAGAGATAGAACTATAACATTTTTAGTCTCTAACAAACCTACTATAGATGGTTTCAATTGACAAATACAAAAATTAGCTCCCTCCTGGCAAGACGAAATCAAAGTCTACCTAAGGGAAAAAAAAGTGAAGAAGGACAAGGCAAAAGCGTGCATACTCAAAGGTTGATCAGCCAAGTTCACCCTCAATGAGTATGGTTAGGTATATAGGAGATCTCTTTTTAGGCCTCTATTGAGGTGTTTGACAACAGAACATGCCCTAGAGGTCTAGCAGGAAATCTACTCGAGTATCTATGGTGATCACTCTAAAGGACGAGTATTAGCCCGCAACGTCATTAGACATGAATATTTTTGGTCAACCTTATTGAAAGATGTAGGACTTTGCAAAAACAATGCCCGTTTATTATCCTGTATCAACGTTGGTGCCAGTTCAAATCACATGGCCATTTGAATAGTGGGAAATAGACATAGTTGGTTTCTTTCCAAAAAAAAAAAAAAACTAAAGAAAGTACATGATTATCTCAACCCAATATTTCACGAAGCAAAGACAATCCCTAAGTTAATCAATACAACTATTAAAAGTTTCTTGTGGAAAATATCATCTATCATTTTGGTTTGCCAAAATTGCTGATATCAAATAATGGAACTCAATTCTAAAGCAGAAACATAAGGAACTAGTGTGAACATTTGGGAATCCGACAACATTTCACCTCGATTGGAAACCCTCAAGCTAACGAATAGACTAAGGTTGTGAACAGGACCATTCTAGACATATCAAGACCCGACTTAAAGGATCTAAAGTAAGCTGGGTGGACGACCTCCTTGATGTATTATCAGCTTACTAGACTATTCCTAGAACTATTATAGTCTAATCTATGACTCAAAGGTAGTAGTCTCAGTGGATTTGATACAACACATAGCTTGGGTGATCCATCACAACCTGATCCAAAATGAATCTGAAAGAGAGTTTGACTTTAAAATAACCGATGAGATGTGCTAATAAGAATATACAACAATGTAAAGATACAGGTTGAAGATGCCTAGGAATTGTGATAAGAGTGTTCAAGCTAGAAGTTTTCAAGTTGGAGACTTCATCTTCAAGAAAGTTAAAGTTTCTAAGAATGTAAGTAAGCTAGATCCAAAATGGTAGGGCCCCTACTCGGTAATCAAAGTGGTAAAGCACAACTCTAATTGACTAGCGAATATAGATGGAAATGAGCTTTCCCAACCATGGAATGCAGTAAGTTTAAAAAAATTCTATGTATGATGAGACCTAAGTCTTTACTAAACTCTTTTGTAATATTGGCTCCAAACCAGTAAGCTTGATGTAAATTTGATCAGCTACTTATTCTCAATTGCAACTAGGGTTTCTAGCCTACTCAATTTGTAGACGAATAAATCATTCAAGGTCAACCCTGAAGTCGACCATAATTTTAGTTTCAAACCAAGACTAGGGATTCTAGCCTAATCACTTTGTAAACAAGAAAATCATTTAAAGTCAACCTCGTAGTCAACCACAATTTTGGTTTCAAACCAAAAATTGTAGCTTCTAGGCTACTCACTTTGCAAAATGAGAAAATCATCTAAAATCAACCATGTAGCCAACTAATAGACACAAGCATCATGATGCAAAGATTGCATAGCAACTTGAATTTATCTAATAAAATTGACTCAAAATTAACGATGGCTTCCATCCCATTTATTTAATTACAATGAAGGTGTTTCAGGATGACCTCATGGTCGACTGTAATTTATTTATTTATTTAAAATCAACTTCACAGTTGACTATTAACCTAGTTATAAACTAATTGAATATTGCTGGCTTCTTCATTGAAAGATTCGCACTAATCAACAAGTTAGATGAAAATAATGAATTGAATGAAAAGCAATAGAAGGGACAGGTCGATAAAGAGTGATTAAAAAGTTCATATTATAAAGTGTAAACATCCAAGTTGTACAAAAGCATTCAAGAGCTAGCCAAATTACAATGAAATTATTTATTGTACCTCATAGGGCATATTAGGTTGAACAAAATAAAAATAAAAGAAACAAAAACACAGCAAAAATAATGGCAGCTTCAACTTGATCCTACTCTTTCACCTCCAACACCCTAAGTAGCACCTATTTCCACCGCATTAGTGGCTTGATTGAGCTCATTGCCAAAATTCACTTGCATAACCATTGGGGGGCTCTTGACCTCTTACTCTATTGCAAGTTAGGATGGGCCAACCTTTTCGGTGAAAAACATGTGACTAGTGGAAAAGAAGCACGCTGTCATATCAACTTTACCTTCTTTGATGTCAAAGGCAAAGTTACCCACAAAAGCAAACTCTTTCCCCACCTCAATCTCCCTTGGGTGGATCAAAGATTTAGCTTCCTCAGTAGGCACATTCTTTTTTTCAGGCGCAACATTAGCATAGTCCTCGAGCTACTCATTTTGTAGCATATTCAAATGGGCTTTATCTTCTAGTTAAAACTAATAACCCAAACATTTGAGCTGCTTCATAGCTTGCTCGAAGGCCACTTTCATATCATCAACTGCAAAGATAACGCTAATATCCTAAAAAGCATGAGATTATAGAAATTATTCAATCGTCTCTTTGTCAATGCTTAATAATACCTTGAATAACTCATCTTAGGCATATTAAGTAGCACTGTTGTATCTTAGCACTTGACCAAAATTATGGGTTGCTTTTGTCTCCAACCTCACTTTCCTTAGCAGCTCATCTAAACAACTCTTCTCGATCATGGCAGCCATTAGCTTTATATTTTTTTCCTCAACTTGTCTGGTGAGCTCACTAATCCCTGACTCCAATGACTCGTATTGAGTCTTCGACATTTTAGAGTGCTGTACTTTCTTTTGGAGATCCCCATGTTCACATAAGGCTAACTCATCCCTCCGATAAAAGTTATAGCCTCATTGGTTGACTTGCGACTAGAAGGTTTGGTAAAAAATTAAATGTAAACAATCAATTTCAAAAATAAGTAAAACTCGACAAGAAACTCACCATATTTGCATGGTATGTGAACAATTTTAAGGCCTCTAGCTGCCCTATATCTAGCATTTTCTTTTGGTCAGACTTAGAAGGCCTAGCTATTAACACTTTCAGAAGGCCAACTCCAACCAACACCCTTAACATTGATGTTGTATTCTAGATCCTAATGTTGGGCCCAGACCTTAGGGATAGAAAAATAGGTAGATAAAATAGTTCATTATCTGGTCAGGGGCTGAAGAACGAGAATTCAATAGCCTTCCCTTTCCCTTTCTCTGTGGCAGTTCTTTTCAGAAGGAAAAGTTGATCACCTGCAGTTTTTTTTTTCTATCAAGGAGCAAGACTAGTAGGCTTAGCGGTGATATAGTGAGAAAGGGGTAGCATGGTTGAAAAAGATTGCTGTAATAAACATCTTGAGATACAGCTTGAGACGCAGCCTCTCAACAAGTAGCCATTTAACAGTATTCTTATGCCTTTTGTTGGCAAGCCAATGCTTGCTGATGTGTACAATTCATTATCTCCAATCAATCTGAAATAGCACAAAAATAAATATATTGTCATTAACTAGAAACTATAAAGAAAAAAGTGATAGAAACAAAAATAATTATTATCTACTTAGTCAAGCATTAGCTGGTATATGCCCCCTGCTAACCCCAAGTTTCTCTCTTCAATGTACCCCACCATCTTCATTTCACCAAACTAGACCAAATCTTGAATAAATATGTTGTTCCAGGTTGGGATCTTATTGCCAGGCATCTTGACTTGACCTCTTAGCTACTCTCTAAGTATGTTAAACTTAACCTCCCTAAGAGTGCAAATGAAGAAACAACATTTTTTTCAGGTTTGACCATATGAAAAAGAGGGGCCACTTAGATCTTTCAACGAGGGTAGGCAGTAAGATAATAAAAACTCGACTCCTAAGTGCTACTCAACATTCAGGACATAGGGAGGTGAAAAAGGTTGCTAAAATTTACAAAAGAAAGAGGTTGCTCATGTATCAACATTAGAACAACAAAGCTGTAAAGGATTGAGAAATAGTTTAGGAGCAATTAGGCTATGCAAACATGTAGACTAGTGAGGAGATTGACTATAAGCTGTGCTATTGGGAACCTAAACCAATATTTTAAGGTATCCTCAAAGATTGTTATGCAAACTGCTGAAGGTTGATGCATCATATCACTAAGTCCAGGGGCAGTTAGCTTGAACTCAGTGGGAATATGGTATAGGTTTCTAATAAATTCAAGATCGCTATCATCGATCTTAGATATTATATCACTGTAGTGATCAATGATGAATAGCTTACATCGGGATACTGGAGGTCAAATTGCCTTTCCCATTAGCTCAACTCACCCCCTAATATCCATCCTTATATCACTTGAACAACTAGAAAAACTAGAGCTATCACTAGAAGACTTCTTAGTCCCACTAGTCAAGTTGCCTACCCTCCTAGTTGAATCTACATTTGTCAGGTCTCTTTGGAATCACTCCCACTACCACTACCTTTATCAAAAAATTTGAACATATTTTCTATTAACAATTGGTGAAAAGAAAGATATAAACTAGACAAGGTCAAAAACAACTTACAAAGTCGACAAGAAGATTGAATTCACAATTCTTGGCAGAAATGGAAAAATCTTGCATAGCTCAAAATTGCTGTGAAAGTGGTAAATGAAAATTTTCAACCCTTTATTTAAAGCCTCCACCTAAAGGGTAAATCAACTTGCTAAACTAATTGAATACAGGCAATTATTACGCATTCGCCAATTAAAAAATCATGTTACCCAATGTAATTAATGCATTAAATGTGCTAAAACCCTAGTCGAGTTTTGAAATTCAAAAATGATAAACACGCTGGAACTCTAGTCAAACATATTCCATTTTTCTAAGTTAGCTATTCCCCATTCCTTCTCATTGCAAGCTCAATCAGGACTTGGGATAAGGGGATTCATGATATAGGAAAGCCCAACATGCCTAGCCTAATAACAATCGACCGGCTGACCAGGTGATCAACCAGGACAAATCCTCATTTGGCTGTCTTTGCTAATAGGCCCAGCCCACTAACAATGGACCAGGTGACCAGGTGATTGACAGGCTAAATCCTCACTGGGCTATTTCGCCAACTCAACACACTAGCATCCTTTTAGTCGATCAAAGTGTGGTCGATCAGCTCAAGAATTAATCATAAAGCCCTTAGCTAGAGAAGCCTTCGAACTAAGAAAGTTTTGTTATCTCAACTATAGTGTGGCCAAATGACTTGCAAACAAAGAAATAGCATAACTGTAGGAGGTCAATTGAAGAAACATAAAGCAACCGTACATCACTAGTCACAGTCGTATTAAATGCATCACAACCACTACTCTACCGTATTAAATGCACTGATAGGCACAGTGCCTTCACATTTATGGAGCATGCCTCCATTGTACCATCACTCTGCCTCCACATTAAATGCAGAGATCTCCTCCATATCCTAAAAAAAAAGAGAAGGTGCTACTTGAAGAAGTATGTGGATGGAAGAAGACCTAGGGCTTGTTTTTCTATGTTTTGGCCATTTTCTAGAAAACATTTTAGGAGAATGGGTTTTTGAAAGAAAATTTGAAGAATGTGCTATTTTATTTATTTTTTGTGGGGGGAAATATGGAAAATGATTTAAGAATGACTTGTTTGTTTCTATATATTTTGAGAAAAGACAAACTTTATTGTAAATGTCAAATCAAATTTTTTTTTGTTGGGTTTGTATGGTTAAAGTGATTTTTTTTATATATTATATGTATGTATCATTAAAGTTGGATGATATGTGTGTGTAGATATATATTTGTAATGATTGAAATATGAGTGTAATTAATTTAATAGGTTATTTGTTTTGAAATTTATATTGTTATAAATTTAACATTAGTAAATGATGTATTATTTGGAATAAATAATATATACTAACAAATATTAATTATTCATGAAATCATAATTATATCTTAATTATAAAAAAATCATCTTATATTACAATTATATCAAAATTGTTAATATCAACTTATAAAAAAATTTAATTACTATACATTAATTATAAACTAATTACTAATAACTAAATTTAATTAATTTAATACGTAATTCAATAAATAAATTATTTAGTAATAACATAAATAATATTTAATTAAATTTAATTCATTTTTCAACAGTTAGTTTAATTAGATTTGTAAATATAAGTTTTAGATTTTTTTAACTAGTAATATTTTAATACTTTTATATATGTATGTATGTGTGTGGGTGTGGATGTATATATATATATATATATGAATGAGTGAAGTGTGAGATTGATAAATGAATGACTGATATGAAAGGCAGAGTGGGAAAATGAGGAGGTGGGTGTGATTTTTAAGGTATAGTATTTTTTGGGCATAAAATTTGAGTTTTTTGGGGAAAAGATATTAAAGAATGTGTGTTCAATTTGAATTT
>JACGDI010005516.1:1679372-1696223 GCA_014898725.1 Jacaranda copaia
TTTTTTTTTCTTTTTTTTGACATAAAAAAACAAATAAACATAAATTAGATAATAATAAAATAAAATGAAATGAAAAAACTACTAAAAATAAATGAAAATTAAAAGTAACTAAAAACTTGGGTTGCCTCCCAATAAGCGCTTAATTTATAGTCTTCGGCTTGACAATTGAGTTTCGCTTGAAGTTGACTAAGGTAGTTGTGGATTGTTATGATCAAGTCATTTTCCCAATAGTATTTGATTCTTTTCCTATTTTTCTTAAACCGTCTTTTTGAACTAATTTCTTCCAACTCCATCATTCCATGTAGAAGGATTTCAATGATGCAAAATGGCACCAACCATTGTGATTTTAACTTTCCTAATAACCACTTAAATCAAGAATTGTAGAATAGCACTTATTAACTTGGCTCAAATAGTCTTTCAAATTTTTTTTATCACTCTTATTCATCATACTAATTGCAAAACACTTGTCAATGTCCTTGAGAAAATCATATCTTTAAATACATTAAAAGTTACCTTTTCATCTTGTACCCTCATAGTTAACTCACCTTTTTGCACATCTATGATAGTTCTACCTATGGTTAAGTATGGTCTCCCAATGATGATTGGCACTTCAGTATCTTTCTCCATGTTCAACACGATAAAATCTATAGAGAAAATAAATTTATCAACTTTTATCAATACATCTTTAATTATTCCTTTAGGATACGTGAATGTTCTATCCTCAAGCTGCAGGGTTACACTAGTTGTCTTGATCTCTCCCAATTCAAGTCACTGGTAGATGGACTATGGTATTAAATTTATGCTTGCTCCCAAATTGAAAAGAGCCCTTCTAGAAAATTTAGTACCAATTTTGCATGGTATGGTGAAACTCCCAAGATCCTTGAGATTTGGAGATAACTTCTTTTGAATGATTGCATTGCATTCCTCTGTGAGAGTAACTATTTCAAATTCACTCAAACGTCTTTTCTTAGATAAATTACTTTCATGAATTTTACATAACTTAGCATTTGTTCTAAAGTGTCAGAAAATGTGGCATTTCTTGAAAACCTCCAAAAATTGTTGAAATTACATATCCAACTCTTGCTTCTTAAGCCTCTGGGGAAAGGGTAGAGGTGGTTTGATAGGATTAACTTCTTCAGTTTTCTATTTCACATCTTTTCCTTTCTCAACTGGTGATTCTTCTTCCAATTCCTTTGAAGATGGAAGGACCTTTTGAAATTCTTGCAACTCTCTACCATTCCTCCAAGAAACATAATTGCAATGTTCTTTGCCTTCTCATTTAGGATTTATCTCAGTGTCACTTGGCAAAGTTCCTTGCTGCCTTATACTTAATGTATTGGCCAGCTGCCCCATCTATTTTTCTAATGTTCTTATTGAAGTTGATTAGTTTTGCTGCCTCAATTTTTGCCATGAACTGTGTAAACATCTCTTCTAATGATGGCTTTTTTTCTTAAGTTGGTGGCTTAAGAGTTGATGTTTGTCCTTTGTTGTTGCTCCATGAGAAATTGGGGCATTGTCTCCACCCAGGACTACAAGTATTTGAATATGGATTATTTTGATTCCTATTGAAGCTCCCAACAAATTGCATTGATTCCAGAGTATGTTGATATTGATCACTCGAATGCGCATCCTAGTGAATATCGCAAGTAATAAATTGCCTCTCTACTACTTGAATTTGCTACACTAGCTTGATTATAATAATTGCAAGCGAGTCTATCTTCTTTGTTAAAGTTTTTAACTATGTAATTAAAGATCTAGTAGCATTTACCTCATAAATTCATGTAGCTTGCTTTGGTTGAGTTAATCTCTCAATTAGCCATTGATAACTGTTTGATGCCATCTCTTTAAGTGACTTAAATATATCCCTAATCTTTTTCCACATAAGTGTACCTCCTGCAGTAGCATCAACTTTTCCTTTGGTTTGTGCGGATAATCCATAGTAGAACATCTACACTTGAAGCCACTTTCTCAATCCATTATGAGGATATTTTTAGCATTTCTTTATATCTTTCCCATGCCTCATAAAATATTTCTAGATCGAATTAGACAAAGGAAGTAATCTCATTCCTCAACTTGACTATTCATGATGGTGGAAAAACCTTAGCGAAGAATCCTTTAGTTAAATCCTCCCAAATGGTAATGGACCCTAATGGCAAGGATGCTAACCAACTCTTTGCTTTATCCCTCAGTGAGAATGAGGACAACCTTAATCGAATTGCACCATTAGAAACTTCATTATATATGAAGGTGCCATAAATATGTAAAAAAGTAGCCAAATGAGCATTCGGATCTTTTGTTGGAGAACCCCCAAACTGTACTAAATTCTATATCATTTAAATGATGGCTGGCTTGATCTCAAAATTATTTGCCTAAATAGCTGGTCTTACAATTCCTATGTAAAAGCTCCGAAATCTGGAGGATAACATAGTCCACCAAGTATCTAACTTTCTCTGCCATTTCTACTGTATCCTCGTTTGCTTGCTAAAGTGCTCATCTATGTATCCACAAGGTTCTGTCAATCTTTGGATAAAAAATACACTAATTTTAGCTCTTGATTATCCTTGCATATAATTGCAAGGATCCCTGAAATAAAAATAAAAGAAAATAAAATAAAAACAAAGAAAGAAAAAGTCTGAATTAATACTTGGTGCTTAAAATTAATATTAGCATAAACAAAATAATTTTAGTTCCTCAACGACGGTGCCAAAATCTTTTTGGTGTGCAAAACAAATAATGCAAACAATCATGCAAGTACATGTGTCACAACAAGTAATAAAGTAATGAGAAGAGTGTCGATCCCATGAGGAACTAATTTATTCACTACTAATTACTAATTTATCACACATTAGTTTTATTCAAACACAAATCAATTATATAGGAATTAAAACTAAACTAATGAAAATAACAAAAGGTGTAATGATTAAGATTTCTACCAAGATATAGAAGTCTAAAATTATAATTTCATCAATCAAATGAGTTGATTGCATAATTTTCACCTTATAAAATTACTAACAAGTTATTAGTCTCGAATCATATGCAATACAGGGTTCTTTTGAGTTACCCACAATTAAATCTCTAATTCAATAACTATATTCCTATGTGAATTAACTAAATTATGGATAGGGTTATACCACTCAACTTACTGCCTAGGGCAAGCAAGTATGTTCATAGCCTACTAACAAATTAATTAATTAATTCATCAATTTGAATAATTAATTTTAAACTCTTTTATTGTCAATCAATCCCTAGATTTTATAATATTCCTACTTTAAACCAACACAAAATAACCCAACATAGTATGATTGCCACCCCTATCTAATTTTAGAAGGGACATTGAATTTTCTTACCCTTCATGCTCAAGTTAGAAATCACTTAATGGGGTAGAATCTAAAATAATTTAAATGTTGTTCTAAACTCTCTCAACAAAATATATACTTTATTAATTAATTGAAATTGTAAATTTAAAGAATCTATTATAATTGTTGAAAGATTGTGTTTAGGTAGAAATGATTGTCGAAAAGTTTCTGATTGAATTTTTTTTTCCTTCTTCTTCTTCTTCTTCTTCTTTTTTTTATTTACATTTGCTCTTTCATATTACTAACTAGGATATGTAATAATCATGTTCGGATCCAAGCTTCATCCAACTTTTACCCTCAATTTTTATGATATTTTGACCATCAAATTTTTATATCGTGACCTTTAAATTTAATTATTATTCATTCTCTTGATTCATGTCAAGTAACTAAGTCTTCAGTAACAAATTTATTTTATTTTTTAGAGATAATTGCAAAAATTCCCCTTGTGAAATGTCTCATAGGCAATTACCCCTTTATGTACTTCTAATTGTCAAACTTATGTTTATAGTCAAAGGCATTTAAGCCCTTGTTGGCCGATGATGTTACACATGCGCCACTTGTGTGACTTGTATTTGTATTTAGTAATTGAAAAATTATTTTTACTATTTTTAGAGTTTTTTTTCATGAGGTAATTGCCAAAAAACCCACTGTGTAACTTTAATTGTAAAAAAAAAAAAACCCTTATGTTATATAGTCAAATACATTTAGAACCTTGTTGGCCAATGGTGTTATGCACGCGCCCCTTGTATGATTTTTATTTGTAATTATCAATTAAAAAGTCATTTTTGTCCTTTTTAGACCTTTTTGATTTAAACATTTCCCATGGGGGTTTTTGCCAAGGAAATGCCAAAACAGTCCAGAGTTGACATTCTTGTGGGTTTTTAATTGATAAATACATATACCAATTGACTTATCCTTTATATGCATACATTCTTGTATGATTTAACCACTTACATTCTTGAATTTTATTGAAATTGCATACTTGTCCCTTGTACGCATACTTTTGGGTTGACCCCCTTGTATGACTTGTCCTTTTGCAAATTGCAATTCCACTAAACATCCAGGCTTAAAACAAAAATGTTCAACCACTTAAATTAAAAAGTTTTGCATTATGGAATCATGCTTCTAAATCCAATTAGCAAGAAAATTCTTGTGGCCTACATATTTAAAGATGACCTTAAACATCTCAAGCAATCTCATTCAATAGCCTAAAATTTTAGCAGCAATTGGAGCATTCAAAAACTAAAATTCTAAAATGCATTTCCAATGACTCCTTATTTCCAATATTCATTTAATTTGGGTGCCAACATCAAGAAAAAATTCCAATAATTTCAAGCCATCATGCACACTGAACATGCAACAAAAGCAGCTACGAGTATTGACTTTTCAGATCATGCTAACAACAAGCGATAACAAAATTGATCTAAAAAAAATAAAATCCTCTATTCAATTACAACACAATATAATATGTAGAAGCATGACTGAATTAGTTCACAACTTAGCAGCAAAAATGTATCATCCTTCACAGTTTAGCAGCAACAAAAATTTTCAATTACAAAAATACAGCAAAATTTCCAACATAAAAAATTTTCAGCTGTACAAATGCAACAAAATTTCCAGCAACAAAAATTTTTCAGAAGAAACCAACATCCCAAACCAACTTCCACTAAATAGCCTCCATGTAGCAAAATTACCCCGAATCAAAACGGTAATCTCCTTCTGATGTTGCAAAACAAATCTTTTGAGCTAAAGGTGTCAACCTAAGGCATTCAAGCACTTTGTTGTTAGATTATTCAAGTTTTTTAAGTGATTTTTATTTCAAATTTATAAAAAATAATTTGAGAGATTGTCAAGTTAGTTAAGTCCTAATTTTCAGCAAAGGAGTTCTTGAAAAAACAGTGAAAAAAAAGGGGCAATGAAAATCATGTAATCAATGGTGGTATTTTTGTCAAAAACAAAAACAATTAATCAATAGGTAAATAGATTGGGGGGTGGTGAGCAACCAAAATTATAATATGATGGCTATTTTTGCTTAAATTCATAATTCATAGGGTTTTTTGACAATTTAAAATAATACAAAAAGATTTTTTACAATTAAGTCTCATTATTTATTCAGTTCAACCTAATAACTTTGCCGACACCTACATAATTTCAATTGGAGACGAATCCTGAAGTTATTTTTGGATAATACACCCAAAAAAAAAAGGAAAAAATATTTGATTGAGAGGCTTTCATATATAGCCACATAAAAATCAAAAGAAGTCAAATTCGCCATTTGAACATTTTCCGTTAACTTTCCTGACATAGTTCCCAGGGGAAACAAACCCCAAAAAATAATAGTAAAGCAATTTAGTTGTATATTTCTACTTTTGTCCCTCTATAGAAATGGGTGGCTATTCCACAGCATCACCTGAATCTTTTTCACCAAAATTCTTCTAGAAAAGGCCTACAAGGCTACAACCTACTCCCTTATTTGACACACCCGCACGACACGTGTCCTCCCACAAAGGGCAATTTGGTCCGCAATCCTACGTCAGCACGCGGCAAAACAAAAATCCCAACACGCCTGGCCAAACGTGGCGGGTTCTAATGATTGGAGCAAAGAGAGGAGTTATTGGACACGTGGCGGCATCTGAACCGGACGCGACATCTATCACGGGAGTTGGGAGGCGGGAAATTCTTCCGACCTTCCAGAAACTTCCTGTAACTCCTGGCGGAGAATTGCTAAGCATCTAGCGGCTCATAATCCGACACGTGTAATGTAGGCCACGTGATCATCCGACTTGGCGCCCCCTGCTCGCCCGAAATTGATACGCCTCCTTTTTATTGCTTTAGGGCACTTTCCACTCTGCAACCAAACCACAACTGAAATTCTTTCTTACTGTTACTTCGAATTTTACTTTGGAAATCCGACAAATAGAAGCAAGTTCGACTAGAACTTGAATTTTCTTTTAGGTAGGAAAAAGGAATTGATTTTTTTAGAGATTTTATAGGAATGAATGTTGATGGGGAAGGAGGTGAAGAAGGTGTGAAAATGGAGGATAAATTGGTGTTTATGTGGGGGTATTTGCCGGGGGCATTGCCGCAGAGGATGCCTATTTTGTCGCCGGTTGTGGTGCGGCTGCCGCACGGCGGAAATTCATGGAAGGATGTCTGTGGTGGTGGCTGTGGTTTCGCCATGGCTATATCGGGTAATTTTTGGCTTAATTTATGTACTCTATTCTTTCTACTTTTACAAGATTTGATTTTTGTACAAATTTATGTGGTTGGAGAACTTCTGTTTGTTGACATTGGATTTTCTGGAGAAATTAATGAGTTAATTTTACATCTTAGGGTAGTATGGGAAGTGAGTTTTCCTTCTTTCCACTGCTCTATTGTTTCAGCTTCTGTTTGGAAGTTCTATTGAACACTCAATTGCTCCAAGGAGCATCTTTCTGTTTTCCTTTTGATATGTGTATGGTTTCTTTTTGTTTTTCCTTTGATATGTGTATATTGTTTAACTTTCTTTTTTGTTATTCTAGTGTTTACTTTTTTTTCCCTTTTTTGGAGTGGTTGGGGGGTTGGTGGGGGTTGTGTGGCAATTCAAACTTTTGATCTCTATGTGCTCATAAATTTGCATACCCTGTGCATTTCTGTGAAGTTTCTACATCAGTACTGGGCAACACTTTGCTTTATGGTGCATGTTTTCTCCTATAGTGGCTGTGTTAAGTGATAAAGGTTGAATAATTCTTATTCTGGACAGTTAGTGTGGAGATAGCGAAGTTAAGTTTGAATTCTATTTCTATAATATACAAGTTGTCGTTCAAATTTTGGCTATGTGGTTGATTGAGGTTTGATTTTGACAACAAATAAATTCATCTGTCAAGATGACATTTTATTGAAATTTGGAGCAACACTCTCAGATTTATTTTGCTTTTGGAGATAAGTTCACCGTGCGCCTGATTCAATTGTATGGGGAAACCTGAAGAATTAAGCGCCTGTTTGGTTTCCATTTCTAAACCCTATTTTCACATTTTTACTATTTGAAAATCACTTTTTACACATTTTTACTGACATCGTTTTCATTTTCATTCTTAAAACATATTTTCCAACAATCTATATATTTTCTCCCAATAATCTATATATCTTCTTTATTTATTTCATTATTTTTATCTTTTTTTACCTATAACCTATTAAATTCAATATAATAATTACTTTTCCAACAATTTATCTAAACATAAACTCATTTTTAACTCATTTTCACTAATTACTTTTTCAAATTTTAAAAATGATGGAAATAATAATTAAACCAAAAGGGCGCTAAGTTTTTATGTTTTATCTAGGATTTTACTTAAGCCTGATTTAATGCAAGAACTTGTACTTGAAGTCAGACCTTATACTTGTTGTAGTACTCATATTTCTAACCTGCTATTGCCAGACTCTGGGAAGCTCATTACTTGGGGTTCGACTGATGACTTGGGTCAAAGCTATGTGACATCCGGGAAACATGGGGTAATGGCATGTGACACAATTTTCTGATTTATGAACTTGCCTCTTCAATTTCATTTGCTATAACTACTTTTTCCACTGATTTTGTTAAGGAAATGCCAGAGCCTTTTCCACTTCCCCTTGAGGCCATAATAGTGAAAGCTGCTGCTGGTTGGGCGCACTGCATTGCTGTAACAGGTACTCCTGTACTGAGACTGAGTGTATAGTTTCCAATTTTCACGTCAGGGAGCAATGATGAGACAATTAGTTCACCTGTGCCTCTCCTCTCTGCACACAAAAGCATAGATCTCCAGTTTAAGTGAGTTAAAACTAATGTAGTTGACTGGCCTTCTTAGAATAGATATGGTGGCTTGTATAAGCTTTCCCTTTTGGACATATTTAATTAACAAATGCAATAATGTTGCAACTTTAATCCTCGTTTCAAAGGAAAATGAAGCCTTTCATTTTGATATTCTTCCATAGAATTGCATGCACACATGTAATACTTCTTGGTAATATGTTTCTGTTGGATTTATGAGCTAACTCAAGCCTCAATGGTTAAATGCAGCGGGTGGGGAAGTTTACACTTGGGGATGGAAAGAATGTGTCCCCTCTGGAAAGATATTTGGGGACCCTTCAACAGGTTTAAGCTCAGAGAAAGATGCCCTTGAGAAGCAAAGCTTATTGTTGACTGAGCAAGGTAGTGCTGTCTGGTTTCAGAGCCAGTGATATACAAAGTCTTGTATTCAAGTTACACCGACTAATATGTTGAAGAGTGACTTGATTACAGTGAGCCCTCGTTCTCATGGATCAAGATCCAGTGGTGGGTCAGCATCTGGTGGAGACAGTAGAGGGGTTGATGAGACTTCTAAGCGGAGACGAGTATCTCCAGCTAAACAGACAGCTGAAAGTTCATCATCTGGTGATGAAACTCTATCTGCATTTCCTTGTTTGGTAACACTTAACCCAGGTGTAAAGATCACCTCTGTTGCTGCTGGCGGTCGACACACATTGGCATTGTCAGGTAATTCAATGTATTGCTTTGTTCAATTGCAATATGGTGCTTCATGAGCAGCAGAGCTGCTATCTTGTACTTTTTTTTTTTTTTTTGTGGGAGTTACAGATGTAGGACAAGTGTGGGGTTGGGGCTATGGAGGTGAAGGACAGCTGGGTCTGGGATCACGGATTAGAATGGTGTCCTCTCCTCATCCTGTGCCGTGCATTGATTCATCTTTCAACAAGGATCGCTCCATGGGCCTTTCTCGTGGAATGGGTTCAGATGGTCAGGGCTTTAGAGTTCCTGGAAATTATGTAAAAGCGATTGCATGTGGAGGCAGACATAGTGCTGTAATTACAGGTATATTTATATTTTTTATGTAGCCACGGCAATGTGACTAATAGTCTACTTCTTTCCCTTTTCATCTAGTATAGTATGTAGATCCAGATTCTATCTATATTTACATTCTGTCTGTCAATTTTATGATGCATGTTTTGAGAATTCTAACTGCAGTTTAGGATATTTAATCTGCCATATCACTGACTTTATGTATATCTTGTTTCAACAGATGCTGGTGCACTACTAACCTTTGGTTGGGGATTGTATGGACAGGTGAGAATCTCAGTGTGCTTATGCACTTTTGTGAATTTTTACTTGGTCATATTAGTGTTACGCTTTCTATGTGTGCATACACAATTATTATTGTAGCAACTTAAGGTCAAAAGAATATGGTTGACTACATGCTATGGGAAGTCCATGAAGTTAACATTATTGTCATTACAAATAAAAAATTAAAAGAATGATAGGAATTAAAAGCATCTGTTGCTTAAAAGAGTTATCTCTTAACTTAGGTGTTCTGAGAATTTGGGAGGTCATGTATCTCCAAAAAAATATTTTGCATATAGATGAATTCATTCTCTTGAAATTCTCAACTAGAGACTTTTGAACATGCTAAAGTTATACAGCGATAAAAGTATTATAATTTGGACTGGTGGTGCTTCCGTCATTCTCTCTTTGGCATTGGCCTTCTAGTCCAGTAAGGTTGTTTGTTTGTCACAACATTACCAATGATGCCATGGATTGTTTTCTATCAGTCAGGTACTTCAGATTTTACTCGTCGCTTTGGGGTTCCTTGTTGCGTTGCTTTTCTTTCATATATTGTTGGGCATAGGCATTAAGCTTTGTTTGTTTTGGTTTTTGTTTTCTGAAACCTTTTACTTGTTTCCTTACACTAACAAGGCAAAAGTGTGTTTGTTTACCTCCTTTTACCTCTACTCCTTATGATTGTAGGAGGTAAGTCTATTTTCAAAGACCATTGCTTCCAACCTTTGGTTAATCAAACACATTTTCTGTTTTCGGACTATCACAACAGCCTCTCATATAAACTAATCAA
Source organism: Jacaranda copaia (assembly GCA_014898725.1). Lineage (NCBI taxonomy): Eukaryota > Viridiplantae > Streptophyta > Magnoliopsida > Lamiales > Bignoniaceae > Jacaranda > Jacaranda copaia. The sequence goes on from JACGDI010005516.1 coordinate 1,689,586, forward strand.
AGTACATTGTCATTCACATAACTAATCCGCTGCTTAATTTTTGCAGTTGCAATGAATTTTGTTTCCAACTTTGAACACTATTTTTCTGAAGCAAAAATGAGATCAAAGTGAAAGTAAAACTAGCATGAGCCTAAACTTTACTCTGCTTTACTTTTCCAACAAAACCAGCTTTTTTCATGAGCTGAATTAAGAGCAGTAAATGGTAAACTTCTGTAAGACCTCGCGACATCTGTTACAACAAGGCATTAACTTGTCGCTTTTCAAATGATAGTTGCAACTTACTGGAAACTGCAATTTGCTTATCGTGTTAAGTAGCAATGGTGTAGTCCACAGTCTAGAATAAATACCATCTTTGAAATATAATGCTATCCTTGATGCTTTCCCACAGTATCCTTCACACCTTCGACACATGTGAGTTTCTGGCTTTGTTTGTGTTTATTAGTTTCTGATTCACAGCATTTTGCTTGTGATGCTTTTGAAATATTAATGGTGAAGTCCTGTTACTAGAAATATGAGTAACTGTTAAGTGTATAATTGATTCTGTATCCTTTTAATACTCTAGGGATTTTGCTGAAATAGTCTGGACCCAAGTTGGAAGGGATATGGTAATAAATAAAAAAAATTTCATTATTTCGAACATAACCTATTCGTTACTTTTATATTAAAACTCATCCTTCAAGCTAAAATTATGCTGATAATCTAGTTCAAATGTTGTTCTTGGGGTCAGCCAATCCCTAGGTACTGAGGCAAAATTCATTCTAAATGAGTGTTTTCTGAATATAATTAAATTTTTTAAAATTAATAAGCTAAAAGATGTCTTCCCTTGACCTTCAGAAAGCAAAAAGTAAGACATACATATGAAAAGTATGCACTCATACATATGTATGCGTTTTCATGTATATGCATAATTGCATTGTTGTGAGGTCTAGGACATTATCTAGACTTGGCAAGTAGTAATAATGGCTGTGGAGGTGAAATGGAATTTCATGAATTGGAGTAAACACAAACCATTGTCCCCTTGAAATATTCTCTTTTTGGCATCTAGAACATGGCAATTCCTCAGTCATGGAATGTGAGCCTCTTTGACCAATAAAGCTCTTTGATGAATCAAATTGATCACTTCTTTGGCGAGACAATTCCGCTTCTCAGTAGGAAATCTTTGCTCCTAAATTTGAAATAGTCTAGCTTTCATACAACTATTTTGGTAATGTGAAATCTCAAAAATGTATCCTTCTTCCACTCCCCTCCTAAACAAGCTATTAAGGTCCATAATCTCTCCAAGCTGGGAAAGAAGAAAGAGACAAGAGGACAGTTCATACCTGAAGACAAAGACATGTGATGTATAACCAGAAGATTCTATATGGCACAGGCCAGATTAGGGCAATAAATTTCTGATCATAAAATTTTAGAGTTTCCACTGGATCAGATGAATGAGTCCAGATGGTGTACGATCGCTATATCTTTTTGCTTACGTCTGATGGGATTTGGTGGTTCACGCAAGGATTTTCTTTTCTCTTTTTATTGTATAATTTCTATATCTTTTGTTATAGTTTCTTTGACGTAATTGATTGAGGAAGCACTTGTAAATAAACAAAGTTTTTCTTTTTCTCCGTGTAGTGTGGTCAAGGAAGTACAGACGATGAGCTAAGTCCTACTTGCATATCTTCCCTACTTGGCATCAGGATAGAAGGTGTAGCAGCTGGACTTTGGCATACCATCTGCATTTCTGCTGATGGTGATGTTTATGCTTTTGGGGGAAATCAGTTTGGTCAGTTAGGAACTGGCGCTGATCATGCTGAGGTATATGCCACTATCTATCTTTATCTGCATGCAAAGTGAACTTATGTAAGTTAAGTACTTTTTACATCGTCACACACTGATGAAAGGGTTTTCTAGATAATTTCCTTGGAAATAAATGTTGTCATCATGAAACATCCTTATCAGAACATTTTCTTTTGAAATGACAAAATTTGTTTCCATGGCTTGTGAGGTTTAGTTCTGCTGGTAGATAGTCTTACCCTGTTTAGGTTTGCAACCAAAATAACATCATCCTTTTGATTAATTGTTATCAGACTTTGCCTCGACTTCTCGATGCCTCTAGTCTAGAAAATGTTCGTGCAAAAGTTGTATCCTGTGGAGCTCGTCACAGTGCAGTCATCACAGGTGTGTGTATCATTGTGAAAAGTGTAACTTTTTTCATTGCTTTCTTTAAGGAGGAATAGAAGTCATGAAAAATGCGTGAGCGGAGGCTGATGCCTTTTTATCCTTTAGAAGCATTAGTCAGAGAATGATAGTCAAGAAGGAAATATAAAAGGGGCTGGCATAAATAGGCTTAGATCAAAATGAAGTTGTGATAAACTGTGCTCAGAGCATTTGAAATGTACGTTAGAGGTTCTGACTGGTGCATTTACTTTTCTGTTGGGAAATTTCTCTTATACTAGATTGGATTCAGTTCTAATTGATGATGCCTTGTCATTTAACTAACTGGTTTTATTTTTTGTATTGAAGAGGATGGAAAAACATTTTGCTGGGGATGGAACAAGTATGGCCAGGTATGCTATTATATGTATGTGTATGTGCGTGCGTGCGTGCATCTTTCTTTTTCATTGCCATATATATTATATTGCAATGTATTCTTCACATGCACCTGAAACTATTGTATGATTGAGCATGTAGACAACTTTGTTCTTTTCTTGATTATACAATTAATTGCTGAAGACAAGTCTTTTCATGAGGCAGCTTGGTTTGGGCGATGTGATTGATCGGAATATCCCTTCTGAAGTTCCAATGGATGGATGCGTAGCAAGAAATGTGGCGTGCGGGTGGTGGCACACTCTTTTGCTGGCAGAATCACCCACTTGAACATCTCCATCCTGATTGCTTGGGCACAATTTTGTTAGGTTAGAAGTGACTATTTATTATTGGCATTAACAAAAGTATATGCTATGTGTAGATGCAAGTACAGTAGCTTGTGTACATACGCATATATATATATATATATATCTACGTCTATGTAGTCATTCTTTAGCGGTCGAGGGCTATGACTTGGTTTTCTATTAACAAACTGGGTCGACAAATTCGTCTGCTGTGATGACAATTGTTGGCACTACTATGTGCATTGTACATTCTTATTAATTATTGTTAAGCTCTCTGTCTCGTAGATTACAGTTGTTTGCTGCTGTTAAAAATCATCCATCCGTATCAGGTTTCATATCTAATGTATTATATGCATAAAGACTTAAATACGGATGTTGGCATAGGAAAATGTGGAAACTTTTTGTTTCATTTTCATAATTCTGATGTTTGCTTCTTGCTCTTATATTTGTTGATCAAGAAATTGGAGTCCAGACTGAAATTAGCGGAATTCAGATCAACCAAGGCAGCTGAGTAATTAATTAAAGCGGTGGTGTCGTTTAGTTGATTAGTTAACTGTATGTATATGTTTATTGCTTATATATTTGATGTGATATCACCCATAATATTTATTTATTGACCTCCGACATAGTGGAATTGCTGAGGCCCAATGTCCGGTGTGAATTACATTGCGATGCTGACTCCAGCTCATATGAGAGAAATGCACATCCAACTGCTATATCAGTTTTTATTATTTATTTATTTATTTTAAATTCATACACGTACATATTAGGAGCTTCATAATGTTTTGAATTACTGATATTATAATTTATGTGTGAAATTTTTATTATTGAGTCCAGGCTACTAACTGCTATTGGATTAGTTTATTTGTGAATGGCTGGACTAAACCTAACATGCAACTTTTTTGGTACAAGTTACTTACAGTAAATGGCCTAGTGATTTGCATTTGCGAGCATAATATCCTTCTCTCTCTCTCGCTCTTTGTCAGCTATACTATTATACCTGTCGTATAAGCATTGAAGGAGTATTATTGAAATATGTTCCAAATTCTTAATTTAATTTATTATTTCAGTATCTAGGTTTGTATCTGGGATCACGCGGATCATCGAAGGATCTTTTTTGCTCTGCTTCGCTGGTTTCCTCCTATTCGCCTCATCGATGCACCATTTATAAAGTATTATGACCATTAGAAACAAGAAAGCAATTATAAAATGATTACGCTTTGTTTTTGCCTGCTCGGTCCACTTTCTGCCTTCCTCCAATTTTATATGTTCTTTAATCATTTTATTTATATTTTTTTTATTATATCTATTCTAGAAGTTTGTATATGTGCATAGAAATTATTTAAAAAATACAAATATTATAAAGGAAATAAATAATTATTTCTTTTATTTTATTTCATACTGAAATATTTTAGCCGTCTGCTAGAAGTGGCATTGCATACTTAGCTGGGTTAAACTAATATAAGAAGAGAATAATATATCAGCTGTGACTTCTCCAGTTGTTTAATCTTTTTCATTAACCAATAAAAAGTAGAGGTTGAGATGAATATGAACACAACAATCTATATCTATATCCATATCTATATGTATAGTTGACTGTGGCACTCAAATAGTAAGGTTGAATTTTGTACCTGACTCGGCCAAAATAAAAAAACCAACAAATAAGGGAGATCGATTCCATTCCATCTGGTGAAAGTAAGACTATATAAATTGTAGTATATATTATTGAAAGAAGGTTCTTGTGGGGTTGTCCTGCGGGGGACCGGAGCACTCAAATCAAAGGCAATGACAATTTGGTCAAATTTCATTAATTATTTTATGAAGAATATCAGGAGGCGTTTGGTTGGCGGGGGCCGGGACTTCTGATGAGATGGGAAATCTCTGGAATCGGACAAGTGCTTTAACTCATTCTCAAGTTAATGGAGCTCTCTGTTATGTTTCAATGTGCTGAATCCATTGACTTCATTTGCCTTGGTTGATGCTGGAATGGTGGAAATAATTATTTAAAATGATAAGAAATATTATATTAGTTAATTAATTGTATATCAGTTATATTTAGTAAATTGATTTAAATATACAAATTTTGGAATACATTTAGAATTAAAAATAATTTTCATGATTTGATCAGCAATTGATGAATAAGATAATTTTTTTTTCAGTGAGATCTAAAGACAGATTGTTACATCATCACCTATTGTGTATTGTTTAATATTTTAACACTTTTATATTGAATTATTTGGAGTGTCCATCACTTAAAAAATAAAAAATAAAAAATAAAAAAATACACGTGATTGCTACAAATAATAGTATACCCAAATATATGATATTTGATGCTCATATAAGCATTACTATGTCTACAATTTCATGTTTGATTGAAAAAGATATTTTTGTCCGTCTTCTAGAAATATCCATAGAACATACTTTTATAACTACTATTATAACTACTATTACGAGAGATGTTCATTAATTTCTATATTTATCGTCTTATTTTTATCATAATATTCGATTATGTTAGAAAACTTTTAGAATTAATATTTAATTTAACTGAAAAAGAAGTGGAACGCTATTGCTTGATATCTTTCTCTTGAGTTCTGGATGCCTTTTAAGGTGTGAACACGTGTTAGTCAGCGGCAATGAACCATCTGTTTATAACCATAACTTTTTTGGTTGGGGTTGCTTGTTTTTCACTTTTCATTTACCAAATTTAGAGAAATAAAAAGTTACACTGGCTGATTAATTTATGAAGTAGAAAATTAATTTATAAAACCGGCCTGATTGTAAAGTAAAACGATAATGATTGCAGTCGTGAATTTTTCTTTCTGTTTTTTTTTAAAGACTTGTGAGATATTATTTGTTTGTAAGATTTTTCGTGAAAAAATTTTTCAAGATGATATGGGATAGTCTAGTAGGCCCAACATCTAATGAGACGGCCCACAAGGCCCAAAGGTGAAATCTGTTTAGTCGACTGGTATCGACTTCACTTGAGAGTACCTACAGTCGACCCGTATCGACCTGAAGACTACTCCGATAATTCGAACATTGAGTCTAGTCGACATTGATCGACCTTCGACGTTCACTCGGATCCCCGCCGAACATGTTGATTTGACAGGTAGAGCCCACTCCAATGACACGTGGCAGCCGGTGCAACCGTTGCTAACAACTCTGACAACCTTATCAACAACTTTGACAGAAATGTGCCCCTGCTGGGAAGGTTTACCTAGGAAAGCAGGAGATTTAGCCACCTGGCACAATATTGGAATCTGAACATGAAATGACTCCCAACCCCTCGGCATGGGAAAAAGCTAATGCACCAAATAGGGGTACTTTGATAAAATCACGCCCATAGAAAGCTATAAATATCCCAGGCCCAGTCACGCTCAAGATAATGCCATTTACACTATACACCTTATATTCTCTATATTCTGCTCAATTACCCTCACGATCAGAACTAACTTGAGCATCGGAATGCCTTAGTCAGGGGCACCTCGGCTAGTTTAACATGTGTTGTGGTTGTAGATCTCAAGCTCAGAATAATATCCAACCCTAATTTCCTCTACTCGCAGCATTTTGCAGCATCATTTGGCATCGTCTGTGGGAACTTTGAGATTGCAGCGAAAAAAATGGTGAACACATGCAGAATAACATCTGAAAGGGAGGAGAATCGGAGGTCCATTTCTCCACGTCTCCCTAATGCTCACCAAGACACGATCGCTCCGGGCGCCATCGCCCCCCAGGAACAGCTGGTGACGCTACCCATGTCCC
>JACGDI010005517.1:8539-93425 GCA_014898725.1 Jacaranda copaia
TGCTAATGTTTTATACTTCAGATGTTATTAAATAGTACTTCACTTTTCCTAATATTATACTTTTTTTTTAAATTATATTTTATTTTATACTTCATTTTGCTTCGGGTGTTCTACGAATGGATTATAAAAAATTGTACTGCAATTGCTAAGTTATTATACTTCAAGTGATTTGAAATTGTACTTTTCTTTAGGTAGAATTGTAGTTCTGTTTTCTAAAATTGTACTTTATTCACGTAAACTTGCTCCACATTCATTGAAATTCAACACATCGAGTGTTCTATTAATTGATTATCCAAAATTCTACTATAGTTACAACAGTTTTATACTTCAATTGTTTTGAAATTGTACTTCATTTTACATAAATTTGCACTCCAATTTTTTGAAATTGCACTTCATTGCACCTAAAATTGTACTCTATTACTTGAGTTTTGTATTTCAAGTGTTCTGCTAATTGATTATCCAAAATCGTACTTCTACTGCTAGCGGTTTTATACTTGAAGTGCTCCCACACTGTATTTCTTTTCATTAAAATTATACTTAAATTATCAAAAATTACATTTTAATTTACAAAATCTTTACTCTATTTATCGAATTCCATACTTAAATCGATCAAATTTTTGATATTCGAAATTATACTGCAGTTGTTGAGGTTTTATTCTTCAAGAGTTCTTGAATTGAACTTTACTTTATCTAAAATTGTACTTCTGCTTTTCAAAATTATACTATATTTTGCACTTCATTTTCACGTAAACCTGTACTATATTCCTTAATGTTTCACACTTCAGTTATTCTGAAATTGTACCTTATTTTATCAAAACTTCCACTTATATTATTTGAATCTACTATTTAAGATTTCTACTTCAAGTGTTCTACCAATGGTTTGTCAGAAATTGTATTGCAGCTGCAAAGATTTTATACTTCACATGTTCTGAAATAATACTTCACTTTATCTAATATTATACATCTTTTTCTGAAATTATATATTATTTCATACTTCATTTTAGTTCGGGTGTTCTACGAATGTATTATAAAAAATTGTACTGCAATTGCTAAGTTATTATACTTCAATTGCTTTGCAATTGTACTTTTTTTTTAGGTAGTATTGTAGTTTTGTTTTCTAAAATTATACTTTATTCACTAAAACGTGTACCGTTTTCATTGAAATTCAACACTTCAAATGCTCTGTTTATTGATTACCGATAACTGTACTATAGTTACTACGATTTTATACTTCAGTTGTTTTGAAATTGTACTCATTTTACATAAATTTGTACTTTGCTTACTTGAAACTATACTTTATTTCACCTAAAATTTTACTCTATTACTTAAGTTCTGTATTTCAAGTGTTCTGCTATTTCATTTTCCAAAATCATACTACTATTGCTAGAGGTTTTATACTTGAACTGTTCCCAAACTATATTTCTTTTCATTAAAATTCTACTTCAATTTTCAGAAATTAAATTTTATTTTTCAAAATCTTTACCCTATTTATTGAAGTTCCACACTTGAATCGTTGTGTTTATTGATTATCAAAAATTATACTGCAGTTGTTGGGGTTTTATTCTTCAAGTGTTCTAGAATTGAACTTTACTTTTTCTAAAATTGTACTTCTGCTTTCTAAAATTATACTATATTTTGTACTTTATTTTACCTAAACCTATACTTTATTCATTAAGGTTTCACACTTCAAGTATTCTGAAATTGTATTTTATTTAATCTAAACTTCCACTTAAATTATTTGAATCTATTGTTTAAGATTTCTACTTCAAGTGTTCTACTAATGGAATATCAGAAATTGTGTTGCAGTTGCTAAGGTTTCATACTTCACATGTTCTGAAATAGTTCTTCACTTTATACAATATTATACTTCTTTATTTGAAATTATATGTTATTTTATACTTCAATTTACTTTGGGTGCTCCACGAATGTATTTTAAAAAATTGTATGGCAATTGCTAAGTTATTATACTTCAAGTGCACTGAAATTGTACCTTTTTTTTAGGTAGAATTGTGGTTCTATTTTCTAAAATTATACTTTATTCACGTAAACTATTACCATATTCATTGAAATTCAACACTTCAAGTGCTCTATTTATTGATTATCCAAAATTGTACTATAGTTACTATAGTTTTATAACTCAATTGTTTCGAAATTGTACTTCATTTTACATAAATTTGCACTCCAATTATTTGAAATTGCACTTTATTTCACCTAACATTGTACTTTGTTACTTAAGTTTTGTATTTCAAGTGTTCTGCTAATTGATTATCAAAAATCATACTACTACTGCCAGCAGTTTTATACTTGAAGTTTTCCCAAACTGTATTTCTTATCATTAAAATTGTACTTCAATTTTCAGAAATTACATTTTATTTTACAAAATCTTTACTCTATTTATTGAAGTTCCATACTTAAATCATTTAGTTTATTGATTATCGAAAATTATACTACAGTTTTTGGGGTTTTATTCTTCAAGTGTTCTTGAATTGAACTTTACTTTATCTAAAATTGTACTTCTGCTTTCTAAAATTATACTATATTTTATACTTTATTTTACCTAAACTTGTACTCAATTCATTAAGGTTTCACAGTTCAGGTATTCTGAAATTGTTCTTTATTTTATCTAAACTTCCACTTAAATTCTCTGAATCTATTATTTAAGATTTCTACTTCAAGTGTTCTACCAATGGTTTGTCAAAACTTGTATTGCCGCTGCAAAGATTTTATACTTCAAATGTTCTGAAATAATACTTCACTTCATCTAATATTATACTTCTTCTTTTGAAATTATATGTTATTTTATACTTCATTTTACTTCGTGTGTTATAGGAATGGATTATAAAAAATTGTACTACAATTGCTAAGATATTATACTTCAAGTGCTCAGAAATTGTACTTCTTTTTTTTAGGTAAAATTGTAGTTCTGTTTTCTGAAATTATACTTTATTCACTTAAACTAGTACCGTATTCAATGAAATACAACACTTCATGTGCCCTATTTATTGACTATTTGAAACTGTGCCATAGTTACTACGGTTTTATACTTCAATTGTTTTGAAATTGTACTTCATTTTACATAAATTTGCACTCCAATTATTTGACATTGTACTTTATTTCACCTAAAATTGTACTCCATTACTTAAGTTTTATATGTCAAGTGTTTTGCTAATTGATTATCCAAAGTCATACTACTGCTGCTAGTGGTTTTATACTTGAAGTGTTCCCAAACTGTATTTCTTATCATTAAAATTGTACTTCAAATTTTAGAAATTACATTTTATTTTATAGAATCTTTACTCTATTTATTGAAGTTCCACACTTAAATCGTTGTGTTTATTGATTATCGAAAATTATACTGCAGTTGTTGGGGTTTTATTCTTCAAATGTTCTAGAATTGAACGTTACCTTTTCTAAAATTGTAATTCTCCTTTATAAAATTAAACTATATTTTATACTTCATTTTACCTAAACTTGTACACTATTCATTTAGGTTTCGTACTTCAGGTATTCTGAAATTGTACTTTATTTTATCTAAACTTCCACTTAAATTATCTTAATCTATTTTTTAAGATTTCTACTTCAAGTGATCTACTATTGGATTATCAGAAATTGTATTGCAGTGGCTAAGGTTATATACTTCAGTTGTTCTTAAATAGTTCTTCACTTTATATAATATTATACTTTTTTTTCTTCTAAATTATATGTTATTTTATACTTCATTTTACTTCGGGTGTTCTATGAATGGATTATAAAAAATTGTACTACAATTGCTAAGTTATTATACTTCAAGTGCATTGAAATTGTACTTGTTTTTTTTAGGTAAAATTGTAGTTCTGTTTTATGAAATTATACTTTATTCACTTAAACTTGTACCGTATTAATTGAAATTCAACACTTCAAGTTCTTTGTTTATTGATTATCCAAAAATGTACTATAGTTACTATGATTTTATACTTTGATTGTTTTGAAATTGTACTTCAATTTTAAGAAATTACATTTTATTTTACAAAATCTTTACTCTATTTATCGAACTTCCACACTTAAATTGTTCTATTTATTGATTATCAAAAATTATACTTCAGTTGTTAGGGTTTTATTCTTTAAGCATTCTAGAACTGAACTTTATTTTATCTAAAATTGTACTTTTATTTTCTGAAATTATACTTTGTTTTGTATTTCATTTTAGCAAAACCTGCACTCTATTCATTAAGGTTTCATACTTCAGGTATTCTAAAATTGTACTTCATTTTATCTAAAATTCCACTTGAATTTTCTAAATCTTTTATTTAAGATTTCTACTTCAAGTGTTCTACTAATGGATTATCAAAAATTGTATTGCAGTTTCTACGATTTTATGCTTCAGATATTTTGAAATAGTACTTCACTTTATCTAATATTATACTTCTTCTTTTGAAATTACATGTTATTTTATATTTCATTTAACTTCAGGTGTTCTATGAATGGATTATAAAAAATTGTACTGCAATTGCTAAGTTATTATACTTCAAGTGCTCTGAAATTCTACTTATTATTATTTTTATGTAAAATTATAGTTCTATTTTGTGAAATTATACTTTATTCGCCTAAACTTGTACCATATTCATTGGAATTCAGCACTTCAAGTTCTCTGTTTATTGATTATCCAAAATTGTACGATAGTTTCTACGGTTTTGTACTTCAATTGCTTTGAAATTGTGCTTCATTTTACATAAATTTGCACTCCAATTATTCAAAATTGTACTTTATTTCACCTGAAATTGTACTCTATTACTTAAGTTTTATACTTCAAGTGTTCTATTTGTTGATGATCAAAAATCATACAACTACTGCTAGCAATTTAATACTTGAAGTGTTCCCAAACTGTATTTATTTTTAGTAAAATTGTACGTCAATTTTCAGAAATTACATTTTATTTTACAATATCTTTGCACTATTTATTGAAGTTCCATTCTTAAATCGTTATGTTTGTTGGGATTTTATTCTTCAAGTGTTCAAGAATTAAACTTTACTTTTTCTAAAATTGTACTTCTTTTTTCTAAAATTATGCTTTATTTTATATTTCATTTTACCTAAACCTGGACTCTATTTATTAAGGTTTCATACTTCAAGTATTCTGAAATTGTACTTTATTTTATCTAAACTTCTACTTAAATTATCTGAATCTAATATTTAAGATATCTACTTCAAGTGTTCTACTAATGGATTATAAGAAATTGTGTTGTAGTTGCTAAGGTTTTATACTTTAGATGTTCTGAAATAGTACTTAACTTTATCTAATATTATACTTCTTTTTCTAAAATTATATGTTATTTTATACTTCATTTTACTTCAGATGTTCTATGAATGGATTATAAAAAATTGTACTGCAATAGCTAAGTTATTATACTTCAAGTGCTCTGAAATTGTACTTGTTGTTTTTTTTTTATGTAAAATTGTAGTTCTGTTTTCTAAAAATATACTTTATTCAATTAGACTTGCTCCATATTCATTGAAATTCAACACTTCAAGCGCTCTATTTATAAATTATCCAAAATTGTACAATATTTTCTACTATTTTGTACTTCAATTGTTTTGAAATTGTACTTCATTTTACCTAAATTTGTACTCCAATTATTTGAAATTGTACTTTATTTCACCTAAAATTGTACTCTATTGCTTAAGTTTTATATTTCAAGTGTTCTACTAGTTGATGATCAAATTAATACTACTACTGCTAACTGTTTTATAATTGAAGTGTTCCCAAACTGTATTTATTTTCAATAATTTTGTACCTCAATTTTCAGAAATTACATTTTATTTTACAATATCTTTACTCTATTTATTGAAGTTCTATACTTAAATCGTTCAGTTTATTGATTATTGAAAATTATACTACAATTGTTGGGGTTTTATTGTTCAAGTGTTCTAGAATTGAACTTTACTTTTTCTAAAATTGTACTTCTATTTTCTAAAATTATACTTTATTTTATACTTTATTTTCTCTAAACATGTACTCTATTCATCAAGGTTTCATACTTTAGGTATTCTAAAATTGCACTTTATTTTATCTAAACATCCACTTAAATTATTTGAATCTATTATTTAAGATTTTTATTTCAAGTGTTCTACGAATGGATTATCAAAAATTGTATTGCAGTTGCTAAGGTTTTATCCTTCAGATGTTCTGAAATAGTACTTTACATTATCTAATATTATACTTTTTTTTTAGAAATTATATGTTATTTTATACGTCATTTTACTTCAGGTATTCTATGAATGGATTATAAAAAATTGTACTGCAATTGCTAAGTTATCGAACTTCAAGTGCTCCAAAATTGTAGATGTTTTTTCTTTATGTCAAATTGTACTTCAATTTTCTAAAATTATACTATATTTACTTAAACTTGTACCTTATTCATTGAAATTCAACACTTTAAGTGCTCTATTCGTTGGTTATCTAAAACTGTACTATAGTTACAAATGTTTATACTTTAATTGTTTTGAAATTGTACTTCATTTTACATAAATTTGTACTCTAGCTATTTGAAATGGCACTTTATTTTATCAAAACTTGCACTTAAATTAACTAAATCTAATATTTAAGATTTCTACTTCAAGTGTTCTACTAATGGATTGTCAGAAATTGCATTGCAGTTGCTAAGGCATTTTGCTTCAGATGTTCTAAAATAGTACTTCACTTTATCTAATATTATGCTTCTTTTGTTGAATTTATATGTTATTTTATACGTCTATTTACTTCAGGTGTTCTATGAATGGATTATAAAAAATTGTACTACAAAATTGTACTTGTTTTTTTGATGTCAGATTGTACTTCTATTTTCTGATATTAAACTTTATTTACTTAAACTTGTACCCTATTCATTGAAATTCAACACTTCAAGTGCTTCTTTGTTGGTTATCTAAAACCGTATTGTAGTTACTAATGCTTTATACTTCAATTGTTTTGAAATTGTACTTCATTTTACACAAAGGTTTACTCTAGCTATTTGAAATTTTACTGTATTTCACCTAAAATTGTACTCTATTACTTAAGTTTTATATTTCAAATGTTCTACTACTTGATGATTAAAAATCATACTACTACTGCTCACGATTTTATACTTGAAGTGTTCCCATACTGTATTTCTTTTCATTAAAATTGTACTTCAATTTTTAGAAATTAAATTTTATTTTACAATATCTTTACTCTATTTATTGAAGTTCCATACTTAAATAATTCTGTTTATTCATTATCAAAAATTGTACCACAATTGTTGGGGTTTAATATTTCAAGTGTTCTAGAATTGACCTTTACTTCATCTAAAATTGTACTTCTACTTTCTAAAAATACAATATATTTTATACTTCATTTACTTAAACCTGTACTCTATTCAATAAGGTTTCATACTTAAGGTATTCTGAAATTGTACTTTATTTTGTCTAAACTTCCACTTAAATTATCTGAATCTATTGTTTAGGATTTCTACTTCGAGTGCTCCACAAATGGATTATAAGAAATTGTATTGCAATTACTATGGTTTTATATTTCAAATGTTTTGAAATAGTACTTCACTTTATCTAATATTTTACTTCTTTTTCTGAAATTATATGTTATTTTATACTTCATTTTACTTCAAGTGTTCTATGAATGGATTATAAAAAATTGTACTACAATTGCTATGTTATTATACTTCAAGTGCTCCGAAATTGTACTTGTTTTTTTTTTTTTTGTGTAAAATTGTAGTTCGGTTTTCTAACAATATACATTATTCACTTGGACTTGTACTGTATTCATTGAAATTCAACACTTTAGGTGCTCTATTTATTGATTATCCAAAACTGTACTATATTTTCTACGGTTTAGTACTTCAATTATTTTGAAATTGTACTTCATTTTACATAAATTTGTACTCCAATTATTCAAAACTGTACTTTATTCACCTAAAATTGTACTATATTACTTAAGTTTTATATTTCAAGTCTTCTTCTAATTGATTATCAAAAATCACACTACTACTACTAGCAGTTTTATACTTAAAGTATTTACAAACTGCATATATTTTCATTAAAATTGTACTGCAATTTTCAGAAATCACATTTTATTTTACAAAATCTTTACTCCATTTATTGAAGTTCCGTACTTAAGTCATTCTATTTAATGATTATCGAAAAGTATACTGCAGTTGTTAGGGTTTTATTCTTCAAGTGTTCTAGAATAGAACTTTACTTTTTCTGAAATTGTACTTCTATTTAAAAAAATTATACTTTATTTTATACTTCATTTTACTTAATCCTGTACTTTATTCATTAAGGTTTCATACTTCAAGTATTCTATAATTGCACTTTATTTTATCTAAACATCCTCTTAAATTATCTAAATCTATTACTTAAGATTTCAACTTCAAGTGTTCTATGAATGGATTATCAAAAATTGCATTGCAGTTGCTAAGGTTTTATACTTCAGATGTTCTGAAATAGTACTTCACTTTATCTAATACTGTACTTCTTTTTTTGAAAAATTATATGTTATTTTACACATCATTTTACTACAGGTGTTCCATGAATGCATTATAAAAAATTGTACTGCAATTGCTAAGTTATCGAACTTCAAGTGCTCCAAAATTGTAGATGTTTTTTCTTTATGTCAAATTGTACTTCAGTTTTATGAAATTATACGTTATTTACTTAAACTTGTACCCTATTCATTGAAATTCAACACTTCAAGTGCTCTATTTGTTGGTTATCTAAAACTGTATTGTAGTTACAAATGTTTTATACTTCAATTGTTTTGAATTTGTACTTCATTTTACACAAATTTGTACTCTAGCTATTTGAAATCATACTTTATTTATCAAAACTTCCACTTAAATTATCAGACTCCAAAATTTAAGATTTCTACTTCAAGTGTTCTAGTAATGGATTATCAGAAATTGCATTGGAGTTGCTAAGGTTTTGTGCTTCAGATGTTCAGAAATAGTACTTAACTTTATCTAATATTATACTTCTTTTTTGAAATTCTATGTTATTTTATACTTCATTTTACTTCTGGTGTTCTATGAATGGATTATTAAAAATTGTACTGCAATTGCTAAGTTATTATACTTCAAGTGCTCTGAAATTGTACTTGTTTTTTTTTTATGTAAAATTGTTGTTCTATTTCCTGAAAATATACTTTATTCACTTAGACATGTACTATATTCATTGAAATTCAACACTTCAAGTGCTTTGTTTATTGATTATCCAAAATTGTACTATATTTTCTACGGTTTTGTACTTCAATTGTTTTGAAATTGTACTTTGTTTTACATAAATTTGTACTCCAATTATTCAAAATTATACTTTATTTCACCTGAAATTGGACTCTATTACTTAGCTTTTATATTTCTAGTGTTCTGCTAGTTGATGATCAAAAATCATACCACTACTGCTAGCGGTTTTATACTTGAAGTGTTCCCAAACTGTATTTATTTTCAGTAAAATTGTACTTCAATTTTCAAAAATTATATTTTATTTTATAATATCTTTACTCTATTTATCAAAGTTCCGTACTTAAATCATTCTGTTTATTGATTATCGAAAATTATACTACAGTTGTTGGGATTTTATTCTTCAAGTGTTCAAGAATTGAACTTTACTTTTTCTAAAATTGTACTTTATTTTATACTCCATTTTGCCTAAACCTGTGCTTTATTCATTAAGGTTTCATACTTCAAGTATTCTGAAATTGTACTTTAGTTTATCTAAACTTCCACTTAAATTATCTGAATCTATTATTTAAGATTTCTACTTCAAGTGTTCTACTAAAGGATTATAAGAAATTGTGTTGCAATTGCTAAGGTTTTATACTTCAGATGTTCTGAAATAGTACTTAACTTTATCTAATATTATACTTCTTTTTTTGAAATTATATGTTATTTTATACTTCATTTTACTTCAGGTGTTCTTTGAATGGATTATAAAAAATTGTATTGTAATTGCTAAGTTATTGTACTTCAAGTGCTCCAAAATTGTACTTGTTTTTTTTTTATGTCAAATTGTACTTCAGTTTTCTGAAATTATACTTTATTGACTTAAACTTGTACCCTGTTCATTCAAATTCAACACTTCAAGTGCTCTATTTTCTGGTAATCTAAAACTGTACTGTAGTTACAAATGTTTTATACTTCAATTGTTTTGTAATCGTACTTCATTTTACACAAATTTGTACTCTAGCTATTTGAAACTTTACTGTATTTCACTTAAAATTGTACTATAATACTTAAGTTTTATATTACAAGTGTTCTGCTACTTGATGATTAAAAATCATACTACTACTGCTCACGATTTTAAACTTGAAGTATTCCCAAACTGTATTTCTTTTCATTAAAATTGTACTTCAATTTTTGGAAATTAAATTTTATTTTACAATATCTTTACTCTATTTATTGAAGTTCTATGCTTAAGTAATTATGTTTATTCATTATCAAAAATTGTACCGCTGTTGTTGGGGTTTTATATATCAAGTGTTCTAGAATTGAACTTTACTTTATCTAAAATTGTATTTCTACTTTCTAAAAATACACTATATTTTATACTTCATTTACTTAAACCTGTACTCTATTCATTAAGGTTTCATACTTTAGGAATTCTCAAATTATACTTTATTTTATTGAAACTCCCACTTAAATTATCAGAATCTATAATTTAAGATTTCTACTTCAAGTGTTCTATTAATTGATTATCAGAAATTGCATTGCAGTTGCTAATGTTTTATGCTTCAGATGTTTTGAAATAGTACTTCACTTTATCTAATATTATACTTCATTTTTTGACATTATATGTTAATTTATATGTCATTTTACCTCAGGTGTTCTATGAATAGATTATAAAAAATTGTACTGCAATTGCTAAGTTATTGTACTTCAAGTGCCACAAAATTGTACTTGTTTTTTTTTATGTTAAATTGTACTCCAGTTTTCCTAAATTGTACTTTATTTGCTTAAACTTGTACCCTATTCATTGAAATTCAACACTTCAAGTGCTCTATTTGTTGGTTTTCTAAAACTGCACTGTAGTTACAAATGTTTTATACTTCAATTGTAGATATTTGAAATTGTACTTTATTTTATGGAAACTCCACTTAAATTAACTGAATCTAATATTTAAGATTTCTACTTCAAGTGTTCTACTAATAGATTATCAGAAATTGCATTGCAGTTGCTAAGGCTTTTTGCCTCAGATGTTCTGAAATAGTACTTCACTTTATCTAATATTATACTTCATTTTTTGAATTTATAATTTATTTTATACGTCATTTTACTTCAGGTGTTCTATGAAGGGATTATAAAAATTGTACTACAATTGCAAAGTTATTGCACTTCAAGTGCTCCAAAATTGTACTTGTTTTTTTATGTCGAATTGTACTTCTGTTTTCTGAAATTACACTGTAGTTACTAATGTTTTATATTTCAATTGTTTTGAAATTGTACTTCATTTTACACAAATTTGTACTCTAACTATTTGAAATTTTGTTGTATTTCACCTAAAATTGTTCTCTATTACTTAAGTTTTATATTTCAAGTGTTTAGCTCGTTAATGATTAAAAATCATACTACTACTGCTCGCGGTTTTATACTAGAAGTGTTCCCAAATTGTATTTCTTTTCATTAAAATTGTACTTCAATTTTTAGAAATTACAATTTAGTTTGCAAAATCATTACTCTATTTATTGAAGTTCCGTCCTTAAATCGTTATATTTATTGATAATCAAAAATTATACTGTAGTTGTTGGGGTTTTATTCTTCAATTGTTCTAGAATTGAACTTTACTTTATCTAAAATTGTACTCCTGCTTTCTAAATTTATACTATATTTTATATACTTCATTTTACCTAAACCTGTACTCTATTCATTAAGGTTTCATACTTCAGGTATTCTAAAATTGTACTTTATTTTATCGAAACGTCCACTTAAATTATCTGAATCTATTAGTTAAGATTTCTACTTTAAGTGTTCTACTAATAGATTATAAGAAATTGTAATGCAGTTGCTAAGGTTTTATATTTCAGATGTTCTGAAATAGTACTTAACTTTATCTAATATTATACAACGTTTTCTGAAATTATATGTTATTGTTTACTTCATTTTACTTCGGGTGTTCTATGAATGGGTTATAAAAAATTGTACTGCAATTGCTAAGTTATTATACTTCAAGTGCTCTGAAATTGTACTTGTTTTTTTTTTTTATGTAAAATTGTAGTTTTGTTTTCTGAAAATATACCTTATTCACTTAGACTGGTACCGTATTCATTGAAATTCAACACTTCAAGTGCTCTATTTATTGTTTATCCAAAACTGTGCAATATTTTTTGCACTTCAATTGTTTTGAAATTCTACTTTATTTTACCCAAATTTCTACTCCACTTATTCGAAACTGTGCTTTATTTCACCAAATATTGTACTCTATTACTTAAGTTTTATATTTCAAGTGTTCTGCTAGTTGATGATCAAAAATCATACTACCACTGCGAGCGGTTTTATACTTAAAGTGTTCCCAAACTGTATTTATTTTCATTAAAATTGTAATGCAATTTTTCAGAAATTACATTTCATTTTACAATACCTTTACTCTATTTATTGAAGTTCTGTACTTAAATCGTTCTATTTTTTGATTTTCGAAAACTATACTACAGTTGTTGGGGTTTTATTCTTCAAGTGTTCTAGAATTGAAGTTTACTTTTTCTAAAATTGTACTTATATTTTCTAAAATTATACTTTATTTTATACTTCATTTTACCTAAACCTATATTTTATTCATTAAGGTTTCATGCTTAAGGTATTCTGAAATTGTACTTTATTTTATCTAAACATCCACTTACATTATCTTATTCTATTATTTAAGATTTCTACTACAAGTGCACTACGGATGGATTATCAAAAATTGAATTGCAGTTGCTAAGGTTTTATACTTTAGATGTTCTGAAATAGTACTTCACTTTATCTAATATTGTACTATTTTTTTTGAAATTATATGTTATTTTATATGTCATTTTACTTTAGTTGTTCTATTAATGAATTATAAAAAATTGTACTACAATTGCTAAGTTATTGTACTTCAAGTGCTCCAGAATTGTACTTTTCTTTTTATGTCAATTTGTACTGCAGTTTTCTGAAATTATACTTTATTTACTTAAACTTGTACCATATTCATTGAAATTCAACACTTCAAGTGCTCTGTTTGTTGGTTATCTAAAACTGTACTATAGTTACGAATGCTTTATACTTCAATTGTTTTCAAATTGTACTTCATTTTACACAAATTTGTACTCTAGCTATTTGAAATTGTACTTTATTTTATCAAAACTTCCACATAAATTATCTGAATCTATTATTTAGGAATTCTACTTCAAGTGTTCTACTAATGAATTATTAGAAATTGCACTGTAGTGGCTAAGGTTTTATGCTTTAGATGTTCTGAAATAGTACTTCACTTTATCTAATATTGTACTTCTTTTTTTGAAATTATACATTGTTTTGTACGTCATTTTACTTCAGGTGTCATATGAATGGATTATAAAAAATTGTAATGCAATTGTTAAGTTATCGTACTTCAAGTGCTCCAAAATTGTACATGTTTTTTTTATATCAAATTGTACTTCAGTTTTCTTAAATTATACTTTATTTATTTAAACTTGTACCCTATTCATTGAAACTAAACACTTCAAGTGCTCTATTTGTTGGTTTTCTAAAACTGTATTGTATTTACAAATGTTTTATACTTCAATTGTTTTGAAATTGTATTTTATTTTACACAACTTTGTACTCTGGCTATTTTAAATTGTACTTTATTTTATCAAAACTTCCACTTAAATTATTGAAATCTACAATTTAAGATTTCTACTTCAAGTGTCCTACTAATGGATTATCAGAAATTGCATTACAGTTGCTAAGGTTTTATGCTTCAAATGTTCTGAAATAGTACTTCACTTTATCTAATATTATACTTCTTTTTTTGAAATTATACGTTATTTTATATGTCATTTTACTTCAGGTGTTATATGAATGGATTATAAAAAATTGTACTGCAATTGTTAAGTTATCGTACATCAAGTGCCCCAAAATTGTACATGTTTTTTATATGTCAAATTGTACTTCAGTTTTCTTAAATTATACTTTATTTACATAAACTTGTACCTTATTCATTGAAATTCAACACTTCAAGTGCTCTATTTGTTGGTTATCTAAAACTGTACTATAGTTACAAATGTTTTAAACTTTAATTGTTTTGTAATCGTACTTCATTTTACACAAATTTGTACTCTAGATATTTGAAATCGTACTTTATTTTATCGAAACTTGCACTTAAATTATTGGAATCTACAATTTAAGATTTCTACTTCAACTGTTCAAGTAATGAATTATCAAAAATTGTATTGCAGTTGCTAAGGTTTTGTGCTTCAGATGTTCTGAAATAGTACTCAACTTTATCTAATATTATACTTCTTTTTTTGAAATTCTATGTTATTTTATGCGTCATTTTACTTCAGGTGTTCTATGAATGGATTATAAAAAATTGTACTGCAATTGCTAAGTTATTGTACTTCAAGTGCTCCAAAATTGTACTTGTTTTTTTTTATGTCGAATTGTACTTCAGTTTTCTGAAATTATACTTTATTAACTTAAACTTGTACCCTATTCATTCAAATACAACACTTCAAGTGCTCTATTTTCTGGATATCTAAAACTGTACTGTAGTTACAAATGTTTTATACTTCAATTGTTTTGTAATCGTACTTCATTTTACACAAATTTGTACTCTAGCTATTTGAAATTTTACTATATTTCACTTAAAATTGTACTATAATACTTAAGTTTTATATTTCAAGTGTTCTGCTACTTGATTATTAAAAATCATACTACTGCTGCTCACGATTTTAAACTTGAACTATTCCCAAATTGTTGTTCTTTTCATTAAAATTGTACTTCAATTTTCAGAAATTAAATTTTATTTTACAATATCTTTACTCTATTTATTGAAGTTCTATACTTAAATAATTATGTTTATTCATTATTGAAAATTGTACCGCTGTTGTTGAGGTTTTATACTTCAAGTGTTGTAGAATTGAACTTTACTTTATCTAAAATTGTACTTCTACTTTCTAAAAATACACTATATTTTATACTTCATTTACCTAAACTTGAACTCTATTCATTAAGGTTTCATACTTTAGGTATTCTAAAATTGTACTTTATTTTGTCTAAACTTCCACATAAATTATCTGAATCTATTATTTAAGATTTCTACTTCGAGTGTTCTAGTAATGGATTATAAGAAATTGTATTGCAGTTGTCATGGTTTTATATTTCAGATGTTCTAAAATAGGACTTCACTTTACCTAATATTATACTTCTTTTTTTGAAATTATATGTTATTTTATACTTCATTTTACTTTAGGAGTTCTATGAATGGATTATAAATGTACTGCAATTGCTATGTTATTATGCTTCAAGTACTCCAAAATTGTACTTCTTTTTTTTTATGTAAAATTGTAGTTCTGTTTTCTGAAAATATACTTTATTCACTTAGAATTGTACTATATTCATTGAAATTCAATACTTCATGTGCTCTATTTATTGATTATCCAAACCTGTACTATAGTTTCTACAATTTTGTACTTCAATTATTTTGAAATTGTACTTCATTTTACAAAAATTTGTACTCCAATTATTCGAAATTGTACTTTGTTTCACTTGAAATTGTACTCTATTACTTAAGTTTTATATTTCAAGCCTTCTGCTAATTGATTATCCAAAATCACACTACTATTGCTAGCGGTTTTATACTTAAAGTGTTTCCAAACTGTATTTATTTTCATTAAAATTGTAAAGCAATTTTCAGAAATTACAATTTATTTTACAAAATCTTTACTCTATTTATTGAAGTTCCGTACTTAAATTGTTCTGTTTATTGATTATCGAAAATTATACTGCAATTGTTGGGGTTTTATTCTTCAAGTGTTCTAGAATTGAACTTTTCTTTTTCTAAAATTGTACTTCTATTTTCTAAAACTATACTTTATTTTATACTTCATTTTACCTAAACTTGTACTTTATTCATTAAGGTTTCATACTTCAGGTATTCTGTAATTGTACTTTACTTTATCTAAACATCCACTTAAATTCTCTGAATCTATTATTTAAGATTTCTACTTAATGTGTTCTACGAATGGATTATCAAACGTTGTTTTGCAGTTGCTAACATTTTATACATCAGATGTTCTGAAATAGTACTTCACTTTATCTAATATTACACTTCTTTTTTTGAAAAATTATATGTTATTTTATACGTGATTTTACTACAGGTGTTCTATGAATGGATTATAAAAAATTGTACTGTAACTGCTAAGTTATTGTACTTCAAGTGCTCCAAAATTGTACATATTTTTTTTATGTCAAATTGTACTTCAGTTTTCTTAAATTATACTTTATTTACTTAAATTTGTTCCCTATTCATTGAAATTCAACACTTCAAGTGCTCTATTTGTTGGTTATCTAAAACTGTACTGTAGTTACAAATGTTTTATACTTCAATTATTTTGAAATTGTACTTTATTTTACACAACTTTGTACTCTGGCTATATTAAATTGTACTTTATTTTATCGAAACTTCCACTTAAATTATCGGAATCTACAATTTAAGATTTCTACTTCAACTGTTCAAGTAATGAATTATCAAAAATTGTATTGCAGTTGCTAAGGTTTTGTGCTTCAGATGTTCTGAAATAGTACTCAACTTTATCTAATATTATACTTCTTTTTTTGAAATTCTATGTTATTTTATGCGTCATTTTACTTCAGGTGTTCTATGAATGGATTATAAAAAATTGTACTGCAATTGCTAAGTTATTATACTTCAAGTGCAACAAAATTGTACTTGTTTTTTTTTTATGTCAAATTGTGCCCTAGTTTTCTGAAATTGTACTTTATTTACTTAAACTTGTACCCTATTCATTAAAATTCAACACTTCAAGTGCACTATTTGTTGGTTTTCTAAAACTGCACTATAGTTACAAATGTTTTATACTTCAATTTTTTTGAAGTTGTACTTCATTTTACACAAATTTGTACTCTAGCTATTTGAAATTGTACTTTATTTTATGGAAACTTCCACTTAAATTAACTGAATCTAATTTTTAAGATTTCTACTTCAAGTGTTCTACTAATGGATTATCAGAAATTGCATTGCAGTTGCTAACGTTTTTTGCTTCAAATGTTCTGAAATAGTACTTCACTTTATCTAATATTATACTTCTTTTTTTGAATTTATAAGTTATTTTATACGTCATTTTACTTTAGGTGTTCTATGAAGGGATTATAAAACTTGTACTACAATTGCAAAGTTATTGTACTTCAAGGGCTCCGAAATTGTACTTGTTTTTTTATGTCAAATTGTACTTCTGTTTTCTGAAATTATACTGTAGTTACTAATGTTTTATACTTCAATTGTTTTGAAATTGTACTTCATTTTACACAAATTTGTACTCTAGCTATTTGAAATTTTGTTGTATTTCACCAAAAATTGTACTCTATTGCTTAAGTTTTATATTTCAAGTGTTCTGCTAGTTGATGATTAAAAATCATACTACTACTGCTCGCAGTTTTATACAAGAAGTGTACCCAAACTGTATTTCTTTTCATTAGAATTGTACTTCAATTTTCAGAAATTACATTTTAGTTTACAAAATCATTACTATCCTTAAATCGTTCTATTTATTGATAATCATAAACTATACTGTAGTTGTTGGTGTTTTTTTCTTCAATTGTTCTCGAATTGAACTTTACTTTATCTAAAATTGTTCACTTGCTTTCTAAATTTATACTATATTTCATATACTTCATTTTATCTAAACTTGTACTCTATTCATTAAGGTTTCATACTTCAGGTATTCTAAAATTGTACTTTATTTTATCTAAACTTCCACTTAAATTATTTGAATCTATTATTTAAAATTTCTACTTCAAGTGTTCTACTAATAGATTATATGAAATTGTATTGCAGTTGCTAAGGTTTTATACTTCAGATGTTTTGAAATAGTACATAACTTTATCTAATATTATACATCTTTTTCTAAAATTATATGTTATTTTATACTTCATTTTACTTCGGGTGTTCTATGAATGGATTATAAAAAATTGTACTACAATTGCTAAGTTATTATACTTCAAGTGCTCTGAAATTGTACTTGTTTTTTTTATGTAAAATTGTAGTTCTGTTTTCTGAAAATATACCTTATTCACTTAGACTGGTACTGTATTCATTGAAATTCAACACTTCAAGTGCTATATTTATTGATTATCCAAAACTGTGCAATATTTTTTGCACTTCAATTGTTTTGAAATTGCACTTCATTTTACACAAATTTGTATTCCACTTATTCGAAATTGTACTTTATTTCACCTGAAATTGTACTCTATTACTTAAGTTTTATATTTCTTGTGTTCTGCGAGTTGATGGTCGAAAATCATACTACCACTGCTAGCGGTTTTGTACCTAAAGTGTTCCCAAACTGTATTTATTTTCATTAAAATTGTACTGCAATTTTTAGAAATTACATTTCATTTTACAATACCTTTACTCTATTTGTTGAAGTTCCGTACTTAAATTGTTCTGTTTATTGATTATTGAAAACTATACTGCAGTTGTTGGGGTTTTATTTTTCAAGTGTTCTAGAATTGAACTTTACTTTTTCTAAAATTGTACTTCTATTTTCTAAAATTATACTTTATTTTATACTTCATTTTAACTAAACCAGTACTTTATTCATAAAGGTTTAATACTTAAGGTATTCTGAAATTGTACTTTATTTTATCTAAATATCCACTTAAATTATCTAAATCTATTATTTAAGATTTCTACTACAAGTGTTCTACGAATGGATTATCAAAAATTGAATTGCAGTTGCTAAGGTTTATACTTTAGATGTTCTAAAATAGTACTTCACTTTATCTAATATTATACTTCTTTTTTTGAAATTACATGTTATTTTGCACGTCATTTTACTTCAAGTGTTCTATGAATGGATTATAAAAAATTGTACTACAATTGTTATGTTATTGTACTTCAAGTGCTACAAAATTATACTTGTTTTTTTTTCATGTCAAATTGTACTCTAGTTTTCTGAAATTGTACTTTATTTTCTTTAACTTGTACCCTATTCATTGAAATTCAACACTTCAAGTGCTCTATTTGTTGGTTTTCTAAAACTACACTGTAGTTACAAATGTTTTATGCTTCAATTGTTTTGAAATTGTACTACATTTTACACAAATTTGTACTCTAGCTATTTGAAATTGTACTTTATTTTATTGAAACTTCCACTTAAATTAACTGAATCTAATATTTAAGATTTCTACTTCAAGTGCTCTACTAATGGATTATCAGAAATTGCATTGCAGTTGCTAAGGTTTTTCGCTTCAGATGATCTGAAATAGTACTTCACTTTATCTAATATTGTATTTCTTTTTTTGAATTTATAAGTTATTTTATACGTCATTTTACTTCAAGTGTTCTATGAGTGGATTATAAAAAATTGTACTACAATTGCAAAGTTATTGTACTTCAAATGCTCCAAAATTGTACTTGTTTTTTTTATGTCGAATTGTACTTCTGTTTTCTAAAATTATACTGTTGTTACTAATGTTTTATATTTCAATTATTTTGAAATTGTACTTCATTTTACACAAATTTGTACTCTAGCTATTTGAAATTTTGTTGTATTTCACCTAAAATTGTACTCTATTACTTAATTTTATATTTCAAGTGTTTTGCTCGTTAATGATTAAAAATCATACTACTACTGCTTGCAGTTTTATACTAGAAGTGTTCCCAAATTGTATTTCTTTTCATTAAAATTGTACTTCAATTTTCAGAAATTACATTTTATTTTTCAAAATCATTACTCTATTTATTGAAGTTCCATCCTTAAATCGTTTATACTGTAGTTGTTGGGGTTTTATTCTTCAATTGTTCTAGAATTGAACTTTACTTTATCTAAAATTGTACATCTACTTTCTAAAATTATACTACATTTTATATACTTTATTTTACTTAAACCTGTACTCTATTCATTAAGGTTTTATACTTCATGTATTCTGAAATTGTACTTTGTTTTATCTAAACTTCCACTCAAATTATTTGAATCTATTATTTAAGTTTTCTACTTCAAGTGCTCTTCTAATAGATTATAAGAAATTTTATTGCAATTGCTAAGGTTTTATACTTCAGATGTTCTGAAATAGTACTTAACTTTATCTAATATTATGCATCTTTTTTCTGAAATTATATGTTATTTTATACTTCATTTTACTTCGGGTGTTCTATGAACATATTATAAAAAATTATACTACAATTGCTAAGTTATTATACTTCAAGAGCTCAGAAATTGTACTTGTTTTTTTTTTTTGTATGTAAAATTGTAGTTCTGTTTTATGAAAATATACCTTATTCACTTAGACTGGTACCATATTCTTTTAAATTCAACACTTTAAGTGCTCTATTTATTAATTATCCAAAACTGTGCAATATTTTTTGCACTTCAATTATTTTGAAATTGTACTTCATTTTACACAAATTTGTACTCCACTTATTCAAAATTGTACTTTATTTCACCTGAAATTGTACTCTATTACTTAAGTTTTATATTTCAAGCCTTTTGCTAATTGATTATCCAAAATCACACTACTACTGCTAGCGGTTTTATACTTAAAGTGTTTCCAAACTGTATTTATTTTCATTAAAATTGTAAAGCAATTTTCAGAAATTACAATTTATTTTACAAAATCTTTACTCTATTTATTGATGTTCTATACTTAAATTGTTCTGTTTATTGATTATCAAAAACTATACTGCAGTTGTAGGGGTTTTATTCTTCAAGTGTTCTAGAATTGAACTTTACTTTTTCTAAAATTGTACTTCTATTTTCTAAAACTATACTTTATTTTATACTTCATTTTACCTAAACCTGCACTTTATTCATTAAGGTTTCATACTTCGGGTATTTTGTAATTGTACTTTAATTTATCTAAACATCCACTTAAATTCTCTGAATTTATTATTTAAGATTTCTACTTAATGTGTTCGATGAATGGATTATCAAAAGTTGTTTTGCAGTTGCTAAGGTTTTATACATCAGATGTTCTGAAATAGTACTTCACTTTATCTAATATTACACTTCTTTTTTTGAAAAATTATATGTTATTTTATACGTGATTTTACTACAGGTGTTCTATGAATGGATTATAAAAAATTGTACTGCAATTGCTAAGTTATTGTACTTCAAGTGCTCCAAAATTGTACTTTTCTTTTTATGTCAATTTGTACTTCATTTTAGCTAAACCTATACTATATTCATTAAGATTTCGTACTTCAGGTATTCTAAAATTGTACTTTATTTTATCTAAACTTCCACTTAAATTATTTGAATATATTATTTAAGATTTCTACTTCAAGTGTTCTACTAATAGATTATTAGAAATTATATTGCAGTTGCTAAGGGTTTATGCTTCAGATATTTTGAAATAGTACTTCACTTTATCTAATATCATACATCCTGTTTTGAAATTATATGTTATTTTATACTTGAAGTTTTCCCAAACTGTATTTCATTTTGTTAAAATTGTACTGCAATTTTTGGAAATTACATGTTATTTACAAAATCATTACTCTATTTATTGAAGTTCCATCCTTAAATCGTTTTGTTTATTGATAAACAAAAATTATACCGCAGCTGTTGGGGTTTTATTGTTAAATTGCTCTAGAATTGAACTTTACCTTATCTAAAATTGTACTTTTATTTTCTAAAATTATACTATATTTTATACATCATTTTACCTATACATGTACTCTATTCATTAAGGTTTCATACTTCATGTATTCGGAAATTGTACTTTATTTTATCTCAACTTCCACTTAAATTATGTGAATCTATTATTTAAGATTTTTACTTCAAGTGTTCTACTAATGGATTAACAGAAATTGCATTGCAGTTGCTAAGGTTTTATACTTCAAATATTCTAAAATAGTACTTAACTTTATCTAATATTATACTTCTTTTTTTGAAATTATATGTTATTTTATACTTCATTTTACTTCAGGTGTTCTATGAATGGATTTTAAAAAATTGTACTGCAATTGCTAAGTTATTGTACTTCAACTGCTCCAAAATTGTACTTGTTACTTTTTATGTAAAATTGTAGTTTTGTTCTGAAAATATACTTTATTCACTTAGACTTTTATCGTATTCATTGAAATTCAACACTTCAAGTGCTCTGTTTCTTCATATCCAAAACTGTACAATATTTTCCATGATTTTGTACTTCAATTGTTTTGAAATTGTACTCCAATTATTCAAAATTGTACTTTATTTCTCCTGTAATTGGACTCTACTACTTAAGTTACATTATTCAAGTTTTCTGCTAGTTGATGATTAAAAATCATACTACTACTTCTAGCGGTTTTATACATGAAGCGTTCCCAAACTGTATTTATGTTCATTAAAATTGTACTACAATTTTCAGAAATTACTTTTTATTTAACAATATATTTGCTCTATTTATTGAAGTCCCATACTTAAATTGTTCGGTTTGTTGATTATCGAAAATTATACTGCAGTTGTTGGGGTTTCATTCTTCAAGGGTTCTAGAATTGAACTTTACTTTTTCTAAAATTGTACTTCAATTTTCTAAATTTATACTTTATTTTATACTTCATTTTACCTAAACCTATACCCTATTCATTAAGGTTTCATACTTCAGGTATTCTAAAATTGTACTTTATTTTATTTGAACTTCCACTTAAATTATCTAAATCTATTATTTAAGATTTCTATTTCAAGTGTTCTACGAATGGATTATCAAAATTTGTATTGCAATTGCTAAGGTTTTATGCTTCAGATTTTCTGAAATAGTACTTCACTTTATCTAATATTAAACTTCTTTTTTTGAAATTACATGTTATTTTATACATCATTTTACTTCATGTGTTCCATGAATGGATTATAAAAAATTGCACTGCAATTGCTAAGTTGTTGTACTTCAAGGGCTCCAAAATTGTAATTGTTTTTTTTTTATGTCAAATTGCACTCCGGTTTTCTGAAATTATACTTTATTTACTTAAACTTGTACCCTATTCATTGAAATTCAACACTTCAAATACTCTATTTGTTGGTTATCTAAAACTGTATCGTAGTTACGAATGTTTTATACTTCAATTGTTTTGAAATTGTACTTCATTTTACACAAATTTGTACTCTAGCTATTTGAAATTGTACTTTATTTTATCGAAACTTCCACTTCAATTATATGAATCTAATATTTAAGTTTTCAACTTTAAGACTTTAAGTGTTCTACTAATGGATTATCAGAAATTGCAATGCAGTTGTTAAGGTTTCATGCTTCTGATGTTCTGAAATAGTACTTCACTTTATCTAATATTATAATTCTTTTTTTGAAATTACATGTTATTTTATACGTCATTTTACTTCAAGTGTTTCATGAATGGATTGTAAAAAATTGTACTGCAATTGCTAAGTTGTTGTACTTCAGGTGCTCCAAAATTGTACTTATTTTTTTTTTATGTCAAATTGTACTCCAGTTTTCTGAAATTATACTTTATTTACTCAAACTTGTACCCTTTTCATTGAAATTCAACACTTCAAGTGCTCTATTTGTTGGTTACTAAAACTGTACTGTAGTTACAAATGTTTTATACTTCAATTGTTTTGAAATTGTACTTCATTTTACACAAATGTGTACTCTAGCTAATTGAAATTTTGCTGTATTTCACCTAAAATTATACTCTGTTACTTATGTTTTATATTTTAAGTGTTCTGGTAGTTGATGATTAAAAAACATACTACTAATGCTTGGGGTTTTGTATTTGAAGTGTTCCCAAACTGTATTTCTTTTCATTAAAATTGTACTTCAATTTTCAGAAATTAAATTTTATTTTACAATATCTTTACTCTTTTTATTGAAGTTCCATACTTAAATCATTCTATTTATTCATTATTGAAAATTGTACTGTAGTTGTTGGGGTTTTAAACTTCAAATGTTCTAGAATTGAACTTTACTTTATCTAAAATTATACTTCTACTTTCTAAAATTACACTATTTTATACTTCATTTACCTAAACCTGTACTCTATTCATTAAGGTTTCATGCTTCAGGTATTCTGAAATTGTACTTTATTTTGTCTAAATTTCCACTTAAATTATTTGAATCTATTATTTAAGATTTCTACTTTGAGTGTTCTACTAATGGATTATAAGAAATTGTATTGCAGTTGCTATGGTTTTATACTTCAGATCTTTTGAAATAGTTCTTCACATTATCAAATATTATACTTCGTTTTTTTGAAATTATATGTTATTTTATACTTCATTTTACTTCAGGTGTTCTATGAATGGATTATAAAAAATTGTACTGCAATTGCTATGTTATTATACTTCAAGTGCTCCGAAATTGTACTAGTTTTTTTTTTATGTAAAATTGTAGTTCTGATTTTTTGGAAATATACTTTATTCACTTAAACCTATACTGTATTCATTGAAATGCAACACTTCAAGTGCTATGTTTATTGATTATCCAAAACTGTACTATAGTTTCTATGGTTTTGTACTTCAATTATTTTTAAATTGTACTTCATTTTACATAAATTTGTACTCCAATTATTCAAAATTGTAATTTATTTCACCTGAAATTGTACTCTACTACTTAAGTTTTATATTTCAAGTGTTCTGCTATTTGATTATCAAAAATCATACTACTACTGCTCGCGGTTTTATACTTAAAGTGTTCCCAAACTGTATTTATTTTCATTAAAATTGTACTTCAATTTTAAGAAATTACATTTTATTTTACAAAATCTTTACTCTATTTATTGAAGCTCCATACTTAAATCATTTTGCTCATTAATTTTCGAAAATTGTACTGCAGTTGTTGGGGTTTTATTTTTCAAGTGTTCTAGAATTGAACTTTACTTTTTCCAAAATTGTACTTCTATTGTACTTTGTTTTATACTTCATTTCACCCAAACCTGTACTTTATTCATTAAGGTTTCATACTTCAAGTATTCTGAAATTGTACTTCATTTTATCTAAGCAGCCACTTAAATTATTTGAATCTATTATTTAACATTTGTACTTCAAGTGTTCTACGAATGGATTATCAAAAATTGTATTGCAGTTGCTAAGGTTTTATCCTTCAGACGTTCTGAAATAGTACTTCACTTTATCTAATAGTATACATCTTTTTTTTTGAAATTATATGTTATTTTATACGCCATTTTACTTCATGTGTTCTTTGAATGCATTATAAAAAATTGTACTGTAATTGCTAAGTTATTGTACTTCAAGTGCTTCAAAATTGTACTTGTTTTTATTTATGTCAAATTGTACTTCAGTTTTCTGAAAAAATTATACTTTATTTAATTAAACTTGTACCCTATTCATTGAAATTAAACACTTCAAGTGCTCTATTTGTTCGTTATCTAAAACTGTACTGTAGTTACAAATGTTTTATACTTCAATTGTTTTGAAATTGGACTTCATTTTACACAAATTTGTATTCTAGCTATTTGAAATTTTACTTTATTTTATCAAAACTTTGACTTAAATTATCTAAATCTATTATTTAATATTTTTACATCAAGTGTTCTAGTGCAAGATTATCAGAAATTGCATTGCATTTGCTAAGGTTTTATGCTTTAGATGTTCTGAAATAGTATTTCACTTTATCTAGTATTGTACTTCTTTTTTTGAAATTATATGTTATTTTATACATCTTTTTACTTCTGGTGTTATATGAATGGATTATAAAAACTTGTATTGCAATTGCTAAGTTATTGTACTTCAAGTGCTCCAAAATTGTACCCTTTTTTTTATGTGAAATTGTACTTCAGTTTTCTGAGGTTATACTTTATTCACTTTAACTTGTACCCTATTCATTGAAATTCAACACTTCAAGTGCTCTATTTGTTGGTTATTTAAAACTGTACCATAGTTACAAATGTTTCATACTTCAATTATTTTGAATTTGTACTTCGTTTTACACAAATTTGTACACTAGCTATTTGAAATTGTACTTTATTTCACCTAAAATTGTACTCTATTATTTAAGTTTTATATTTGAGTGTTTTGCTAATTGATTATCAAAAATCATACAACTACTGCTAGCGATTTTATACTTGAAGTTTTCCAAAACTGTATTTATTTTCATTAAATTTGTACTTCAATTTTAAGAAATTACATTTTATTTTAAAAAATATTTGCTCTATTTATTGAAGTTCCATACTTAAATCGTTCTATTTATTGATTATCAAAATTTATACTACAGTTGTTGGGATTTTATTCTTCAAGCGTTCTAGAACTGAACTTTATTTTAACTAAAGTTG
Organism: Jacaranda copaia; assembly: GCA_014898725.1. Classification (NCBI taxonomy): domain Eukaryota; kingdom Viridiplantae; phylum Streptophyta; class Magnoliopsida; order Lamiales; family Bignoniaceae; genus Jacaranda; species Jacaranda copaia. The sequence goes on from JACGDI010005517.1 coordinate 34,946, forward strand.
TACTTCTATTTTCTGAAATTATACTTTATTTTATACTTCATTTTAGCTAAACCTATACTATATTCATTAAGGTTTCGTACTTCAAGTATTCTGAAATTGTACTTTATTTTATCTAAACTTTTGCTCAAATTATTTGAATATATTATTTAAGATTTCTACTTCAAGTATTCTACTAATGGATTATCAGAAATTATATTGTAGTGGCTAAGGTTTTATGCTTCTAATGTTCTGAAATAGTACTTCACTTTATCTAATGTTATACTTATTTTTTTGAAATTATATGTTATTTTACACTTGAAGTGTTCCCAAACTATATTTCTTTTCATTAAAATTGTATTGCAATTTGCAGAAATTACATGTTATTTTACAAAATCATTACTCTATTTATTGAAGTTCCATCCTTAAATCCTTCTATTTATTGATAAACAAAAATTGTACTGCAATTGTTGGGGTTTTATTGTTCAATTTTTCTAGAACTGAACTTTACTTTATCTAAAATTGTGCTTATATTTTCTTAAATTATACTATATTTTATACTTCATTTTACCTATACTTGTACTCTATTCATTAAGGTTTCATACTTCAGGTATTCTGAAATTGTACTTTGTTATATCTAAACTTCAACTTAAATTATGTGAATCTATTATTTAAGATTTCTACTTCAAGTGTTCTACAAATGGATTATCAGAAATTGCATTGCAGTTGCTAAGGTTTTATACTTCAGATGTTCTGAAATAGTACTTAACTTTATCTAATATTATACTTCTTTTTTTGAAATTATATGTTATTTTATACTGCATTTCACTTCAGGTGTTCGATGAATGGATTATAAAATATTGTGCTGCAATTGCTAAGTTATTATACTTCAAGTGCTCTGAAATTGTATTTATTTTTTTTATGTAAAATTGTAGTTCTGCTTTCTAAAAATATACTTTATTCACTTAGACTTGTACCGTATTCATTGAAATTCAACACTTCAAGTGCTCTGTTTCTTGATTATCCAAAACAGTACAATATTTTCTACGATTTTGTACTTCAATTATTTTGAAATTGTACTTCATTTTACCAAAATTTGTACTCCAATTATTCAAAATTGTACTTTATTTCACTTGAAATTATACTCTGTTACTTAAGTTTTATAATTCAAGTGTTCTACAAGTTGATGATCGAAAATCATACTACTGCAGCTAGCGGCTTTATACTAGAAGTTTTCCCAAACTGTATTTATTTTCATTAAAATTGTACTTCAATTTTCAGAAATTACATTTTATTTTACAATATCTTTACTCTATTTATTGAAGTTCCATACTTAAATTGTTCAGTTTATTGATTATCAAAAATTATATAGCAATTGTTCGGGTTTCATTATTCAAGGGTTCTAGAATTGAACTTTACTTTTTCTAAAATTGTACTTCAATTTTATAAAATTATACTTTGTTTTATACTTCATTTTACCTAAACTTGTACCCTATTCATTAAGGTTCCATACTTCAGGTACTCTGAAATTGTACTTTATTTTATCAAAACTTCCACTTAAATTATCTTAATCTATTATTTAAGAATTTTACTTCAAGTGTTCTACGAATGGATTATCAAAAATTGTATTGCAGTTACTAAGATTTTGTGCTTCAGATGTTCTAAAATAGTACTTCACTTTATCTAATATTATACTTATTTTTTTGAAATTACATGTTATTTTATATGTCATTTTAATTCAGGTGTTTTATGAATGGATTATAAAAAATTGTACTGCAATTGTTAATTTATTGTACTTCAAGTGCTCCAAAATTGTACTTGTTTTGTTTTGGGTCAAATTGTACTCTAGTTTTCTGAAATTATACTTTATTTACTTAAACTTGTACCCTATTCATTCAAATTCAACAATTCAAGTGCTCTATTTGTTGGTTATCTAAAACTGTACTGTAGTTACAAATGTCTTATACTTCAATTGTTTTGAAATTATACTTCATTTTACACAAATTTGTACTCTAGCCATTTGAAATTGTAGTTTATTTTATTGAAACTTCCACTTCAATTATCTGAATCTATTATTTAAGATTTCTACTTCAAGTATTCTACGAATGGATTATTAGAAATTGCATTGCAGTTGCTAAGGTTTTATGCTTCAGAGGTTCTGAAATAATACTTCACTTTATTTAGTATTATACTTCTTCTATTGAAATTACATATTATTTTATACGTCATTTTACTTCTAGTGTTCTATGAAAGGATTATAAAAAATTGTATTACAATTGCTAAGTTATTGTACTTCAAGTGCTCCAAAATTGTACTTGCTTTTTTATGTCAAATTGTACTCCAATTTTCTGAAATTATGCTTTATTTACTTAAACTTGTACCCTATTCATTAAAATTCAACACTTCAAGTGCTCTATTTGTTGGTTATCTAAAACTGTACCGTAGTAACAAATGTTTTATACTTCAATTGTTTTGGAATTGTATTTCATTTTACACAAATTTGTTCTCTAGCTATTTGAAATTGTACTTTATTTTATCGAAACTTCCTCTTCAATTATATGAATCTAATATTTAAGTTTTCTGCTTCAAGTGTTCTACTAATGGATTATTAGAAATTGCAATGCAGTTGCTAAGGTTTTATGCTTTAGATGTTCTGAAATAGTACTTCACTTTATCTAATATTATACTTCTTTTTTTGAAATTACATGTTATTTTATACATGATGTTTACTTCAGGTGTTCCATGAATGGATTATAAAAAATTGTACTGCAATTGCTAAGTTGTTGCACTTCAAGTGTTCCAAAATTGTGCTTGTTTTTTTATGTCAAATTGTACTCTAGTTTTCTAAAATTATACTTTATTTACTTAAACTTGTACCCTATTCATTGAAATTCAGCACTTCAAGTGCTCTATTTGTTGGTTATCTAAAATTGTATTGTAGTTACAAATGTTTTATACTTCAATTATTTTGGAATTGTACTTCATTTTACACAAATGTGTACTCTAGCTAATTGAAATTTTACTGTATTTCACCTAAAATTGTATTCTGTTATTTATGTTTTATATTTTAAGTGTTCTGCTAGTTGTTGATTAAAAATCATACTACTACTGCTCGCGGTTTTGTACTTGAAGTGTTCCCAAACTGTATTTCTTTTCATTAAAATTGTGCTTCAATTTTCAGAAATTAAATTTTATTTTACAATATCTTTACTCTATTTGTTGAAGTTCCATACTTAAATCATTCTATTCATTCATTATTGAAAATTGTACTGCAGTTATTGGGATTTTAAACTTCAAGTGTTCTAGAATTGAATTTTACTTTATCTAAAATTGTACTTCTACTTTCTAAAATTACACTATATTTTATACTTCATTTACCTAAATCTGTACTCTATTCATTAAGGTTTCGTACTTCAGGCATTCTGAAATTATACTTTATTTTGTCTAAACTTCCACTTAAATTATCTGAATCTATTATTTAAGATTTCTACTTCAAGTGTTCTACTAATGGATTATAAGAAATTGTATTGCAATTGCTATGGTTTTATATTTCAGATGTTCTGAAATTGTTCTTCACTTTATCTAATATTATAATTTTTTTTTGAAATTATATGCTATTTTATACTTCATTTTACTTCAGGTGTTCTATGAATGGATTATAAAAAATTGTACTGCAATTGCTATGTTATTATACTTCAAGTGCTCCGAAATTGTACTATTTTTTTTTTATGTAAAATTGTAGTTCTGATTTTTGGAAATATACTTTAATCACTCAAACCTATACTGTATTCATTGAAATGCAACACTTCAAGTGCTATGTTTATTGATTATCCAAAACTGTACTATAGTTTCTACGATTTTGTACTTCAATTATTTTTAAATTGTACTTTATTTTATATAAATTTGTACTCCAATTATTCAAAATTGTAATTTATTTCACCTGAAATTGTACTCTATTACTTAAGTTTTATATTTCAAGTGTTCTGCTATTTGATTATCAAAAATCATACTACTACTGCAGCGGTTTTATACTTAAAGTGTTCCCAAACTGTATTTATTTTCATTAAAATTGTACTTCAATTTTCAGAAATTATATTTTATTTTAGAAAATCTTTACTCTATTTATTGACGTTCCATACTTAAATCGTTCTATTTATCGATTATTGAAAATTATACTACAGTTGTAGGGGTTTTAATCTTCAACCATTCTCGAATTAAACTCTACTTTATCAAAAATTGTACTTCTATTTTCTGAGATTATACTTTATTTTATACTTCAATTTAGTTAAACCTATACTCTATTCATTAAGGTTTCATACTTCAGGTTTTCTAAAATTGTACTTCATTTTATCTAAACTTCCACTTAAATTATCTGAATCTATTATTTAAGATTTCTACTTCAAGTATTCTACTAATGGATTATCAAAAATTGTATTGTAGCTGCTAAGGTTTTATGCTTCAGATGTTCTGAAATAGTACTTCACTTTATCTAATATTATAATTCTTTTTTTGCATTTATATGTTATTTTTTACTTCATTTTACTTCAAGTGTTCTATGAATGGATTATATAAAATTGTACTGCAATTGCTAAGTTATTATACTTCAAGTGCTCTGAAATTTTACTTATTTTTTTTATGTAAAATTGTACATCTATTTTCTAAAATTATACTTTTTTTTTACTTAAACTTGTACCCTATTCGTTGAAATTCAACATCTCAAGGGATCTATTTATTGATTATCCAAAATTATACTGTAGCTACTCAGGTTTCATACTTCAATTGTTCTAAAATTGTACTTCATTTTACACAAATTTGTGCTCTTATTATTTGAAATTATACTTTATTTCACCTAGAAATGCACTCTATTACTTAAGTTTTATATTTCAAGTGTTCTGCTAATTGATTATTGAAAATTATACTACTACTGCTAGTGGTTTTATAATTGAAGTGTTCCCAAATTGTATTTCTTTTAATTAAAATTGTACTTCAATTTTCAGAAATTACATTTTATTTTACAAAATCTATACTCTATTTATTGATTATCCAAAATTATACTATAGTTGCTGAGGTTTTATTCTTCAAGTGTTCTAGAACTGTACTTTACTTTATCTAAAATTGTATTTTATTTTATACTTCATTTTACCTAAACATGTACTCTATTCATTGAGGTTTTATACTTCAAGTATTTCTAAAATTTTACTTTATTTTATCTAAACTTCCACTTTAGTTATCTGAATCTATTATTTAAGATTTCTACTTCAAGTGTTCTGCAAATGGATTATCAAAAATTGTATTGCAGTTACTAAGGTTTTACACTTAGGATGTTCTGAAATTGTACTTCACTTTATCGAAAATTATACTTATTGTTTTGAAATTATATGTTATTTTATACTTCATTTTACTTCAGGTGTTCTGTGATTGGATTATAAAAAATTGTACTGCAATTGCTAAGTTATTATACTTCAACTGCTCCGAAATTGTACTTGTTTTTTTTTTTATGTAAAATTGTAGTTCTAGTTTTTGAAACTATACTTTATTTACTTGAACTTGTACCCTATTCATTGAAATTCAACACTTCTAGTGTTCTATTTATTGATTATTCAAAACTGTACTGTAGTTACTAAGGTTTTATACTTCAATTGTTTTGAAATTGTACTTCATTTACACAAATTTGTACTCTAATTATTTGAAATTATACTTTATTTCACCTAGAAATGCACTCTATTACTTAAGTTTTATATTTCAAGTGTTTTGCTAATTAATTATCAAAAATTATACTACTACTGCTAATGGTTTTATACTTGAAGAGTTCCCAATTTGTGTTTTTTTCTCATTAAAACTGTACCTCAATTTTCAGAAATTACATTTTATTTTGCAAAATCTGTATTCTATTTGTTGATGTTCCATACTTAAATCATGCTATTTATTGATTATTCAAAATTATACTGCAGTTGTTGGGGTTTTACTTTTCATCTGTTCTAGAGTTGTATTTTACTTTATCTAAAATTTTACTTCTATTTTTTGAAATTATACTTTATTTTACACTTCATCTTACCTAAACCTGTATTCTATTCGTTGAGGTTTTATACTTCAAGTATTCCGAATTTGCACATTATTTTATCTAAACTTCCACTTCAATTATCTGAATCTATTTTTTAAGATTTCTACTTCAAGTGTTCTTCTAATGGATTATCAAAAATTGTATTGTAGTTGCTAAGATTTTATACTTTAGATGTTCTGAAATTGTACTTCACTTTATCTAAAATTATACTTCTTATTTGAAATTATATGTAATTTTATACTTCATTTTACTTCAGGTGTTTTATGAGTGGATTATAAAAAAATTGTACTGCAATTGCTAAGTTATTTTACTTCAAGTGCTCCGAAATTGTACCTTTTTTTTAAAATTGTACTTATTTTTTCTGAATTTATACTTCATTTACTTAAACACTTACCCTATTCATTGAAGTTCAACACTATACATGTTTTATTTGTTGATTATCCAAAACTATACTATTGTTGTTAGAATTTTATACTTTAATTATTTTGAAATTGTACTTCATTTTATACAAATTTGTGCTACAATTATTTTTAATTGCACTTTATTTCGCTAAAAAATGTACTCTATTAGTTAAGTTTTATACTTCAAGTGTTCTATTAATTAATTATCCAAAATTATACTACTACAACTAGTGGTTTATATTTGAAGTATTCCAAAATTGTACTTATTTTGATCTAAAATTGTACTTCAATTTTATAAAATTATACTTTATTTTACCAAACTATACTCTACTTATTTAAGTTATATACTTTAATTGTTCTATTTATTGATTACCCAATATTATATTGCAGTTGCTGGGGCTTTATACTTCAAGTGTTCTAATATCATACTTCACTTTATCTAAAATTGCACTTCTATTTTCTAAAATTAAACTTCATTTTATACTTAATTTTACCTCAAACTGTATTCTATTAATTCAAGTTCTATACTTTAAGTGTTCCAAAATTATATTTCATTTTATCTAAATTTGTATTTCAATTATCTGAATCTATATATTGAAGTTTTATACTTTAAATATTCTGTATATTGATTTATCCAAAACTGTAATGCAGTTGCTATGATTTTATACTTCAATTGCTCCGAAATTATACATCATTTTATACAAATGTGTACCCCAATTATTTGAAATTGTACTTCATTTCTTCATTTCACATAAAATTGTACTTTATTATTTAACTTTTATACTTCAAGTGTTCTACTAATTGATTATAAAAAATTATACTGCTATTGCTTGCGGTTTACACTTGAAGTGTTCTCAAATTGTACTTACTTTTATTTAAAATTGTACTTCAATTTTTAGAAATTATACTTCATTTTACAACATTTGTGCTCTATTTATTGAAGTTCTATACTTAAATATTTTATTTATTGATTACCTAAAATTATATGGTAGTTGCTGGGGTTTTATATTTTAAGTTTTCTGAAATTGTACTTCACTTTATTTAAAATTGTACTTTTGCTTTTTGAAATTATAAATTATTTTATATTTCATTTTACCTAAAACTATACTATATTCATTAAAGTTCTATACTTCAAGTGTTCTAAAATTGTACTTCATTTTATCTAAACTTATACTTCAATTATTTGAATCTATTTATTGAAGTTCTATATTTCAAGTGTTTTATCTATTAATTATTCAAAATTGTACCACAATTGCTGGGATTTTATACTTTAATTGTTATAAAATTGTACTTCATTTTATACAAATTTGTACTCTAATTATCTAAAATTGTACTTCATTTCACCTAAAATTGTACTCTATTATTTAAGTTTTATGCTTTAAGTGTTCAAATAATTGATTATCCAAAATTATACTGCTATTGCAAGTAGTTTATACTTGAAGTGTTCCAAAATTATACTTATTTTTATCTAAAATTGCACTTCTTTATCTAAAATTATACTTTCTTTTACAAAATCTATACTCTATTTATTGAAGTTCTATGTTTTAAATGTTCTATTTATTGATTATCCAAAATTATACTGCAGTTGCTGGAATTATTTACTTTAAGGATTCTAGAATTGTACTTTACTTTATTTGAAATTATATTTCTATTTTCTAAAATTATACTTTATTTTACCTAAAGTTGTACTCTATTCATTGAAATTTTATCCTTCAAGTATTTCGAAATTGTACTTTATTTTATCTAAACTTGCACTTCAATTATCTGAATTGATTATTTAAGTTTTATACTTCAAGTGTTCTACTAATAGATTACCAAAAATTGTAATACAGTTGCTAAGGTTTTCTGCTTCAGATGTTCTGAAATTATACTTTACTTTATCTAAAATTATACTTCTTTTTTTGAAATTATACGTCATTTTATATTTCATTTTATTTCAAGTGTTCTACCAATCCATTATAAAAAATTGTACTGCAATTGCTAAGTTTTTATACTTCAAGTACTCCAAAATTATACTTTTTTTTTATGTGAAATTGTACTTCTATTTTTTGAACTTATACTTCATTTACTTAAACATGTACTCTACTCATTGAAGTTCAACATTTCAAGTGTTCTATTTATTAATTATCCAAAACTATACTATAGTTGCTAGGATTTCATACTTCAATTGTTCTGAAATTGTACTTCATTTTATACAAATTTGTACCCCAATTATTTGAAATTGCACTTTATTTTACATAAAATTGTACTATATTATTTAAGTTTTATACTTTTAGTATTCTACTAATTGATTATCTAAAATTATATTGCTACTGCTAGTAGTTTATACTTGAAGTGTTTCAAAACGGTACTTATTTTTATCTAAAATTGTACTTTCATATTTTGAAATTATACTTCATTTTACAAAACCTATATTCTGTTTATTGAAGTTCTATATTTTAATTGTTCTATTTTTTCATTATCCAAAATTATATTGTAGTTGCTGAGGTTTTATACTTCAAGTGTTTTGAAATTTTACTTTTGTTTTATGAAATTGCACTTTATTTTATACGTTATTTTGCCTAAACATATACTCTATCCATTGAAGTACTGCACTTCAAGTGTTCAGAAATTGTACTTCATTTTATCTAAACTTATATTTCAATTATCTGAATCTATTTATTGAATTTATATACTAAGAGTGTTCTATTTACTCATTATCCAAAATTGTATTACAATTGCTAGGGTTTTATACTTCAATTATTTTTAAATTGTACATCATTTTATCTAAAACTATACTTCTTTTTTTGAAATTATACGTCATTTTATACTTCATTTTACTTCAAGTGTTATAAAAAATTGTACCACAATTGCTAAGTTTTTTTACTTCAAGTGCTCTGAAATTGTGCTTGTTTTTTTATGTAAAATTGTACTTCTATTTTCTGAAATTATTCTTCATTTTATACTTCATTTGCTTAAACTTGTACTCTATACATTAAAGTTCAACACTTCAAGTGTTCTATTTATTGATTATCCAAAATTATACTGCAGTTGTTGGGGTTTTATACTTCAATTATTCTGAAATTGTACTTCATTTTATATAAATTTGTACTCCAATAATTTAAAATTGCACTTCATTTCACATAAAATTGAACTTTATTATTTAAGTTTTATACTTCAAGTGTTCAACTAATTGATTATCCAAAATTATACTGCTACTGCAAGCAGTTTAGATTTGAAGTGTTCCAAAATAATACCTATTTTTATCTAAAATTGCACTCCAATTTTCTGAAATTATACTTTATTTTACAAAATTTGTACTTTATTAAAGTTCTATACTTTAATTGTCCTATTTATTAATCATCTAAAATTATATTTCAGTTGCTGGGGCTTTATATTTTAAATATTTTGAAATTGAATTTCACTTTATCTAAAATTGTACATCTATTTTCTAAAATTATACTTCATTTTATAATTCATTTTACCTAAAACTGTACCTTTTATTGAAATTTTATACTTCAGGTGTTCCAAAATTGTACTTTATTTTATCTAAACTTGTACTTCAATTATCTGAATCTATTTGTTGAAATTCTATACTTTAAGTGTTTTATTTATTGATTATCCAAAACTGTACTACAGTTGCTAGGATTTTATACTTCTATTGCTACGAAATTGAACTTCATTTTATACAAATTTGTAATCCAATTATCTGAAATTGTATTTTATTTCACATAAAATTGTACTCTATTATTTAAGTTTTATATTTCAAGTGTTCAACTAATTGATTATCCAAAATTATACTGCTACTGCAAGTAGTTTAGATTTGAAGTGTTCCAAAACAATACTTATTTTTATTTAAAATTGTACTTCAATTTTCTAAAATTATACTTTATTTTACAAAATTTGTACTCTATTTATTGAAGTTTTATACTTTAATTATTCTATTTATTGATTATCTAAAATTATATTGCAGTTGCTGAGGTTTTATACTTCAAGTGTTTTAAAATTGTACTTCACTTTATCTAAAATTGTACGTTTATTTTGTGAAATTATACTTTATTTTATACTTTATTTTACCTAAAACTATACCCTTTTCATTGAAGTTCTATACTTCAATTGTTTTGAAATTGTACTTCATTTTATCTAAACTTTTTCATCAATTATCTAAATCTATTTGTTGATGTTTTATATTTCATGTGTTCTATTTATTAATTATTCAAAATTGTACTGCAGTTGCTAGGGTTTTATACTTCAATTGTTCCAAAATTGTACTTTATTTTGTACAAATTTGTGCTCAGTTATCTAAAATTGTACTTTATTTCACACAAAATTGTACTCTATTATTTAAATTTGATGTTTCAAGTGTTCTACTAATTGATTATCCAAATTATACTTCTATTGCTAGCAGTTTATACTTGAAGTATTCCCAAACTACATTTATTTTTATCTAAAATTGTACTTCGATATTTTGAAATTATACTTCATTTTACAAAATCTGTACTCTATTTGTTGAAGTTTTATACTTTAAATATTTTATTTATTGATTATCCAAAATTATACTGCAGTTGCTAGAGTTTAATACTTCTATTGCTACAAAATTGTACTTCATTTTATACAAATTTGTACTACAATTATCTGAAATTGTATTTTATTTCACATAAAATTGTACTCTATTATTTAAGTTTTATACTTCAAGTGTTCAACTAATTGATTATCCAAAATTATACTGCTACTGCAAGCAGTTTAGATTTGAAGTGTTCCAAAACAATACTTATTTTTATTTAAAATTGTACTTCAATTTTCTAAAATTATACTTTATTTTACAAAGTTTGTACTCTATTTATTGAATTTCTATACTTTAATTGTTCTATTTATTGATTATCTAAAATTATATTGTAGTTGATGGGGTTTTATACTTTAAGTATTCTAAAATTGTATTTTACTTTATCTAAAATTATACTTCTATTTTCTGAAATTATACTTTATTTTACCTAAACTTGTACTCTATTCATTGAAGTTTTATACTTCAAGTGTTTCGAAATTATACTTTATTTTATCTAAACTTGTACTTTAATTATTTGAATCTATTATTTAAGTTTTATACTTTAAGTGTTTGACTAATGAATTATCAAAAATTGCCATGCAGTTGCTAAAGTTTTATACTTTAGATATTCTGAAATTATACTTCACTTTATCTAAAATTGTACTTCATTTTTTGAAATTATACATCATTTTATACTTTATTTTACTTTAGGTGCTCTACTAATGGATTATAAAAAATTGTGTTGCAATTGCTAAGTTTTTATACTTTAAGTGCTCCGAAAGTGTACTCATTTTTTTATGTAAAATTGTGCTTCTATTTTCTGAACTTATACTTCATTTACTTAAACTGTATTTTATTCATTGAAGTTCAACACTTCAAGTGTTCTATTTATTGATTATCCAAAACTGTATTGCAGTTACTGGAGTTTTATACTTCAATTATTCTAAAATTGTACTTTATTTTATTCAAATGTGTACTCTAATTATTTGAAATTATACTTTGTTTCACCTAAAATTGTACTCTATTATTTAAGTTTTATACTTCAAGTATTCTAACAATTGATTATCCAAAATTATGCTGCTATTTTTAGCGGTTTATACTTGAAGCGTCCCCAAACTATACTTCTTTTAATTAAAATTGTACTTCAATTTTCTAAAACTATACTTTATTTTACAAAATCTGTACTCTATTTATTTAAATTCTATACTGTAATTGTTCTATTTATTGATTTTCCTTAATTATACTGCAGTTGTTGAGGTTTTATACTTCAAGTGTTCTAAAATTGTACTTCACTTTATCTGAAATTGTGTTTCTGTTTTCTAAAAGTATACTTTATTTTATACTTCATGTTACCTAAATATGTACTCTATTTATTGAAGTTTATACTTTAGATGTTACAAAATTGTACTTCGTCTTATCAAACTTGTATGTCAGTTATCTGAATCAATTATTTAAGTTTCATGAATTATCAAAAATTATACTACAATTGTTAAGGTTTATACTTCAGGCATTCTGAAATTGTATTTTACTTTATCTAAAATTATACTTCTTTTTTTGAAATTATATTTCATTTTACCTAAACATGTACTCTATTCATTGAAGTTCTATAATTCAAGTATTCTGAAATTGTACTTCATTTTATCTAAACTTATATTTTAGTTATCTGAATATATTATTTAAATTTCAAGTGTTCTGCTAATGGATTATCCAAAAACTGTACTTCATTTCTCAACCTCAAAAGATGCAGTCAAGAAGGAAATGGGTTCAACTAATACATTGCACAATAAATTGGCTTTAACTGGCTACTTAATTGATGCATGAAGGAATTACATATATAGAGAGGGTCAGACATTCAAGGATGCTCAGGAGTTCAAAATTATGCTTAAGAATTATACAGTGTCCACTTTGCGGTCATTTAAATACAAGAAAAATGACAAAAAAAATCATAGCCATTTGTAGTAATGAAAATTGCAAATGGAGAATCTATGCAACAAGGTATGAGGTTGATAAATTATTTGACATTCAAAAATGCCATCTAGAGCACACATGTAGTGAGGCTAATCTTCAAACAAGGTGACATCCTAAAGCTGATTTCGCTTAGGTTGTTAACATAGTGAAGGAGAAATTGAGATCAAAGCCATGTTATTAGCCCTCTACCATATTGAAAGATGTCAACAGAGAATACAATGTGAAACTTAGGTACCATAAAGCATGGATGGGTAAGTAATTAGCTATGCATGACATCCATGGAGCTGAGAAAGGATCTTATGATAAGTTGAGGTGGAACTATAATGCTGTGAAAGGACAAACCTTGGAAGTATTTCAGACTGTGAGATTGACCCAATTAGTCAAAAATTATGTCGGCTATTTATATGTTTCAATGCCTGCCTTATTGGTTTTCTTAGAGGATGCAAGCCGTTGATATTCTTAGATGACACCCATGTTAAAAATAAATACAAAGGGAGCTTACTTAGTGCTGTTAGTAAGGATGTTAATGATGACTTATTCATGCTAGCATATGCAGTTGTTGACTCTAAAAAATGATTTTAATTGGGAGTGGTTCTACTTTAAGCTTAGATTCTCAATATCTACATTGCTTATCAAGGTTTACTTTTTTCTCCAAATGACATCCAAGTCTTCTTAAAGCCCTCCCCATGATATTTCCCGGTAGCTACCATATATATTGCTTGAGACACTTAGTGGATAATTTTAAGAAACAAGTAAGTATACTTTATCTTTGCTTGTGAAATAAACTCGAATTCATAACATTTATCACATTACTATTCTATTATTTTAAATTTAGGTATTAAGAAAGTACCCTCTACATAACAAGAAATATTGGTGTTCTATTTTTATGAAAGCTGCATATGCACCTACTAGGCAGGAGTATACAAGACATATAGACAGCATCTTAGAGTCATTGTCGCTTACCAAAGACTTTATTATGCAGTCTAACCCACAATGTTGGGCAAATTTCTTAATCATTGGAGATCGATAGGGGATAATAAATAATAATTAAGCAGAATATTGGAATAATTAGGTTAAACCAACTTGATTATGCCAGTTGTAGCCATAGTTGATCACATACACATGCAAATAATGGTTATGATGCATGATCGATGAGAAGAATCTCATAAGATGGTTGGTCAATTTTATCCCAAGCAAGAGAAGAAGTTGGCAATTAATCATATGCGTTCTCATAACTTAAAAGTTATCATATCTATCAGTTGGAGCTTTGAGGTGATTGAGCCAGATAAATCATATACTGTAGATTTACATAGTAGGGTTTGTTTATGCAAAGCATGGAAAATTGATAAAATATCATGCAATCATGCTTGTGCTTGTACCGAGTCAATGTCACTTTCACCGTATGATTTCACCAATCAATACTATCGAGTTTAGATTTATCAACAAGCATACCAAGCAGTGATAAACCCTATTCCTACGTATGATATACATATGTTCCATCTAAATGATGATGGCATCATTAATGCACCTAATTGCCGATCTCAACCTGGGCATAGAAGGATACAGAGAATTCCATCACAAATTGAGAAATGTGTAATTAAGCATAAAAAATGTGGTAAAATAGGTCATAATCGTTAAACCTGCAAAGAATTAGCAAGCTAGTTAAATTTTGTACCTCAATTTGAGATAATTGATTTGATTTGTTGACATTTGCACTTCATTTCTTCCATTATGTATTTGATTTAGCATGGAATTAGCATTTTTGCATGTTTTCACAGATATTAGTGATTTTGTACCTCAATTTGGGATAATTGTACTTGATTTCTTGATATTTTTACTTCATTTCTTCAATTATGTATTTGATTTAGCATGAAATTAGCATTTTTGCATGTTGTTCGAGATATCAGTGATTTTGTACCTCAATATGGGATAATTGTACTAAATTTCATTTCTTCAATTATGTATTTAATTTTACATGAAATTAGCATTTTTGCATGTTGTTCGAGATATCAGTGATTTTGTATCTCAATATGAGATTTTTGTACTTGATTTATTAACACTTGCACTTCATTTCTTCAATTAAGTATTTGATTTAGAGTGAAATTAGTATTTTTACATGTTGTCCGAGATATCAGTGATTTTGTACCTCAATCTGGGATAATTGTACTTGATTTCTTGACATTTGTACTTCATTTCGACAATTATGTACTTAATTCCTTAATATTTTTACTAATATTGTAGAATTGAAATCTGTTCGATGATTTGCTTTTTAAGTCTTGGTAATGAATAATCAAACTATAAAAATGTGTGTAATATTTATCATATGAATAAAAAAATATTAAAGTTTTAAAGTGTTAATCATTAGGGTTCAATAGATGAATGTTATCAATCATAGTAATGAAAGAATACTTGTGCTTTCAAAGATGTAAACAAATGAGAATTTGATGATAATATCTACCCTATCGCCCATACAAATACGTACTTCACCTGATTCGATAATCTCAAAATATTGTACTTCACCATCATTATAATTATAAGAGACTAATTTTTCAATTGCAATAAGTGTACTTCAACAAAACACCATTTATACTTTGTTTGTTTTGCGTTTGTACTTCATTTCTTTCAAATTGTAATCAAATTCACTATCTAGTTTCAATTGAATTAAATGGTACTTCAACACAAAACCTTATATACTTTCTTTGTTCCACGTTTATACTTTATTTTCCTCATATTGTATTCAAATTTACTGCTTAGTTCAATTAAATTAAAGTATACTTTAACACAACATATTTTATACTTTATTTGTTTTGCATTTGTACTTTATTTTCCTCATATTGTATCAAATTCATTGCCCAATTTCAATTGAATTGAAGTGTACTTTAACACAACACATTTTATACTTTATTTGTTTTATGTTTGTACTTCATTTCTCTCGTATTGTACTCAAATTCACTACTTAGTTTCAATTGAATTAAAGTATACTTCAATATAATACCGTTTATACTTTGTTTGTTCTGCGTTTATACTTCATTTCTCTAAAATTGTACTCAAATTCACTACTCAATTTCAATTGAATTGAAGTGTACTTCAATAGAACACAATTTATACTTTATTTGTTCTACGTTTGTACTTCATTTATGTAAAATTGTACTCAAATTCATTGCTAAGTTTTAATTGAATTAAAGTGTACTTCAATACAAAACCTTTTATACTTTGTTTATTCTACGTTTGTACTTCATTTTCCTCATATTGTACTCAAATTTATTTTTCAATTTCAATTGAATTGAAGTGTACTTTAATGCAGCACATTTTATACTTTGTTTGTTTTGCATTTTTATTTTATTTCCCTCATATTATACTAAAATTCACTGTCGAGTTTCAATTAAATTGAAATGTACTTCAACATAACACGTTTTATACTTTGTTTGTTCTATGTTTGTACTTCATTTCCATCATATTGTACTGAAATCAAAATATTATAAATACTTGATGGAAAATTACACTTACATACAAAATAATATTATAAACAAAGTGCGCTTCAATTTACGTATATATATATATATTTACATACAAAGTATGATTCAAATCCTGGCATTTTCATGACTTAATATTAAATATGCCATTGTCGCATGATATTTATCCATGTCAATTGTCTTAGCAGTCCTCCAGAACTCGATGGTGTCTCTAGAAAAATATTCTATCCAAAGGCACACATAGACACCACAATCCACTGCACCCTTTTGCTATTTGCATTTTTTTTTTGCCTCATGTATTCATCCACATGACACCCCCAATGAAAGCTTCATGTGCCGAGAATAGAATAAAGCCTATAAAAATATTGATCAGTTGTTGACTCCTTCCTTTATGAAGAAATCTTAGGGAAACAAAGTAAACTTACAATGGTACTAGCTATCGGTATGTATTGGGCGGCTATTATTGAATTCATGTACAAGAAAAAATGAGTCAAGGAGTTGAGGACAACCAAGAACCAGTGAGGGTGCTGGAAAATTGGTAGGATTATGTAACGACACTGGTTTACAACATCCAACATGAGCTCTTCCAAATCTTTACGGGTGAAAGAGTTAAGTGTAGATATGAATTCCACAAAGTCTTCATCCATAATATCCTTGATGTTATGTCCCTCGAGTTGGTCTAATATATCAGCCTATGAAGTATAAAACAAATGGTTAGACTCATTGGAAACATGAACAAAATTAAGTTAGGAAATTGCCACATACCTACGCTATTGAAAACGTAAACCATACCTTGTATCATTAGATGGGCTACATAATATCGACATGTAGTAGTTCAATATGTCACTGGTAAGTTCTTCTCTAAATAAGAGCTCACAAAAGTTTCTTTTATCTAGAAACTGTCTTACTCCTTACCAAACAGTCACCCTATACAATTGTTAATTGTTAGTTTAGACACCAATTTATCTAAAAGAAAAATAATAATCAAATTTTGTTACTTCAAATTATCTTTTCTAACAAAGTTGTTGATGACTTCTCGCTTTTCTATTAGAACAAGAGTACAACCTCTATAATCAATTATTCCTTTATAGGGATTAGGCGTTTCAATCTCCGAGCTAGTTGGTTCATTTGTCACTTGGATTAGGTTGATGTCTTCTATCTCCTAGGATACAAAACACAGCACATTAGGTATAAAGCATCAACTATTGAAGTACAAAAGATTAGCACATTAAGTACAAAGTATCCCCTATTGAAGTACAAAATATCACCAACTTAAAGTACAAAACACAAGCACATTAGATACAAAGTATAACTATTGAGGTACAAAAAATTAACACATTAAGTACAAATATCACCAACATGGAGTACAAAATACAAGCACATTAGGTATAAAGTATC
Organism: Jacaranda copaia; assembly: GCA_014898725.1. Classification (NCBI taxonomy): domain Eukaryota; kingdom Viridiplantae; phylum Streptophyta; class Magnoliopsida; order Lamiales; family Bignoniaceae; genus Jacaranda; species Jacaranda copaia. The sequence goes on from JACGDI010005517.1 coordinate 52,745, forward strand.
AATTATTGAAGTACAAACAATTAGCATATTAAGTACAAATATCACCAACATGGAGTACAAAAGATCAGCACATGAAGTATAAATATCACCAACATGAAGTACAAAAGATTAACACATTAAATATAAATACCACTAACATAGAGTACAAAAGATTAGCATATTAAGTATAAATATCACCAACATGAAGTATAAGATATCATCACATTAAGTACAAATATCAACCAATCTAGTATAAGATATCGTTACATTTAATACAAATAGATAGTTTACAAATAAAATACAAATAGCAAAAAATCAAAACATTAAGTAGTTTACAACGTCTTCTTCTTTTCTTGTTCTTTGCTTTTTTGTGCAAGAGCACAAGGACGATAGTTCTTTGTCACTTTTCTTGCTCTTTTAGCTGGTGTGGTGCTCCGGAGCCTAACAAAATCTAGAGATTTCTATTTTAGCTTCCTATCATCTCGATTACGCACATCTATCACGATCAAGGACATGGCATTTACCACTTCAATCTCATATTCCTTGAACTCCATTGCATGAATTGGTATATAAAGTTTTGTCTTCAAAGGAATGGGGGAATCTGAAGGATCATGATGATATTTTGTTCAACTTTCTTCATCCACCATGTCTTCAAATTCATCCCCTTCTTTCATTGCATCATCTACCAAATAATGTCCCCACTCATGTATATACTCACCAGCTTCCTATTCAAGCTCCTCCCCATCAGTCTTATCCTTGGCTAGATGCTTCTCCTCACCTTGTTTCTTCATTGCTATCATATCGAATGAAGTAATTTTTTCTTTTAATGATTTAATTTCTTCAACTTTTATTGCAATAATTGTTTCATATATTGTATGATCACAAACATGGACTTCACTAATAGCAGTATTGGTGGCCTTTGATTTCTTGATCAAAATTATCAATTCTAACTCCTCTGAGTAAGGTTGAGGACTACAACCTATTACAATGAAAATAATTATCAAATTCAAGTTATTATACAAAAAACTAATAATCAATTATTACAATTATTACCATATCTACTATAACTTGTTTCAATTTATCCTCTTCCTCCTCTACATTATGTGGGAGTTTGTTGTCCTTCCACCAATAAAAGCGTGGAAACTCAAACAAATTCTATGGTGAACCTAGTGATGGGATGCATTCATAAACCCATGCCTATCATTTATAAATTGAAAAATTAAACTCACTTGAATATAAATATAATCAATATTATTAGAAAAATGAAGACTGTGCACCCGTTAATGTACTTCTTGGTTCTTTCTCTACCTACTCCTAAATGGTTCCTCATGTCTTGAACAAGAAAATTATACTCAGCTATGCCACATGCATACAGACCAACTATAGACAAAGTGTCCAAGTATGGTAGGAGAAATTGTGGAGTCCAATAATTAGATATTGCAAAATAAAAAATAATTAAAAATAAAAAATATGTACAACCTACAAAATTTATTCAATTCCTCCTCACTATCTTTATAAACATACTCCTCAAACTTTTTTACTATTTCAGATCTAGTTATATTCTGTAGCTTTTCAAAAAAAAAAAAAAGGCAATTAAAGGTTGAAGACTTCATTTTTAATGTTATATCAACGGATTGCCCAACATGTGGTAACCTTAAAATCATAGAAAATTTAACTGCAAAAAAAGAAACCTCTACCCCCTCTGCAAAAAAAAAAAAATACAGCTTTTTTGGGTAAAACCTCCTAAGTATAGCTTTAAGTCGAATGAAGTTTGAACTTAACTTAGGCATATCCATGTATATATAGAAAGGGGTCTTCTTTAATGCATCAAAATGTTTTGACCCTATCTTGGACTTCACTAGCTCTAATTTACTTTGAAAATATTGGGGGGAGCAACGAGAGCTGATCTCATAATGTCTTTGCCTTGCTACAATTAAATAAAGAAAAATTAGTACATTAATAGATTATAAAATAGCACTTTTAAATAATGTGTACTGAAACTTAAATATTTTGTATTATAAATATTTCTAAAATATACTTCACAAACACATAATATATATTATACTTTTAGTTAATATATACTACAGGTTTGAATGTTTTATACTACAATTTCTTGTAAAATATATACATGTACGCAAATTATATACTATATTTTCATTTGACATATACTACAAGTATTACAATTGTTTTTAAAATGTACTGCAGATACAAAGATTATATACCACACTTTTAGTTAATGTATATTACAAGCTTGAATATTTTTGTATTATAGATGCTTTTAAAATGCACTGCATGTACACAAATTATATACTATAATTTTATTTAATCTACAAGTTTAAATATTTTGTACTATAGATACTTCTAAAATATATTGCAATTACACAGATTATATACTACATTTTTGCCTAATGTGTATTATAAGGTTGAATGTTTATACTACATCTGTTTTTAAAATGTACTGCATGTACACAAATTATATACTATAATTTCATTTAATCTGCATGCTTGAATATTTAGTACTACAAATACTTTTAAAATGTATTGCAGCTATACATATTATATACTATACTTTTATCTAATGTGTACTACATGCTTGAATGTTTATACACATTTGCTTCTAAAATGTACTACAATTACACATATTATATATTATAATTTTATTTAATCTGCAGGCTTGAATATTTTGTACTACAAATGCTACTAAAATGTACTGCAACTACACAGATTATATACTATACTTTTACCTAATATATATTGCAAGCTTGAATATTTATACTATATTTGCTTATAAAATGTATTGCAGTTACACAGATTATATACTACACTTTTGCCTAATATGTACTGCAAGCTTAGATGATTTGTACTACAGATAATACACTACCGCTTTTAGATAATTTTATCATAAAATTTCACTATATAATTTTAAGTAAAAAGAAGTATAAACCCCAAAAAGTTGAAGTACCACTTTCATGTCCTTCAAATACAAATCAGAAACTTCTCATCTCACAACAAAAATTATATATATATATGTATATATATATATATATATATATATATATTAAATGGGTTCAAATGTTTAACAACTAAAAAAAAATTAAAAACCCTAAACATGAAAAAATAGACAAGAAATAAGTGTAATACTGAAAAATTACAAATATTTAAAACTGTAAATGCAGGAAACATACCTTTATTTCTTTTGATCACTTCTTTTTGTACTTCACTTCTTCTTGCAGCTATTTTTCCTTCAATTATCGTAGAAAAATAGTAAAAATTTTGATGTCTTTTTTTTTCACTTCTTCTTCTTGCTTCAATGGCAGAGGAATAGTTTCATGTCCTTTTCTTGGGGCACTTGGAGAAGTTGTTGATTTCAGGTTAAAAGAAAAAAAGTGATTTCAAAATTTTGTGAAAAAGTGAAAAGTTTAATGTGTAAAAATTCAAATAGAGACTGAACACTAAATGAAAAGTAGGGTTATGAATTTTTTTTAATTAACCATATTTTTAATATATTTAATATTATTTTGTGATATAATTAAAAGGTTACCCGTTCCAGTGCCTGAGATTGGACCTCTAACCCTCGGCCCGCTGCTTATTTTTCACATGAACCACGTGGTCTAGAGTCTAGACCGTGGTCTCAAGCTCGTGGACCGTTAGGCAAGAAATGATCAGGCCCGCCCATTCTGACAGAAAGTAAAATCAGCTCAAACCCGTCACCCCCCAAAATGACTTCTCAAAAACCCTTTGCCCTCTATCTCATCCTACAAAAGGTGAAGATTAAACAGAGTAATAGAGCACAGAAATCATGATGAGAGGGGGAAAAGCATCCATCTTAACTTTCGCTGAGAAATGCAAGGTTGTTATAATTACCCTACACATTATTTGCTAATTCATGCTCAAATGACGAGTGTTTTTATTTAGAAGTGTTGTTGTTTGTTTGCTGCAGAATATATTGGCTTCCAATTGGCAAGGTAACCTTAACACCATCAAAGCCGATGCCCATGGAAGGTATGCCTATGAAAGTGCTACTAACTGATATATGAAGGCGGCCGGGTTTTAGTTTTTGTTTGGTTTTCCGATGACTGTCTTGGATTAATTTATCCTGTCGTTCAGCAAGGAGGAGATTTACACTTCAAAAGTGAAGTATTTTCTGAAGAAAGGGAGGCCCTATATCTGGGTGCCTGAGAAGGAATTGCATAATGTGGTAGATTGCTTTTCTGTCCTTGTATTTTAAGTGATTATGAATTTTCTTGCCCAGTCTTGCTTTAATGCATCTGTGAGGTTAGGAATAGGTATTCCATAATCGCTTCCTTCTCTTTTTTGAAGCAAATCAGATATGAAAAATGCGTGCTGATATCTTATGATATTGGGTCTCTATTATCTTTTAGGTATATGCAGTATAAATTGACTTGAAATCGACATTTTTGGAATATGGAACATTGGTTTTCTAATTTCTTATACATGGAAAAACTGGAAGATAATTTGGGGCTTCTGTGAAATGGGTATACTGACAAGCACTCTCAAACTTCCATTACATTTTTGAAACTTGGTCTATGCGCTGAATTTCTATTGAAATGGATAGCTTTAGCCTTTAGATTAGTATAAAATATACATTGTGTATTGCAGCATATATATATTATAAAGGGAAGATGCATTCAAATTCTAGAATTATAATGCAGAAGGATGTTGTCGTCCATCAATTGTGAAGGCGATATAAAGTGAATGATTCAGATCCTTTTGCGGGTGAAAGAGTTAAAGCTGTCGAAAGATGATTTTTCAGAAGATGAGAATGGGGTTTGGAAGGGTGGATGAACGAATACAAATATGTGTAGAAAATGGACAACATACATCAGGGTAAAGAGAATTGTGTAATACACAAGGTAAACGCTTAATTTTTCCCAATGGGGACAGAATATAGATATAGTTGTGAGAATCAGGAGTGACAGTTGCAATAATGGAAAGACGAGGATCATAGGAGAGGCATTATCTGTTGCCCATTAAGGCATATATCTGATTATACATATTTAAGCTACAGTAAGTTATGTTAGATATAAGGGTGGTAAAGGGTAGGCTAGGTAAGGTTTAGTCTTTTCAGAAGCAAGTTGGTTGAATTGTGTTAGATGGGTTAGAAATGGGTTGGATAGACTATTTTTCGATCCTTCACTGGATTTTTTACAACTTCCTTCTCACTCTCCCAAGAATGGGCTTGGGAACTTGGGGGTGAAATGCATTGAGTGAGGATGGGTTGCATTTGCGGTTTTGCAAGAAACCTATACTATTTCCTTTTCAAACCCCTTTCAACTTGCTTTGATCCATCTTTTTGTTAACCCAGCCAGCGTTACTCTAACTTTAAATTGTTGGGATGCAAGCCAATAGTTTTTTGGGTTGGTCTCAAAGGGTTAATGGGATGTGACCTACTTTGCCACCAATAGTCCCATCTGTCCAATCATCAATTGCCTTAAATTGTTGGCCAAATGCCAATAAATATTTTTTGAAGTGAAATTTAATTCTCATGTAACAATAAGGTGTTGTGAACTGTAGTGACTTAATATAGCTAGTTCAAGAATGTAAGCAAATAAAAATGACAGCAAAAAAGGTTTTCATATATACAATAAAGAATGTTAGCTTTTGATAATAACTTTTGTGCTCCAAAATTTATTTATGAGGATACTAGGAGTACAAATGGACGTGCACATATGCACATACATTAAGTAGCAAGGCTCTGCTACATCGAAGCTTTTGAAACGTGAGCTCTGCATTCTTCTTCAAGAAGTGCTTTTAACTCCACTCAATGCTGTAAGTGAGGAGTCACCGTACATCAATCTTTACATTTTCATTAGCTGTAAATTTTGTTCTACTTTCTTCCAATTTTGAAGGCTAGAAATTCTGATTTGCAGTCTAGAGACATCACAAGTTTTGCCTTCTTCACTTAAGGAAGAAGAAGCTTTTCATTTGATATTGGAGTAAGCTATTAAGCCCTTAATTCAGCGCTTTGAGAACCAGAGGACATTCTCTTTGAAATTAGTCCAAAATTCTGAAGATTTTACCCACAAAAATTGTAAGTGCAGTGAAAAGTATTGTCACTGTTATATTTTTTGTTCATTTTTATACAAATGTTGTGTGTACATTGATGATCAATAAAAATGATATGCAGATGATACTATGGTTCTTGTGGTGCAGAGAATAAGGAAGTTGATTTAACCTAACTATTATATGTCGTTGTTCACTGTGTTAGCCTGTGATAAGAGAGATAAGTTAATGAGGATTTTCTTTTGGTTGGCTGATGGTGAGGATGAGAAAGAACCACCTAGTGGCTGAGATAATTTTCAGAGATCTATGCGGGGGGGATGCATGGGTTATCTAACTTTGATTAACCTTTTACAAGATATGCAGCTATAATAGCTGAGAAACAGCCTTTGCAGAGAAGGGTAATAGTTGATAAAACATGACTAGGAGGAGTAGATGGTTGTCTTAGGAGTGTTATTTGGCCTATGTTGTGGGGAAAGATGACAATCAGTTACCAACATGTTGGATTTTTGAGTGGGTATTGACGATAGAGATGGAAGTTTGCGACATGAGTAATGTGATAGTATAATATGAGGAAGCTTACCTCTGATCCAGAAAATTGTCAAAAGAAAGGAGACATTTAGGTTGATATGCTGGAAAAAAGTATGGTTAGTTTTGTTAGTGTCGAAAGGAGCATTATAGGATTAAGTTCTGGAGGAGGTCCAAAGAGCTGCTGTGGATCTGTTAGAGATAATCAAGAAAAAAGACCCTCTCTACTTAGCCATTATGCAAACTTGTATCCAAATGCCAGAGTATTTTCCCTTTGGAAGCTTGTCTAGGGGAAGCGTGTTTCCTTCTTGTCATTGTCACAAGAGAAGATACTTAAGAGGACCTATATCCTGATATGCTGTATTTGGTGCATATCTTTTGGATTTATCCTATGCATAACTGGACTTTCTCAATAACTTACATTCCTCCATTGAGGAGAAATTTCTAGTATTGACCCAACAAAAATTTTTATGCATGGTATGAACAGAGATTAGTAAGGCCTTTAATAATTATAAAGCAGTTTCACAGTCAGGAAACAAATATGACTCCCTTCATCCCACAATCAATCCCATGCTTAAAATTCTCTATGACATAAGGGAAGTCAACTTTTTGGGGCATTCTCTCAAATTATCCTTTTTTTCTTTAAGTAGAAATTTTAGCATAAATAAATTAATTAATTAATTAATAAAGTAGCCTTAATCTAGATTCTACTGAAAGACTTTCCATTTGAAATAAAAAACATTCTTATCCACATAATTACATTCCAAAACAAAAGGGCAGTCTTATGTAATTCTATTTTTGGATTAGATGAAGCTTTAGCCTTCTCGTCCTATCAAATTCTGGGATATCTTTTTCTATTGCAATTATTTCTATTGGTGCCCCAAAAACTGCACTTTTAGCTGTTTGTGCCCCTAGACTCACTTTGCTTGCCTCCTGGCAAGAAAGATTAAATTTTCATATCCTTAACTTTTAAGTTGAAGTGTGACTGGTAGTTAAATACAAAAATGCTTCTAGTTAAGGTATACAGTGAAGATTTCTGGACAAATTAAACTAAAAATGCAGGCATCCTTTGCATGACCAAGGGAGCATGTGATTTTATTTGTGCTTGTGAAACACTACCCTTCCCAAATTGAATGGGAGACAGCATGGAGTTTCTGATGCAGTGATTTATGTCTATTGCGTTATTAGGGTTCTAATTTTTCATTATGTATACTCGTAAATATAATCTCTTGTGTTGCAATAGGATATTTATCATCATGAGAAAGTTAAATTGGAATAGTGGGGGAGTTATTGTAAAGATGTGCCAGTCTCCATGCAAGTCTAAATAATTGCTTAAGATTGACAGTCCAACCCCCTCTCATTGGTTGGAATGTCTATCTTTAACCAGTCAATGGAAAGACAGAGGAGAAGGTGAATTAATTTGATTAAACAGTCCCTTCCAGATCAGGAAAAATATCATTGTAGCTAATGCATCTTAAACTGTTTTGAGTTATAGAAAATAATCTAGGGGAACCTTGTACTCTTTGCTTTATTGTCTTGTAGAGTTCATGGACTTTGTTGGTGTTATTTTATCATGGAACACCAGATATGAGGTGTATCAAGAAAACTGCCTGCCAATATCTTAATGTTATGGGGCATATTTCTTGTTAATAAGCCTATCAGTGGGTAGGGTAATGTAGACTCCTATCCTATTCCCAAACAATGATACCTTATATTTCGCCCGACCAAAAATAACGCAAACAATAAGATCTCATACTCTATTCTACCCTACCTTACCCAAACCAAGATCCATTGGGTCTTTGATTTGGATCTAACTTATTGGACCCATTAAAGCTTTTCGGTATACATGCAAAAAAAAAAAAAAAATCTAAATTTAATTATTTTTTTCTTGTTCCTCTTCCCCATATTATGTTTTTCTTTATATTCTTTCCTCTAATCATACTACTTTTTTTCTCTCTTTAACTTTCTTCTTTTCATTTTTTTTCTCAAATAGTGTTGTTTCATATCATATATCCAAACAAATATATAAAAAAAGTTGAAAAGATATCCTATTATATAAAAATTTGACAAGTATTTGTAATTATATGTATTGAAAATTTATTGTTAGTATACATTTACTTTCAGCATGGATAATTTACAGGTAATTAGTTAAATTAGGATGATGGGTGATTTTGAGTATAATTTTGAATATAAACCCTGCCTAGACCCATTGCATTATTTGAATGGGTATGGTTCTAGGTTTGGGTATTTCAATTTTTTTTGGCCTGGGTAGGCTAAGCCCAGTCATGCATATATCAACTTATTATAGTAGTTTGTGAGCTATTCAGTTATTCCATTGGTTATTTGTCCTTTGTCTAATGTTTTTCTTTTACAGAACACTATTATTGATGAACGTGGCTCTTTTGCTGTAAGCAGTCCATTTCCAGGTCTGCTTGCACAATTACTTAGAACAATGAGAAAGGTGTGAGTTTGGTAAATCTTTTTCTTGCTTTAGCGTTTTAACTTTCACCTGGATTCCTTTTAATTCTCCTTCCAATTGTGCTTTTGGCATTTCTAATCCCCTGCCTCCTGGTTTCCACCTACCATCTATCTGATCTGCTCGTTAGAAAAAGGAGATTAAAAATGAATGTGTTCTTAGGTCTTTCCACATACATATAAAGTTAGGTTTGGTCATGCTATTGCCTTTTTGCATTAGCAAAGTATGTAATCTAAATATTTTTGCCCCATGACAGTCCAAAGATATTAATTGCTTTATATTATGCAGCTACCAGCTCGGGTTGCTCTCGTTGGTGATCTTGTAAGTCTTAAAGATGAAAAGGTGCACAACAGTTGACACATTTTTTCTTCTTGATGCTGAGATCTAAGTTACTTGGTTTTATGTTCTTTTTTTCTTGAATGAAATTTTACCTAAAATGTAAGTTTCCATTCAAGTCCTTCATCTACCTTTTTTGTGGGCATATTTGTCAGCCAATTCCACTTTTACCAAGTACTATTCTTTTCAACAGCATTGATAAAACATGCAATCCGCTGGTGTTATGTATAATTTTGTGCCATCAGAATATCAATTTATGTCTTGGCAAATGGACTGACTGCTAATGTCCAAAAAGGACCAGTTCCAACTTGGCTGAAACTGTGACCTGGGATATTTATTTCCTTTTGCCTCTCAAAGAGAATCTCTGAGGAGATTTAATCCAGGATGTGTATGATTGCGTTCAAAATTAACCTGCTGGTTGTGCTGTTCTGACAAATTGCCAAAGAAAAGAAAGTTCATGTTGAATGCTGAGATGCTAACCTTAAATTTTACGTCCTGGATATAAAATAGTGAATTTGATGATGTGCAACGATACATGTGCTTTTTCACGATTACGCTTCCATAATATATCAAGTCATTGGAGTGACTGACTCCATAATAAAACAGGAGGTATCCTTATTGTTCTTCCCTATTCTCTTCACAGGCTAGCTTAGCAGCTGAAAGCCTTAGGGAAACCCTATTAGCCAACCAGAGAGCTCTTAAGGAGTCAAGCTATTCAGTTTCTGGAATATTGAATTCCTCCTACATTGGTTCTACATCTCGAACTGCAAACCTCCAGAAGTTACTCCAAGGCAATCAACAATACTCAGTGTACAAGTTCAATCTAAGGTTAGAATTTCAGAATATTTTTCTGCTTTTTGTTCTGAAGTGGCATTATGTGAGGAATTCATGTCGTGATAAAAGAATTATTTGTATGCTGGAGATGCCTTTAGATGTCAAACCAGGAAACAAGTAAAGCCTCAAGTTTGGGAAGTGGAAAGTTACTAGAACGAATTTTCAGGTCATTAATAAAAGAGTTTTGAAATATGACATTGCATCTCTTTGCTAATGAGTCGTAGGACATTTATATTTCTCAGACTGGAGAAGGATAAACAGCTTGAAAGAACAATGGGCAAGATCCCGGAGCTATGCCTTCAAACAATTCATTTAGTACAATTACGAGAAGAACATGAGCTTCCAAAATATTTACTGACAATTGATTCACTTTACACTATGCAGCTTGTGCATGTATATTGATGGCAATGGGGGGGTTCATGAAGTAAATCTCGAGGATATTGAAAAGTCTAAAGTGGATCCTTTATGTAAGACCTATTTCTTTTGTACATGTGGTTATTATTTTGCTAATCTTATCTTGTAAGGTGAGCCTTTTTCGTGATACCTACCTCTGACTTAAGCATCTTATGACCTTGTTCTCTAGCTCCATTCTTGATGAGCCTGATTGATGGAATTAATCGAAGTGAAATGAGACGTCGAGCTCTTGTTCTGTTCTGCATCACTTTCCTAAAAGAAAATGCAAAGGTATGACTTCAGTTGCCTGTTGGTGATTAATGCTGAGCTAGTAATGATTGATCTTAAACACTTCACCAGTTAAAGATCTGTGTACTCTTTCACCATAACACTATTGAAAAGACAATAGGGCCAACTTTCAGCTCACTGAAATGAGTTTCTGTTCTTAAGCTGTGGTTGGGTTAGATTAGAACAACTCATGCCAGTTTATAAGCCATCACACATTTCACAGTTTTACATGTTAGTTCCCTATTAGTAACTTTTTGAGTTTGATCTTACTTAATAGTAAAAGTATCAGTAAAGCTACTACTTTGGTATAGTAACAAAAAATTCTGGGGGCACTGCAGTACCCATTCTGTTTTGAATTATTGCAATTACATGCATATAATGTTTTTCTGTTTTCTGTGTGAACTAAGAAATCAACAGGCTTTACATATTGCAGCATATGATCAAGGATGGATTTAGGTTTTTTTTTTTTTTTTTGTGGGGCGGCGGGGGGGCGGCACAAGCGGGGGCTGTGGTCCCCCAAAAATTTTATATAATTTTTTTTAATTTTAGTAATAATTTCTATTATATATATTTTTTAAAAATTTTAGTAATACTTTTATTAATTTTTTATCTATTTTAATTTTGAAAAGTTAGGCCTATTAGGGCACTTCTATTTTATTTGTTTGAAAAGACATTTAAAAGGATCTAGTGAAAGAAACTTTTACAACTTCATAAAAACTTACAAAATAATTTTATCTCTCTTTTTTAATTTCAGCAATATTGAGGCAGAGAGATAAAGGTAAGTGAATATTTTTAAAATTTTACATGTATTTATCACGTCTATTTACTTAGAAAAATATACGTAGTATTATCTTCATTCTTTAATTCTACAATATTATATTTTAGATGTTTGTTTATATGCATCATAAGACATGTGTTGTGTACTTTTAGGCTTTGTGAAAGGAATAAAATGGTCAAATAATGTATGGTTAAATATATATTTGATTGTTATTCTTATAGATATTTGAGCAATTAATTAGTCTAATTTGATAACATGATGACGACTTTTATGTTTTATTATTTTCACCTTCCTCATAATCTCAGCTCTGGATCTGTCCCTACATATGACAAAGTAAAACATCACACTCATTGTATATCATAAAACATGATACCCATTTTTGCAAGCCATAGTGTGAGCTCTGTCTTGCTGAAGCCTCAGTCTGCTAGGTAATCTCTATTCTGCCAAGCTAAAATAATTCAAGAAACAAGTTAAGCTGAGCTGCCCATATTATTCAGAGCTGCTTATGTTCTCAGAAAGCTTGATCACCTTATTGTTAGACAATAAGTTTTGATCTGACAATAAAGTTTCTTACAAACTGCGGATATGTCTTTTCTCCACTTTATCCTCGTAGCATGTATATTTAGAAGCAAAAAACACCCACATAATCTGTTGCTGATTGCTGAGTTGAAGTTTTTGGAGACCACTGCTTGAGTACTGTCTGAAAATCTTACCTGTATCTAGCAAGATTCAGAATTAGTTCAGTTAATCTGGTCATGGTAAAGCTTATTCATCAATTTAAAACAAGATAATACTTATTGGTCTAGACAACAAAGATCCTAATGGCCACTACTTTTTTCTTCGAAAGAAGATAATAGTTATAGGTCTATACAATAAAGATCCTAATGGCCACTACTTTTTTCTGCATTTTTCGTTTAAATAGTTCTCTACGTCAATTTTATGAAATAAATATAAAATGAATAGAAAGTGATTTAACACTCAAATCATCCTTTTGATCTGTGAAATTGGTGCAAGTGTTCATTGAACTGATTTTTCCCCCACGATGATTACATGCAAAGAAACTTTTTAAAAATTAGAGGGGATGTAATTGCACACCGTCACTGATGTAGATCCTCCTCTGCCCTTGTGAATGCTACATGATGGAGAATACAGAAGCATGTTTTTTAGGAGTAATAGATTTGCTTTAGTGCACCATTGTGTTACTTCATTTCTGAAACATGAGGTTAACTGCCTTAGCATCATAGCCAGAGTGAGTTTATTGGACATTACTGAAAACATTTATCAGTGCATTATTTGTTCAAAAGGATCAACTCTAGTTTCTGTTTGGTACACAAGATTCAACAAGCAAGAACAAAATTCCCCTCATCTTGTCATCATCAGCATATTGCTATTGGATATGCGAATTACTGACTTGTGATTTCTCTTGAAGGATGCATTTCTTCTTTCAGTGGATAGAAAGGGATTTGATGTGCTTGGAAAAGTTCTTGGTTCAGTGAGGAGTGATGGGTCTCGTGAGTACCAGTGGAAGGAGTTAAGATTCACTTTGAAAGACGAGGCACGTGACGTTGAAACGTTCTGTCAACGGCTGCTTGAAATGGAAGAGGAAGCCCTTAAGAAGATCTCAAGTTTCAGTGGTCTATGAGTGTGAACATGTACCCATAGAGATAAGATGGTCTCAATCATGATATTCTTGGACGGACTGGGTGCATCACACCCAGTCCGTCCAAGGCCATTGGATTGCATGGGAACAACCCACTCCATGCGATCCAACAGCCACAAGTGGACCGGCTGTAGCATCACCCTTCTTAATCTGGCATGCATGCAGGAAAACAGAAAGCAGGCTTGTGTTGTAGCATTACAGAGATATCATCAAGTGGGGGGCTGGTTTTGATTGAAGCAGTTAAATCAGCTTCCTATGCTAAATTTTGATAGAGTAAAATGTACAGTGTCTCTTTTGAATTGCGATATGTCTTGCCTACCTTCTGAAGATGTTAATGTAAAATGCCTCTGTGGGAGTTGGGTTGGTTGTTTTATAGTTTCAGCTTTTTTGTAATTTTCAAATGACATATTTATCTTTCCCTATAGTGCCCTCTTAGTTGATATTGGCATTCTAACATATGCTATTGGTGCTCCAAAATGCATTAGCATTTAGCGTCTGCAAAAATTTTTGAAGCGTCAACATTGGTGCTCAAATCAATGAACCAATATTACTAGTTTTTAATTTATTATTTGTAAAATTGAAGATATTAAAATGTTCAAATCATTCACCTTTTTTTAAAACTTTCTATTTAGAAGGCACGTGGTGATCCAGGTACGGTCAGTGTATGGGGTGGGAAGAGTAAAAATTTTCTTTTGCCAATGAAAAAGACAAGAACAATATTATAGAGAACATCTTAGTTAAGAATAAATAGAGTTATATATGGCATTTATAAATGTAAAAATTCTTTGATAAATTTAAAACATGCTAACTTTGCTGTTATTAGAATCTTTTTACACTCTTTGTTGAAGTGAGTAATTTGTTTGTACTATAAGTAAAGTCTGGAAGGATATGAACGAGAGCATCTGGTCAGATTATCAATTTTCAAAAGTCTGCTTAGGAAATTATATGGGATTACCTTGTTTGGTTGGTCCGAAAAAGGAGATTTTTGAGTCCTTCGAAGACAAAGTGTGACAAAAAATGCAGGGATGGAACAGAAAACTTCTGCTCGCGCTGCAAGGAGATTTTTGTTGCTTAATCGATTTCGAATTATGTGATGCGTGTTTTTCTACTTCCCAATGATCTCTGCAAAGACATTGAACGATTGATGAACACTTACCTGTAGGCTACAAATCGAAACAACTCCACTTCCCAATGATCTCTGCAAAGACATTGTACGATTGATGAACACTTATCTGTAGGCTACAAATCGAAACAACTGCACCGGAATCGGATGAATGAAATGGGACCGGTTGTGCATAAGCAAGGATAATGGAGGGCTTGGTTTCAGAAAGCTTAGAGAATTTAATTTGGGGACTTGAGGGAAAGCAGGGCCGGAGGTTGGTTTCTCAGCTTGATGCGTTGGTTTCCAAAGTATTTCAAGCAGGAAAATCATTTTTGGAAGCTAAGGTAGGCTTAGGCTCCAATCCTAGCCTGCCTTTGGCGAAGCGCGTTGACAACTCAAGTCTCTCATCAAAGATGGCAGACGATTAAAAGTGGGTAGTGGAGAGAATATCCTTATTGGAAGGGATTCTTGGCCGAATGACAGTCAAAACCCCTATGTCTCATCAAGTTTGAGTTTAGAGGTTATTCATTGACGAGTGTGCTAGCTCTCTGATGATGATTCCAGGTGCTGGAGGCTGGGATGTTGATATGGTCTACTCTCTATTCAATGACAGGGATATGTCATTTGGATCTTAAGCATCCCTTCAAGTAATAGAAGAGATCATGATTGCCAGATTTGGAGTTGGGAAATTAAGTAAAGGAATATACACATGCAGTGACGGGTAGTGGTTATTGAGAATTGATATCAAATCGTGAAGCTGTCTGCTACCCCGAAAATTCTTCCTCGGTTGTTTGGAAATGAATCTGGAAATCAAAGGATCCTCCAAAAGTTCCAAATATTATATGGAGGGCTTGTAATAACTGTTTACCCACCGCTGAAGAACAGGTTGTAATAGCATGTAAGAATCTCTCCGTCAGCAATAGACTTCTGCACGAAGGCGGCGTACGGGACCAGTTCGTTCTCAAATGGTTCAGTTTTGGATAGATGGACTCAGCCTCCTTGGACTCGGCTTTAAGTGTAATGTCACTACAAGAAAATGTACTTTTCCTATGGTTAATTATGTATAGTCAATTGTAATTAAGTTTAGTAAAAAATTATTAATTATGTCTGTACTACACTTTTTTAGTCATAGGCATTCCAAGTGAGATAATCAAAAGCTTAGCTTCACTTTCTGAATTGTGGTAATTAATATTTTTTATGAAATTGTCTTCAATTACATCAAATTTAGTGTACAGTAAAAAGTTATCAAATGCACCAATATTTTTCACCACAATTAAAAAATTATGGTATATAGTAGTTAATTACCACACTTTAAAAAATATAGTAAATATTTAAATTATTTTTCACCATAATTAAATGTAGCAAAAATAAATTAATTTGGAGGGTTTTAAGGAATTTTACTAATTACCTAACTTTTAATTTACGCACACATCATGCGCTTATCATGATTCAAACTCTTGACCTTATACTTATATGTGAGAAGGTGATGCCACTAGATCAATGGTCACTTTGTTACTAATTAGCTAATTTAAATATATTTGATCAATTAATCAATTTTTTTAATAATAAAAATTATTGGACAAAAGCATTTATTCGCCTCCAAATTTGGGGTTTTCCTATTATTTTGAAGGACTTTGCTAACTAGCTGAATTAAGTATTTGAGTAATTAATTAGATATTTCTTAATAATAAAAATTGGAGGGAATTTTTAGGGGGTTTTATTTGTCAATTTATAATTCACTGAATGAATGAATTATTTTTTAATAATAAAAATTGAAAGTAATTTTTTAATTTACCTTAAATATTATTTATTAAACCTTGCTTCCAATATATTTTTTCTTCTTTTTCTTGTAAAAGAACTTTTAATTTAAGATTTTAATATTTGCCGCCAAATTTTTACTTCACTAATGAAAAAGTGTGATTAATTCATCAACTTTTTGCCAAGATTTATGTAATATTGTAGTAAATATAATATCTTAAATAAATATATTTTCTATTATGATGAGATGAAGTGTAGGATTTAATATAAGCTTTACCACATATTTGAAATTTTACAGTACAATATTAAAATCATAGCAAAAAGTCTGTTTTTACTATATTATAGCAAAAAGCACATTTTCTTATAGTGTGTGGATGCAACTTTGTTCTTGCATGACCGTAGACTTGGCTTGGGTTGGGTGCTTCGCAATGAACATGGCCAATTTCAAGCAGCCTAATCTGTTCCTCATCATGGCGAAGTCACTTCATTGCTGGCAGAGGCATAGAGCTTTTGTGAAGCTTTAAGTTGGATCAAGAATACATGCTCCTCTCCCATCCTCTTTGAGTTGGACGCACAACTAGTGCTTAAAACAGTGTTAAATAACTCTTATGATATTTCTTATTTTAGGTCAATTATTAATAATTGTAAAACTTCATTGTTTGAACTGTGGTGTCAAACATGTTAGGTGCTCGGCGGATCAAGTTGTTCATTGCATAGGAAGAGCATTTGATTTTTTATTTGGACTTGATTTGTTTGAGGGTCATGCTCCCC
Organism: Jacaranda copaia; assembly: GCA_014898725.1. Classification (NCBI taxonomy): domain Eukaryota; kingdom Viridiplantae; phylum Streptophyta; class Magnoliopsida; order Lamiales; family Bignoniaceae; genus Jacaranda; species Jacaranda copaia. The sequence continues at coordinate 69,669 of JACGDI010005517.1, forward strand.
CCGCATTACAATCGGCTGTATTTCTTAATAATTTGCAATGATATCTTTAATTATTGGTACAAAAAAAGGTAATATTTGAAAAACTGCAACTAATATTGAATGGGAATAAATAAAAGAAATAGCATATTGTATCCATTGGGCGTTCTCAAGATATTTCATTATTATTAGATTGGTACAAAATTTTATTCTCAATGAAATCGGACACTAAAAAATAGAAATATTAAAAGACTTCTTCCCCGTATAGATGTGTGTACACAGGGAGTAGAATATCAAATTTCGAAATCGAGAAAGTAACTAGATTTAAAAATGAAAAAAATTTAACAATTTGATTGCCTATAATATACACAAATTAAATAAAATGAATTAAAAAAAATTGAGAGGTAGAGCATCTATTGGTAAGTTTATGTGTGTTCGAGATATCTAATTTTATTAGAATATATCGCACTATGTTTCATTTGATAACCCCCAATTTTTTCTTTCCCTTTTCTTTTTCTTTTTAAATGTTTGATTCACATTGAATTTCAATTAAAGGAACGCAAACTATATTTATAATTAGAGAGATCTCAACAACGTGACTTCTTATATCCACTTATTTTTTAGAAATATATTTATACATTTGTTCACGACCGTGGTTCCAGTATATTTTGGCAAAAAATTTGAGTTATGATAATAAGTTCAATTTACTAGTTTACATGTTGTGAACACAGTTAACTATGTCTCAATTATATATGGAATCGTTTTATCATTTCTCCTGATGATTCTACCAAAATTTATTTGGGGCACGCAAATTATTTAAAAAAAAAAAAAAATTCGATGCGATCCATGTAGACTAAAATTTTCAATTGATGTTGGATAAATTATTTAAATGGACACATTGCTATTTGTTATGCTTTTTAATTCAGCGAGAGTTGACTACTAACGTTAGTTGTAAAATTTTTAATTTCAATGCATAGTACAAAGAATTTACTTATATTTTATAAAATACATTTTAAATTGATACTTAAATTTTGTGCATTGAATGGTCTAGAGATTTTAGACCTACTAATTAATTCTTTATTTAAGTTAATTGAATATGAAAAATAGGCAAGTTGGCCAAGATTATCGTGCTTAGATATTGATATTACCTGAACCGAATCAAGAATCAAGAGGAGGATTGTTTGCGCTTTATTGCAAGCACGCAAGAGAATTGGCCAAAGAGTTTGACTCTATTTTGGGATATGAGCTCATTTCCACGTAAGGACATCCATCAATTGTTAAGTTGTTCTTTGAGCTAACATACAGATATTTGTAAGCTTTGGTATCCTATTTGGCTAAATAAAATGTTGACAAAAAATGACTTTAAATTGAGATTGATTATACATAATTGAGAGACGCACAAGTAATGACTTTTATCACTCATTGTAAGTTAATCAATTGAATGAACAAGATAAGAAAGAAGGTTAAGAATCAAAACCACCAATATATCAAAAGCAAAATGATAACGTCACGTCACCTTAATAATGAGGAATTCTAAACATCAACAAATATTAAGCGTTGGGATTTTAATGAGATTGGTCATTTCCCTAATAATTCAAATTCCCTTTGTTCCTTTTTTTGCTAACACAGACCAATCTTTTTCTTAGATAGATTGTAGGTACATAGTTGAAAATTCAGCAAATACATAAATTATTACCAAGTGTTATGTAGCCATACTTGTTAAAAATGATGCATAAGAGAAGGGATTATGATTAAATGTCGGCCCAATCTCAGCAAAGAGTATAACTGCTTTTCAAGGTCAACACTCAGGACGGGCGATTATTTGGAGATATGCAAAAGGCTTAAATATCCAATATAACTTATTGACATATTTATAACACATTGTTCGAGTAATTTTGTTTTCTCATCTTTCATATAAGAGACCTTCACAGTATAAACCATGCTTCTTTGTAATTAAGGTTGGGAATAGATTAGGCTACTTATCAAGGACCTCTGGTTTAGCCTATTTATGGGGTAGCTTATTTGATAAAAAGGACAATTCAAGGTTTAAAAAGTAGCATTTTTAACTAAATAAGCTAGACTTAGGTTCTTCTAAAAACTTATAAAGCGTAAAAGGCTATCCATTTATCTTCTTCACATAAAATAAAAATATTATAATAATATATTAAATAGATAATTGTATGTGAATTCTTTACTGATTCTTTATGAAATTCTTATGTTGTTTAGTGTTGCTTTTTATTGAAATTATAAAATTTTATACTTAAATTTGAACTTTTATAATTATGTATTTTTTATTTATTATTTTAATTATTGCCTATCAAGATTTATTACAAGTTTGAGCATATTAAAAATTTAGATTTACATAATATTTAAACTTAATTGAAGCCTAAGTAAAAAATAGACTTTTAGATAGGCTTACAAGCCATGTTAAGGATTTAAAATTTATGTCTAACCTTAAAAAGAAGTCAATCATAAATAATAGGTTAGACTCAGGTTTGTCATTTACATAACATGCATGACCTATTTAAGTCAAAGCCTGACTTGGCTTAGCATAGCCTATTTCTATCCCTATTTATAATGTGATTGACTTAGCATACTATTTCTTATATTTATTCTTTTATTGATATTAATTCTTAATTATGTACCATGGCAAACAAAGTAGATGATGAGTATGTTGGAAATGGAAGATTTTATTATTTAGAAATTAAGGTAATCCTTCTGCCGTACGAACTTTTCCAGCGAAGAAAAACAAAAGAGGTTTATCTGTCTAGTGGAGTTAGCCCATGAAGCTGGTTATGGACTTATATTGTGAGGGTACTAATGGGTGAATTTTATTTTTCACTTTCGCTATTCACGGTATATAAGTTAGTACAGTGCCTATTTCATCAGTCAAAAGTGCTATATTATTTAAAGGCATAATTATAGAAACCTTTCTTGAAATTGTGGTATTAATAGAAACTCCCCCTATTGTTTGAAAAATTACAATCCCCTCCTTGAGGTTTGTTGCCGCTTAACAAATAGGTCCAATTGTTAGTCAAGCCAACAACTTTTGCTGATTCATCATTGAATTTTTACGAAAATTCAATTTTATCCTTCAATTGACTATTCCATACTATTGACTTATTTTGGACCAAAATGCCCCTACATATGTGGGTGCAATTGTACTAAAATAACCACAATAGAGGGATTAATGCAACAAATTAAAATAATATTTAATTTTACAGTTGAGAATACAATTTAGTAATTAATTTTTAATTAGTCAAATATTAATTAATTAAACCATTTAATAAATTAACTAATTGATTTTAAAAAATAAAATTTTAAAAATATGATATTGCTTGATATTCACAACATGGGTACTTTTAAGCATTTTAAAAATTATTAAATAAAACACAAACTTATTATTATTTAAAAATAATTTTAGAAAAAAATAAATTATTATTTCTAAAATCAAAGTAGTTCTAAAGATTTGAATTATAAAAATAAATTTACATATAGCTGAATATTAATAAAATTTTATGAATATTGAATAATTTTTAATTTCAAATTTCAAATAAGAAAATAAAAAAAATTATAGAATCTTAATAATTTTAGATTATATATTTTTAATATTAAAATAATAAATATATCTAAAATAATTTAATTAGACTAAGATTAATTTATTTATAAATTAAACAATAAAGTAAGAAGAAAACAAAAATATACTATCTTAGATATCATAATTTAATAATTTTTAAATACATGTTCTATAGCATTAATAATTAACATATCTAAAATAATATAATTAAATACTAAAATATTAAATCTCTAAAATAATTTATTTAAAAAATAAATAGTGATATAGGATAGCCCAACAGGTCCAATCAGATAACACTTGACTGGAACGGAAGCAAGCTTGAGGTGGCACAATTAGCTACATGCTCAACTTCTCATGGGCTAGACAAACCATCGGCCAACATTTGACCACACGATTCTTATCTATCGCAGCGAATATCAACGCTCCCCGGTCGACTAGGTTATGGTTGATCATCTTCAGAATGTGGCCTTCATCATTCGACCAAGAAGATCTAGCTACAACAACATTACATCTTGTCAATTAGAATTCGAGGAGATATCCTATAGAAGCATTCATCTCAACTAGAAAGGTTGAGGAGAGGCAACAACTACTCAGTTGCATTAAATGGCTTGCCAGGCTGTGTGCCTCCGCATTAATGGCACATGCCACTATTCGTACCACATTTTTCAGCCGCATCAGGCTAGCGAGCGCCTCCAGTGTACCACTTGGTCCTAAATAGCTCAAGGCAGTGCCACCTGGAATAGTACACAAAATGGAGAAGACTCAAAGGTCCCTAAATAAGGACAAATGCCCTTTCTACACAACAAGGGCATTATGGACATATCAACACCATTGAGAGCCAACCTTCAGTAATGTATGCACATTATCATCTTAAGTCCTCACTCCACTACTCTATCTTCTGGTAGATCTTATTGACTTGAGCGTCAAAGTGCCTTAGTCGAGGGCCCTATGGCTAGCTAGACATCTGCTATTAGTTGCAGGACTCAACCCTTACACAAAGTATTTCTCTCAACTTACCACCTGATTGATCATATTGGATTTCAACCTAGCACTCTCATAAAAAAAATTTCACCTATATCATTTTGGCACTATTTGTGGGAAGCTTGAGTCCCCAATAACGAACAATAGTTGACATTAGATGAGCTGCAATTAAAGGGGATGAGAATAGGAGATCCCTGACTCTTTCTCCTCGATCTTAAAAGCCTGATGTCTCGAGACCTAGTGCCCAGCCAGAGCAGGTTGTCACCATGATCATGCCCCAACTCATGCAATTGATAAGCGAGCAAATATCATCTTAAATTTTTGCTCAACTAACAACTGCCCTCAATCAACATAACAACCAACCTGGACCAGCCGCTAGTGCCACTTCTCACCCTACCCTCGCAAGGAGAGGCCTCCAAGAGAGAATAGAAGACGATTGGAATCTACGTGACCATTGATTCGATGAGAAGATAGTTCCAGGTGATTTCCTAGGAAAAAAGCCAATTGAACCCTAAAGAGAAAGTCATAGATTTAGTTGATCACTGCGTTTAACCTCTTTGAGCCCCATAGTGTAATAGGGTCGAACGCCAGAGGCTCCAAAAAATAAAAACATGATCTAAGCTAACCAGAAGAGTAGAAGGAGGTGTCCCATCAAGTACAACAGTTGAAAAAATGACTGGAAGAAATTTCAAAAGAAAACTCTAAAAAGTTACCATGATAGTGCCCGGACGTTTTGTCGGGAACGATGTCACCATTTGTGCAAAAAGTCATCAATGAGTGCATTATTGTCGATGCTAAAGTCTCCACTGGGTTGCCCAGGTATGATGGGTCATCAGATCCAAATGAGCAATTGTTACAATTCAAGCATATAAAGCAGTTTCATGGGAACAATGAATGTATCCATGCCAAGATGTTGGTCACAACTTTCTAGGGGATTACACTCAATTGGTTTGTAAACCTAGAACCAACATCGATATACTTGTATGACCAGTTATGTATAAGTTCCTCTACTAATCTGCTAGTCAGAGGAAAGCGAGGCTCCATCATACCCATTTGTACATTGTTAAACAAAATAAGGGAGAGTCCCTTTATGATTTCTTTATTAGTTTCAACACAAAAGTTTTAAAGATTAACAGTCCTCGAATTAAGCTTCTGATCAATGTACTCTTTTTAAGCTTATGGCATAATGAGTGTGCCAATGCCTTGGTCAGAGAGCAACCTAAGTTGATAGAGGAGTTGCTCGACTTTGCTGAGAGGTATATCACATAAGAGGAGATGAACAAGTTGAAGTATGGCAACCCCGAGAACAACAAGAAAAAGAGAAAGAAGAAAGATGACAGACATCATAAAGACAGCCACTGATCTCCTATTAAGCATTTTCATAACTACACTCCCCTCAACACTACCAGAAAGGAGGTGTTGTTCATCATACAGCCTAACAACCTCCTCAAGCAACCCAGGAAACTAATTGAAACAGAAGCTATGAAAAGATCTAAGAAATACTACCATATCTACAAACAAAAAGGCTGCAATACAAAGGACTGTTTCAATCTCCATGATGAGATTAAAAGGCTTATTCGACAAGGCCACTTGAAGAAATTCATCAATGAGCAAATGAAATAGGAAATAGGCATGACCGACCAGACTCTTTGTAGAGAAAAATCGGTTAGCCTAAGGTAAGAAAACAAAGGGAAGAAACATATCCATGATCCCCACCTACCCATTAGAGGAGTAATTGACACCATCGCTAGAGGTCTGACTGGGGGGATTTGAAGTCAGCCAAGAGGCAAAACTAATGTAGACTAGGGTTGACCAAATCTTTTTTGATCAAAATAGTATTTTAAATTTTGAGTAGTACAAAGCTAATCATTTTCTCTAACACCGACGTCAGTCACATTAAGAATCAAGAGGCTGATAACAAGCTGGACTGCCCTTTGGTAGTATCTGTTGAAGTTGCAAACTTTGAGGTCAAGAAAATATTGGTCGACAATAAGAGCTCAACAAACATCATTTTCCTATCAACCTTGAAGAGGATGGATATAGGCAAGCTGAAATTTGAACCTGTCTGTACCCTACTTGTTGGATTGAAGGGTTGGAGATCATCCCTAAAGGATCCATAAATTTGTCCACATCATTTGGGGAGTCTTCTTAGCACAGAACTTTGATGTTTAACTACCTGATCGTCGATGCACCCTTTGCTTACAACATAATCATCGAATGACCGGTACTGAATGATTTTTGCTCCATTATCTCGACCTATCATATGAAGGTCAAATTTCCAACAACCACTAGGATAGGCAAACTTCTTTGCAATATGAAAGAGGCCTGGCGGTGCTATAAAATTTTAGTCAAGACAAATGAATAGAAAACCCAACCTAGGCTAAAACCTTTAGGGGATGCCCCAATAGCGAAACTTGAGAAGAGACAGTTGAGCAAGAAAAGAAAGATGGAGAAAACTAGAATCGAGCCTGTCAGTAAGTTCAAAACAATTGAACTGGAGCCAGGGAACCCTAAAAAGACCACCAGTATAGTTTGGTCTATGGTTAGCAATATGGAATGCCTCACAGTCAATTTTCTTAGGAGGATTATTGATGTTTTTGCTTGGACAGCTTTCGACCTCCAAGGAATCAACCCTAGTGTCATCGTCTACCGCTTGAACGTGGACTCCTTGTTCAAACCTGTAAGGTAGAAGACAAGAACCTTCAACACAGAATAATGCTAGATCATCAAGAAAGAGGTCAACAAACTTTTAGAGGTATGATGCATTGTAGAGATTCAACATCTAAGTTGGATTTATAATGTAGTCCTTTTCCCTAAAAATTAGGAAAATTGGCAAATGTGTAACGATTTCACTAATTTAAAAAAGTTTGCCCTAAAGATTCTTGCCCCTACCTTGTATAGATTTATTAGTAGATTTTATTACTGGTTGTGATTTGCTGAGTATGATGGATACATTTCAAGGCTATTACCAAATTTTCATGGCACCTAGGATAGGGATAAGACCTCTTTCATCGACCCTAATGGGGTATATTTTTTCCTAGTCATGCCTTTCGGGCTTAAAAATATAAGGGCAACTTATCAAAGACTAGTGAACTTTATGTTTAAGAATAAGATCGGGAAGACCATGGAAGTCTATGTCGACGACATGATCATCAAGTTAGAAAAAGCTAAAAATTACTTAGCCAACCTCCACTATACATTCTTTATGTTAAGTGTATTTGGCATGAAGTTTAACCCTAACAAGTGAACGTTTAGGGTGAGGAAGGCAAATTTATAGGCTACATGGTCATCCAAAAAGGTATCCAAGCAAACCTACAGAAAATTTAGGCCATTTTAGACATCACACCTCCTCAAATAGTTAGGCATGTTCAGCGCTTGGTTGGAAGAATCATAGCACTAGGTCGATTCATCACTCGACTAGTCGACAAAAGCTTATTATTTTTTAAGATTATGAAGAATGCAAGGAAATTAAGCTTTCAGTGGACAAAATAATGCGATCAGGCCCTAGTCGAACTAAAATAGTACCTTTCAGTGCCCCTAATGTTAGCTAAACTTGAGTTCAGAAAAGTTTTATATATTTATTTGGCAGTCTCATCAACTGTAATCAATTTAGTTTTGGTCTTAATTGCAAAGGGCACCCATCGACCTATCTACTACAATATAAGGCATTGCAAGGTCCTAAGCACAACTATTTGGAGATAGAAAAGTTTGCCTTAACTTTGGTCACTGCAGCAAAGAAATTAAGGCCTTACTTCCAATTTCACTCCAACATTATCTTGACAAACCAATCGATGAAACAGGTGTTGTCTAAACTAGATGCATTAGAAAGGTTGATGAAATGGGCAATTGATTAGGGGAGTTCAACATCATTGTTCAACCTCGAATCACTATAAAAGCCTAAGTTTTAGCCAATTTTGTAGCTAAAAGGCTTAACTTGCCCAACCAACTCGAACAGGATTCCCTTTTGTGGACTTTGCATGCAATGGATCTGCAACCTCCTTGGGAAGAGGAATTAGCATTTCTTTATGATCTCCACATGCAAAGGAAGATGACTTCACAGTCAAGCTGGACTACCCTGTGATAAATAATAAAGCTAAGCATGAGGCACTTTTCACAAGCATGAGAATGGCCATAGAAAAGGGAGTCAAATAGCTAGCAGCCATAACCGATTCCCAATTGGTCATTGAACAAGTCAAAGAAAACTTTGAGGCCAAAGAGACCACAATGACCAAATATCTGGCCAAGGTAAAAATGATACAAAAGCAGTTCAAAAAATTTACTCTTAGTCAATTCCATCGATTAGAGAATGATCTAGCCGACGTATTCTCAAAATTTAATAGTTTGATAAAGAGAACAAGATATAGAACCATCACATTTATGGTCATCCACATACCTAGCATAGATGTCCCCAACCAAAACTTGGTTGGGCACATTGAAGAAACACCTCTCTCCAAGCAAGAAGAGATAAAAGCTTACTTATGAGATAGAATAGTCCCCATGGATAAAATCCGAACATGCTGGCTCAAAAGTCATATAGCCAAATTTACCCTCAATGAGCACGACCAGCTATATAAAAGATCAATTTTTGGGCCACCATTGAGATGTCAAACACTTGAGCAGGCTCATGAGGTGTTACATGAGGTCCATTCAGGCATCTACGGCAAGCATTTTGAAAGACGATCTCTAGCCCACAAAGTCATTAGACATGGGTACTTTTGGCCAACTATGTTGAAGGATGCCATCAACTTTTCCCAAAGGTGCTTCTCTTGTATGCTCCATTCAAGCATACATCATAAACCTGTAGCACCCATGTACTCGTTCAAATCACATAGCCATTCAACCAGTAGGGGATCAACATAATGGGTTCTTTTCCAAAAACCACCAGCCAGAGAAAGTTCATGATTGTTGTTGTCGTGTACTTCATGAAGTGGGTTAAAGAAAAAGTGGTCCTTTAGATAACCGACACAGCCATCAAAAGCTTTATATGGAAAAATATTATCTACTGCTTTGACTTACCCAAAGTATTGATATCTAATAATGGGACACAGTTTCAAAGCCGAGTTTATGTGAAGGCCTAGGAATTTGATAGCATTTCACCTTGATTAGGAACCCTCAAGCTAATAGCTAAATAGAGGTCATGAACCGAATGATCCTCAATCACCTCGAAGCTCGACTAGAAGGAACTGGAGCGAACTAGGCAGATCACCTCCCCAGGGTGCTCTGGGCACATAAAACATCCCCTTAAATAACCACTAGTCATAGTCTATACAACTGGTCTATTAATTAGAGGTAGTTGTTCCAATGCAACTACTACAACACATTGCTAGAATGATCTACTACAACCTTATAAGGAATAACTTCAAAAGAGAATTCAACTTGGAAATAATTGATAAGTTGTGTTAGTAAGTAAACACAACAATGCAGCTATACAGGTTGAAGATGGCACAATGTTACAACAAGGGAGTCCATCCAAGGAGTTTCAAAGTTGGTGACCTCATCCGCAAAAAAGCTGAAGTCTTAGAGAATGTCGAGAAACTCAACTCGAAATGGGATGGCTCATACTTCGTAGTCAAAGTAGCAAAGCATAAAGCATACCGACTCATAGATATGATCAGCAATGAACCCTCTCGACCATGGAATGTAATGAATTTGAAGAAATTCTATGAGTAAAGAAAACTAAAGTCTCCACTGTACTATAATATCATTTCACATCAATAAAATTGCTTACATTTTTGCAACCATCTGTTTGCACCAAGCAATCAAAGCCTTTTAGCCCAAGTAAATAAATGAGTTGATCATTTATAAATGACCTTAAAATCAATCAAAACAACGGCTTCAAGCAAAAAAATCAAGGCTTTTTTAGCCCGAGTAAATAAACAAGTTGATCACTTATAATTGACCCCAAAGTTTATCAAACCAATAGCTTTAAGCTGCGAAATTAAAGCTTTTTAGACTAAGAAAATAAATGAGCCAACCATTTATTGTTAACCTTGAAGTCAACCCCAAATTGTTATTTATAACGAATTATGACTCTAAGCCTAAATTGAACATACTCAATTAAAAACTGAACCTTTAAGTCGATCAAAACCTTAATTAGACTCACCAAGAGTGTTTACTCCACCGTGATGAAGGTAGTCGACGATAGACGCCATAAATATCTTGGATAATTCCATTCTTTTTATGATATTGATTTCTAAATCAACGATGGAGTATGTTATATGATTAACTCCTTCATTTAGGGACTATGTTATATGATCTCTTATCTGAAACTAAATTGCTCATGTTATTGTTTATTAACATTTGATATTCAACAAGAATGAAAATTTTAAAAAGAAATAAAGAAAAATATTATACATGTTAATGAAAAGAAACTGAAATTTCATTAATTAAAAAGTATTTGCTTAAATTCGACCTAAAAAAAAAACCTACTGCAAACAAGTACCTCATAGGACAACTAAATAGTTGCATGGAATTTTAGAGCACTTAGTTCAACCCCAACCCTCCAGCCTTGCTACTGCTACTTCTTTCTTGATCACCTTATCGAGTCTATACCAGAAGCAACTCGTACAATTGTAGGACCTCTGATTCCATGCTCAAAAATTGTAGTAAGTGTTGCTTGGATTGCAAGGGCTGATTAAAAAGGCCCCACCTCGTCAACTAAGAATGGGTGCCCATACGGAGGGAAGAAATCAACCACATTAATCTTGCCATCCTAGATGTCAAATGTGAAGTCATTGGCAAAATCAAATTCAGTGGTCACCATGTTGACCCTAGCTAGATGGCCAGGCGCAGCCTTGACCATAGGTGATTCAGCAGGCTTGTCAAGGTTGGGTCCCTCCACAAGAGTAGTCTCATTATGGTTAAGGTATATGCGGAGCTACTAGTTGAGAATAAAGTTCAAGCATTGTTTTTCTTTTGAAAAGATTAAGTAACCAAGAAACTCCAGCTGTTTAATAGCCTTCTTGAAGGCATTCTTTGCATCATCGATGGAGAAGACAACACTGGCATCTTAAAAGGTTGAGGTTAACATGAACTGTTGAATCGCCTCTTGTCAAACATTAGACAATGTCCTGGTGAACTCTCCCCAAGAAAAGTTGAGCACACTATTGTAGCAATAAGCTCGACTAGTATTATAGTAGGTCTGGGCATCCATTCTTGCCCTTTTAATAGCTCATCTGCTAAGCTTCTCTCGATGACCGCAATCAATAGCTAGGTATCCTTCAACTCAAGCTATGTATTGCAATTTTCTAGTTATTTGGTCAATTACTTAATCTAAGCTTGAGCAGACTCGACCTGAGCCTTAATCACCTCCACCTCAGCATAGTCCCTTTGAAGCTTATTGCATTCATTGAGGGCAAGTTCTAACCTCCTGTGCAAATGGTAACCAAGTTGGCTGACCTACAACACAAATTTTAATCAATATAATCAAAACCACAAAAGATGAAAAGAAAAATTTAATCAGCGTATGATACTCGACAAAACCCTTACCATATTGGAATGATAGGCCATGGCCCTTAACACGCCCCCTTGGCTCATGTCCATCATCTTTTGTTGGTTGGATGCGAATAGACTAGCCATTATCACTTTCACTAGCAAGAAGCCGTTCAACCCCACAATCATCACCGACATGGAGTTATGAATAGCCATGTCGATCCTAAATTGAGAGATTGGCAAGTCGAACAATTGGAATAACTCATTATAGCCCCAATGCCCAAATATATCATAGCCAGTTGCGGGCCCAAACGTCCCAACTATGCCCTTGCCCTTATCAGCAATAGTCTTTTTTAGACAGGCCCACCTGCTCGACAACTGGCATCTTTTATCATACGAATAGGCTAAAGATGAGGGCAAGTGTAGGTCGAGCCAAAGAAGCTGCAAGGATGGGCAATGAGCTTGGGGTTGTGGAACGTCTTAAGATGCACCTCATCGACAAGCGATCACACCTTGATGCCGTTCTTGATTGCTTTGCGCATAGGCCAAAGCTATGCTTAAGTTTGATTCATGATTTTCTATTGATATGCATGAACACAAAAGAATATACATAAGGATCGACCAAACATAGTAAAAATAGTTTGAAAATGAACAATCAAGACATCTACTTAGTTGAGCGTCAGCTAGTAACCTTAGGTAGGCAGATGACAAGCCTGCTAAAACCAAATTTCTTTCCTCGATATATCCTAAGGCTTCTATTTGGCCAAACTCGACTAAATCTCAAATAAAGGTTTTTGGAAAGGTCAAGGCTAGATTCCCAAGCAACTTGACATGCCCCCTAGGAATATTGAAACCCCTAAGTGCCCGAATGAAAAGGTATCACTTTTTCCACTCATAGCCGTAGAATGATAAAAGGGTAACAAGGAATTTATGTTGGGGTTGAGCAATAAGGTAATAAATGCTTAACTTTGGAAAATGAAATAGATTTGAAAAATTGGCAAATATATGAAGTTGGTTGTGTATATGCATCAGCATAATGAAGTTGTATATAGTCAAGAAGCAATTAGGAAGAAGTTGAGTGATATAAACTTGAAGACCTGTTAATAGGTCGACCATGAGCTATGCAAGAGGAAACTTAAGCCTATATATAAAGGCTTCCTCAAATATAGTTATATATCTGATGGGTGGTCGATGCATTCTATTAGAGGGTTTGGGCATGATTAGCTCATACTCCAAGAGAACATGGTAAAACTATTTTATGAGTATGAGGTTAGCTAAAGAAATTTAGATACCATCTCATTATAATAGTTAGGAATAAACAGTCAATCACAGGAAATGGGTAGTTGACTTGGGCTAATCTCACCCCTAACAACAACATGCTCATCATTAGAGCTGCTTGAAGTCTAGCTATTGCTCAAAAAACTATCAAACCGCAAGTCGAGTCACCCACCTACTGATTGAGGCCCAACTTGACCTCGTTACCTTACTATCATTACCTTGATTGTCACCCTCGCCAAAGACTCCCAACATGATTTGAATATTATATGATCGAGAGATATATATATATAAAAGGACTTACGTGTTTGAAAAGTCTAGAGCATAAAATTAGTTGATCAACAATGCAGTAGGGTACTTCAATCAATCTCTCAGAATGTTGTAAAAGTAAAAATGAACATTTTCACCACAACTATTTGTAGGCATTAGAGCACAGTAACCCAAATGATCATAATAATTACACTGTCGTTGATTAATGCTTCACGTGACCTAACATAACTACCCTATTAAATTTGCTAGAACCTTATTCAAATATTGGAAACCCTAATCGAGTACTAGAAATCCTGTTTGATACTGGAAGCCTTAGCTCGAAGCCATCATCAAACATTCCCAATTTTTGTGAAATAGCTACTTCTCATTCTTTCTCATTGACTACCTTGATCAAGACTCAAAGGTGGGGGAACTCGTGATACGGGATAGCCTAACAAATCTAGTTCGATAATCTCTATCAGAATAAAAGCAAGCTTGAGGTGGCCTAATTAACTACATGCCCAACTTATCATGGGCCAGATAAACCATCGACCAACATTCGACCTCACGATCTTTATCCATCACGGCAAATATTAATGCTCTCTAGTTAACTAGGTTTCGGTCAATCATCTTAACAATGTGGCCTTAATCATTTAACCAGGAAGATCTAGTTACAACAACATTATATCTTATCAACCAAAATTCGAGAAGATATCCCACAAAAGCATTCATCTCAATCGAAAAGGTTGAGGAGAGATGAAAACCACTCAACCTCATTAAATGGCCTACCAGGCAACGTGCCTCCACATTAATAGCACATGCCAGTATTCTACCACCTTTTTCAACCATGTCAGACTAATGTACCTCCAATGTACCACTTTATCCTAGGTTGCTCGAGGCAGCGCCACCTAAAATTGTACACAAAATAGAGAAGACTCAAAAGTTCCCAAGTAAGGACAAATACCCTCTCTACACAACAAGGGCGTTATGGACATATCAACACCATTGAGAAGGCTATAAATAGCTTATTACTAACCTTCAGCAAGGTATGCACATTATCATCCTAAGCCCTCACTCTACTGCTCTATCTCTAGTCAATCTTACTGACTTGAGCGTTAGAGTACCTTAGCCAAGGGCCACTCAACTAGCCTGACGTTTGTTATTGGTTGCAAGACTTGACTGCTATATTTCACAAAGCATTCTCTCAACCTGCCACCCAGTTGATCATATTGAATTTTAGCCCAGCACTCTCATAAAATAGTTTTTGCCCTCATCAAATAGATTTAATAACATTAAATTGTAAGTATATATCAATTTAGTTCATGTTTAATAATATTAAAATAACAAAAAAATAATAAAAGTATTTTTAATTAAAATAAAAAATCTAAAATAATGTTACATATCTATAATGTTAAGCAATAAAAATAATTTATATAATAATATTATATATTTATTAATTGAGCTACATAATTAACAATATTAAAATTATTGACATATTTAAAATTATTTAATTAAATTGATTAAAAGTATTTATTCATTAAAGATAAAATAAATAAAAATTAAAAAAAATTTACCAACTTCCTCATCTCACCCTACCCCCTACCCACTCACGTCGAGACCCCAACTCCCTCTCCTCTCCCATCATACCAGGCCAAGGCAAGGCTGCCATTCAGAACAACTTTGCCATGGTTGTGGAAAAGCAACAGTCTTGCCATGGCAAGCTACTCTAGCCATGGTCAGATCTGGCGCGTCTAGTTCTGCCTACTGTCCATAAATGTAGGGGAGAGGGTGGGAGAAAGGGGTGTATTAACATATGTGTATAAAAATATATATATGATATTACATATATATGTGTATGCTTATAATGTGTATGTATATATGTATGATATAAAAAGATATGTGTATGTATATAAATATCTAAGAAGTTTTTTTAAATTTTCTTCATATGTGTTAGCGCATTTTTGTGGAGGGGTGTTTTGGTTTTTCATATTTTTGAAGATTTTAAGAATTTTAATTTCTTCAAATTTATAAGGTTAATTTAGTTATTTTACATTATATGTTAGTGTTTTTAAATTGCTATTGACGGCAAGGGAGGTAAATGTAATTTTTCAAACCACAAGAAACGTTTTTGCGTTTACCTCAAACCTCAATAGAGGTTGTTGTAATTATCCCTTATTTAAAAGATTCTTGACAAAAGTATAGAACTGATAGATATGGTTAGATGCTACCGAAATAAATCCATTTTGGTGGAAGGTAACCAAACATGTGGATTGACTTTTTGTCAAAATACCAAATATCAATCCCTAGAATACCGCTTCAAATCAATTAGGTTATTACTAAAAATCCTATATACATACATATTATCATACATATTTTATCATCTTTTTACTACTAAAAAAAATCATAACCAATCATCACGTATTCATACATATACATATTATATATTTATTATTATTATTTTTATAATAAAAAATATTATTTAGTCCTATTTTCATCCTAAATGCCTAACAAAAAAAATATTAATTTGACTGCTACAATAAAAATTGTCTCCCCCAAATTATAAACAAACATATCAAAGCTCTCCAAAATAATTTTCTAACTATTTTTCAAAATATAAATAAATATCCATCACATTTATCAATACAAATTTTACATCCCCCAACACCACTCCCAAAATTTATTTTTCCAAAACACATAATACAAAACATACAAAATGCAACCAAACATTATCAAAGTTTTATGTACTGATAAAAAGTGATAATATCCCATTTGATTATTCTGCACATATATGCCAGGAAAATAGAGTTGAAAGTAGAATGATTCTAAACATCCCACAACTAGATGAGCTGGCGCAAAGAGAATCAAGAACTCATAGAAATAAATAAATTTCTATTTGCAAGTTGATTTGTATCTTGCTAAGGGAGATTCAAGTTATTGCAGCTTACATTATGAAAAATGTGTCTCCAATAGAATCCTTCAACTCCCCGTGAACTTGACATGGCCGCAACCTTAAATTTGTGGTGCTTAAAGAATGGGAACGTATGTTCTTAGAGAGGATGATGTTTTCCAAATTCATTTAACAATTACTGGGGATGGTGGGAGCAACCTAAGGTAGTGAGAATGTCTCATATGAGAAACTATTAAAATTCATAAGAAGAAGGAGCAAACATACCCATTTTCTATACAGTACTGTGCATGAATCCTTTATGAGGACGTTGGCGGATTTTGATGAACTAACTTAAAACTTGTGACCTTGCCTAGTGTTTTTAATTTGATAGTAATTAGCATGAAAGAGAAGTTAAGTTCATAATATAAGAGTTAATTAATCTTTAGTCTACGTACAAGAGTATAAAGACCATTAGAAACATAGGATTTTTGGAGATCAAGTGCGAAGTAGATGGGTTGGTAGGTAAATGTAAACCTCAAGTAAGGAAAAAAAACGTTTATGCGTAAAGAAGGATTTAGATTTTTTTAAAATGTTCTTTCTAAATGGCGAGAGTTGTTTCGTTCACCAATATGCTATCCATTATTGCCATTTTCCATCAAGACACTAAAATTGTTCTAAAATATTCTTTATTTTGTTCTTAGAGCGAGTTCGTGCGCATCACATCAATCATAATGATATTTCATGAAAAAAAATTATGCTCTCGTATAAAAGACGCGTACATCTTATGATGAAAAAGAAAAGAAATGCTATCTAATACTATTTATGCAGCTGTTTCAGAAAATTTGAGTACACTGAATGCATTTGTCTGATCTCCTACTCAACGATTACAATAGTAAATGGATGGCAAAGTAATAATTGGAACAAATATTAGAATGCAATCAAGTGGCGATTCATATATTGGGATAAAGTAGTTTGAGATTAATTGAAGGCTTTCTCGTTAAGTGATGCTTTTTGAATGAACGCACGCCATTGTGCACATTTGTAAGGTTTTTGTAACATATGGTTGAAGTGCACGTGTATTTCTAACGAGTAGTATGCTTATTTTTCGTTTTTACTAGTCTTTTACGTGGAGATTGCTCCAAGTTTGTTTTTATAGTACGGAATTATGTAGAATTTAAATTTTGTGGCCTATGATTGCATCTTTTGATCGTTGAGATATATGTATGTTCTCTTATGTAATTGGTAACAAATTTGTCTTACCCAAAATGTAACCATTGGATCGGTGACAGAAGCAGTTGCCACAGCGCTATGACATAGAGCATAAAGAAAGTTGAAGATAATGTTGCGTAATTGATATTTGCAAATCATTGCTTTCATGCTCGGAGCAACAAAGAAAGTAAATATGTATAAATTATATTCGTTAAGTTTATTTGTTGATTGATTATGAAGTATATCCAAACTTCACAATATTTATGTATATCTCAATGTGTAAACTAACGGAAGAGTATGCATATGTATAAATAATTAAAAAGTACTTTCATTTTAATGAACTTAACATTTAAATGAAACTTTACTTAGATACTAGCAACAGCCTACATTCATAAATTATTTTTTATTAATACATATTTTTGTGTCTATTATCACATTAATTATACTAAAAAGTGACACACACACACACACACACACACAAAATTTATATAATTATAAAGATAGCATTCACGTAAAGTAACATATTCACAATGCATAACCAATTTTTTTTTAAAAAAAATAAAACTTATAAGAATATTAAGTTTACCTTGTGATAAGAGAATTTTTTTAAATAAATGGAGACTATTTGAATTAGTATATAAACTTAATGAATATGTAGATTGAGTAGGAGGACAAATTTTAATATATTTGAAATTTGGTATCACAACTTCTATTTGAGAGACAAAAGATGCTTTCTTTTTATAATAGAATAGATTATACATACTACTAAATACCCTTTTTAACAAATATTTATAATTCAAGATTTAAATTATAACCAAATTATTTTTAAGTATCAATTGAGTATCATAAAAAAATGAAAAATATTTACAATTAGAAAATAAATAAATTTAACAATCTATCATATATTACATATTGTAAAATCATATCTATATGTAATGTCATAATTATAAATTAAATAACGGACATCTTATTTATAAATCCCCGAATTCACTTTCACTTTTGGAATCAGTCTCCATCCACCCTTTTCTTAATTTCAACTCCCCAATTCAACTTTATGTTTTAAGTTGACTATCCATGCACTTGTTTTGACCAAAATACCCTCCAAAACCTTATTTTCTCTTCTTTTTCTTTTTTTTTTTATTTGACATAAGAATTCCTTCTTTCTCTTCATGCTCTCTTCTCTCCTGCGGCTTTCTCTCATGAACAATAGTTATAGCCTTTTTTTTTTTTTTGGCCATTGTCAAATTGGTTCAAGAAGATCCTTAGCCTATTTATCGCCGCTTTATTTTGAGCTGAAGTTTATTCTTCACGCAATAGCAAGTGGAAAAAAGTAAGAATTCATGAATTTGAGCATAATAAGAATGTCTTCGAGTGGCTCGGATGCTAAAAGTCAGCTATTAGGAAGTTGTGTGTGCAATGGAGAACTATATATTCTGTCAATTTATGCATGTATGAGTTTGTAGTTTCAAATTAGGAAAAAATTGCCTAGAATTAGTTTTGAGCTTAATAAATTGCAATATTTCGCTCCACATCAGAAAATGTATGTCATTTTGGAAAATGATAATGATGTTTTGAATATGATTTGATTGCATATTTTGCTTAAAATGGGTATTGTTGAGATGATGATTGTCCCAAAATATGAACCGGTAAGATGTGGGAGGAAAATCTATTTTATGTATTGGTAAGTTTTTTCATATTTTCATATTAGTATTGCATTAATTCTTAGTTATGCTTCCAATGTGTTTCAATTAATACCTTATTATTTTATGTTCTTCCTCCTTAGTAAGATACTTTAATTACATATTATCATACTTAGTAGTCCATTGATTAATACTAGATTAGTGTAATTTAATACTTCCACTCTGATACTTCAATGGTTCTACTTACTCTACTCATTACTAGTTGTAGGAGTTTTAAGATGATAGATCATAATAAATTGTGTTATGGATTTTCATAGTTGGATTTACATAAATTGTGTGTGTTGTAGAACAAGATGATAGAACACATTGCAAAATGATACAATATTTTGGAAACAAGTTTGTGCTTCTGTTGAGTAAAAGTCACTTTCCTACTATTTAGTGCAAATTGATACGATAATAGATATGTTTATTGTTTTATTGTATATTTGTAATTGTAGTACCATTTATCATTACTTATTAAATAATATTTTAATTGATTTTATTTATCTTCAATTAGGAAAAAAAGGATGCAAAAAAGACAAAGATTTAAAAAAAGATGGATTAGAAATAGACAGTGTACACATGCTTATGACAGCTACTAAATTTGTCCTTGTCTAGAGGACATGTAAAATTGTAGTATTTGTACTATATTATATTTTAATTGAAGAATTTTTATAGAATTATTTGTGTTGTATACTTTGTAAAATATAGACATATTATACTATCGTTCTAATATGAAAGAGATCATGAGTGAGTATTCTTTTTAACTATTAGGAAGTTCACATTGAAGCTATTGTCTAGATTTATTTTTCATTTTATCAAAAAAGTTACCCAATTTTGGAAGTTATGTGCTCTAGAACTGTGTTTGTGTACTCAGTTTGCCAATGTTATGTACTTATTTTTTACGTTTATGTACTTGTTTTCCCAAAGGCCTAGATGAGGCTCAATTTAATGCGTGAAACAACATATAAGACAACTCAACGCAACAAAATTGTGGTTTGTTGAAGAAATGATTTAGATGTGCACATGTTGAAATGGTTTGGAACACAAATACCTATATCCAACTACTTATGCTCTTATTCAAAATAGTATGAAACCGTTCATGGATGGTACCTAAAGTCCCTAATGTGCTGATAGTGATATGTCATGGTCTTATAATCACACAATGACTAAATGAGGCCGAAATAAATTTAATCCTTTATATGTTGAGAATGATACAAAAAATCGACAAAAAAGTACCCAATTTTGATAGTTATGTACTCCAGAACTATAATTATGTGCTTAATTTACTAATATTTGTGTACTTATTTTTTGTGTTTATGTATTTGCTTTGCCAAAGGTAGAGATGAGGTTAAATTTGATGCATGAAACAATACACAAGACACCCCAACGCAATAAAATTTAGGTTCTTTGAAGAAATAATTTGGATAAACACAAGTTGAAATGATTTGGAACATAAATATTTACATCCAATCACTTGCGCTCTCATTCATAGTAATGTGAAACTATTCATGGATGGTACCAAAAATTCCTAATGTGCTAATAATGACATTCCATGGTCTTATGATCATTCAATAGCCAAATTAAACTTGATCTCTTATGCGCTAAGAATGATATCAAAAATTTACAAAAAACGTACACAGTATTAGCAATTATGTACTCTAGAATTACATTTATGTACTTAGTTTGCCAATGTTGTGTACTTATTTTTTGTGTTTGTGTACTTACTTTTCTAAGGGTCAAGATGAGGCTTAGTTTGATGCGTGCAACAACGCATAAGATACCCAGATGCTATAAAGTCGTGGTTTGTTAAAAAAATGATGATGATAATACGCATTGAAATGGTTTGGAACACAAACACATACATCCAAATACTTGAGCTTTCATTTATAGTAGTGTAAAACTATTCATGGATGGTATCAAAAATTCCTAATGTGCTGATAATGTCACGTCATGGTCTTATGATCACTTAGTGGCCAAATTAGATCAAATTGAACTTGATCTCTTATGTGCTGAGAATGATACTGAAAATTGACAAAAAAAGTACCCAATTTTGGTAGTTATGTATTCCAAAACTGTGTTTATGTATTTAGTTCACCAATATTGTGTACTTATTTTTTTTATCTATGTACTTGCTTTTCCAAATGCCAAGATAAGGCTTAATTCAATGCATGTAATAACACATCAGACACACCAAAGTGACAAAACATGGTTTGTTGAAGAAATGATTGTGATAGCACGTGTTGAAATGATTGAGAACTCAAACACTCAAATCCAACTTCTTGTGCTTTGATTCAAAATAGCATAAACTATTGATGCATAAGCCAAATGAATCCTCCTAACACCACCATGGAAAACTAGTGAACTTATCATAACCATATGAGTCATAGGACTAATATGCCATGATCGAATGATCACGCAATGGCCAAATTACGTGAATTGAACTTGATCTCTTATGTGATGAGAATGATATTAGAGATCAGCACAAAAGTACCCAGTATTGGTAGTTATGTACTCCAGAACTATGTTTATGTACTAATTTGTCAATATTATGTACTTACATTGTGTGTTTATGTACTTGGTTTTTCAAAGAACAACATGAGGCTCAATTTGATATATGGAACAATACATAAGACCCCATAATGTGACAAAATCATAGTTTATTGAAGAAATGGTCATGATAGTACTTGTTGTAATGGTTGGGAACTTAAACACATATATCCAACCACTTGCACTCTTATTCAGAGTAATATAAACTATTGATGCATGAGCTAAATAAATTCTCCCAACATCAGCATAAAAAATTAGCGAACCTATCATGACTATATGACTCGAATGAGGTTGAAAGTTGTTTATAGTGAAAGGGTACTGTTTAGGATAGATCCGACCAGAGAGGTCAAGTAATCCAATTGATGTTCTTCTCGAGGTTTGAGATTTGCAACAGCAACACACATTAAACTAGCAGAGGTACCTCTGACTAAAGCACTCCAACGCTTAAGTCAGTTTTGGTCGAAATATAATGATCAAACAGAATATTGAGAGCTTATAGTGTATTTGGCATTATTTGTAGCGTGGTTAGCTATAAAGTATTTATAGCCTTCTTCTAGTATGTGATTTGTTGAAGATGCCCCTATCAGATGCATTGGGCTTTAGTCCTTATCAAGGGGTTGATGGTCATTCCAGATCTTGGTACTATTCTAGGTGGCTCCATCTCTTATTTTTCAGGGTGAACAGTACCTCTGGTAGGCGCCTCCCTGTCAAAGATGGTGGCAGGGACTATACTGACTATCACGCGCCATTAATGCAAAGGCATGTTGTCTATTAGAGTAATAAATGTGGCATGGATTTGAGTCAGAGTCAGGGTGAGTCATGAGATCAATATAAATTGAACAAATCTGGCTAGTTGATTGCGGAGATGGTAGAATATACTAGAATAGATGAAACTTCATGTCGAGTGCAGTCGGTTACAATATACTTGATCAAATAATTATTGTTGAATGACTTAGTCTAAAACTGATGTTGGGCCTGTTGGGCTAAATGGGCCTCTTCGATAGTTTAGAATTGATGTTGGGCTTGTTTAGCTAAATGGGCCTCTTAGGCAATCCCATCTCAGACTCCTAGGGTTAACACTCCATGGTCTTATGGTTAAGCAATGGCCAAGGGAAAATTAACTTTTCTATCCTATAAGTTTACTCCATTTTCAATTTCTCCCTATACTTTACATAATTAAAAAGTTAGTCTTGTAAGTACAAAAAAATTGACACATTTGGTCCGATTTCACCAAAATTGCAAAAATTTGCCGAAAATACTAACATGGTGTGCTAGATTTTGTTGAATTTTGGGATTTTTGCTTAGGTGGCAAATTTTCAGCTGATGTGGCATTTTTTCATCATCTTGGAAGGAATTTTTGTTGACATGGGTATATACACACATATATTTATTTAATATGATGTGCATATTATACATACATAGATACTGGTATGGGATAATCCAGTAGGCCCAACTTCAAATGAGACAGCTCACGAGGCCCAACATGATACGGTATAATCCAGTAAGCCCAACAAGCCCAAGTTCAGAAGAGATAGCCTATGAAGCCCAAAGGCACATCAGTCTGGTCGACCTATATCGACCCCATTTGGTAAGCCCCATGGTCGACCAATATCGACCTGAGGTCCACTTTTGAAGTTTTAGCATCCAAGTCTAGTTGACATGAATCGACCTCCAGGTGCAAGTTAGATAGGTTGAACCTCTCGGCATTGATGGCATGTGGCAACTGATGTGACTACTACCAATGGATGTAACCACTGCCAACAACTCCAACAACCCCACTAACAACTTTGGTAGGGACGTGCTCCTACTGGCATGATTATCCAGGAAAATGGGAGTTGCGCCACTTGGCACAATACCGAAATCTGAGCAAAGAATGACTCTCAATCCCTTGTCATGGAGAAAGCCAAGTACACCTGATAAGGGTACTTGGGTAAAATCACGCC
>JACGDI010005517.1:95549-108981 GCA_014898725.1 Jacaranda copaia
TTGGAGAAGAACTAGATTGTGCAGTGTTTTCACTATCGTTACCCCCCTTCATACTGAGTTCTCAGATATATTGCTACTAGATTCAATGCTTCTAGACATGGTACTAAAAGGTAAAGACAGAAAAATGAAGGTATAACAGGGACACTTACAGATACTTTCTCAAAGTGGAAGTTGCAAAGCAAGACACTCTTCAACAATGGATATTATCTGATGCTCAAATCGCAAAAGTGTGAATGAAGGGACTCCTCCCTATTTATAGGCAATCGTGAGTGGAAAATTGTGTAACTGCCATCATGACAGCCTGCATAGTATCCCAGATGCTTTGTATTCTGCACGCTTCACATCCGGCGCACTGATAGATGCATTAAATGTAAAGAAATTGCCTTGGACCCTGGTCGATATTTCAAAAACCCTGGTCAATATTTCAAAAACTCAGGTCAAAATTTCAAAAACCCTGGTTGAAAGCACAGAAACCTTGGCCTAAGGTATTCCCTGCTATATTCGAACATAAACTCCCTGCTCCTTCTCATCACAAGCTCAATCAAGACCGAGAATTGAGGGGACTCATCATATGGGATAATCTAGTAGGCCCAACATGATACGGTATAATCCAGTAGGCCCAACAGGCCCAGGTTCAGAAGAGACAGCCTATGAAGCCTAAAGGCACATGATATGGGATAATCCAGTAGGCCCAACTTCAAATGAGACAGCCCACGAGGCCCAACATGATACAGTATAATCCAGTAGGCCCAACAGGCCCAAGTTCAGAAGAGACAGCCTATGAAGCCCAAAGGCGCATTAGTCTGGTCGACCTGTATCGACCCTATTTGGTAAGCCTCACAATCAACCCATATCGATCTGAGGGCCACTTCCAAAGTTCTAGCATCCAAGTCCGATCGACATGAATTGACCTTCGAGTGTAAGTTGGAAAGGTTGAACCTCTCGGCATTGATGACATGTGGCAGCTGATGTGACTGCTACCAATGGATCTAACCACTGCCAACAACTCCAACAACCCCGCTAACAACTCTAGTAGGGATGTGCTCCTACTAGCATGGTTATCTAGGAAAATGGGAGATTGCACCACCTGGCACAGTACCGGGATCTGAGCAAAGAACGACTCCTAACCCCCTGTCATGGAGAAAGCCAAGTACACCTGGTAAGAGTACTTGGGTAAAATCACGCCCACAGCAGGTTATAAATACTACAAACACAATCACGCTCAAGGTAATACCATTTACATTATTCACTACATATTCTCTCTATATTCTTCGATCTACCGAAAACTAACTTGAGCGTCGGAGTGCCATAGCCAAGGGCCTCTCGGCTAGTTGATGTGTGTTCATGGTTGCAGATCTCAAACCCAAAACACTTGAATCAACCGAAGTACCTGACTTTCCAGCTCTCTGCAGCATCAGATACATACATATATATTTATACATATATACACATCTATACTATTGTATATAGCACAATGCTGTAGGACCCATAATTATGTAATTTTAATTCGAATTGTGCAATTTTGGCCAAATGTAAAATTCTTAAAATTTTAAAATTTTTAATTCAATCAAAAAAAACTTCATTAGTTGTTTATTTACTTTTATATTTTGTTTTAATATGTTCAACTTATCTATTATAACTAAAATATCATGTCGTGTTTATTCAAGTTTAACTTATCTTCGAATATAATATTTTTAATTGAAATATTCATATAATTTTGCTTAAATAGTAATAGATTTTTCTCTCATTAATGCTAAAAATAATTATAATTTATGTTTTAATCATATGAAGTAAAGTAAATATTATTATAAAATAAATTATTCAATCATATAATCACTTTTAGTGCATTGTACCGAGCACATGCTAGTATATTTATACAGATAAATTTTTTTATAAATATACAATATTTATTATGCACACATATATACCTATATTTATATAAATATATATTATATATACATATGTATATACATATATATACATTCCAACACCCCGATAGATTGCCCGCCTTAGGCCCTTAATGCCGCCGACCCCTGACCCACCCCTTCCCCCAAGCACCTGGCCACCATGACAACCATGGCCTAGCGGCCACTGGCCACCTAGCAAGCTTTTCAAGTGGCGTCTAAAAGCTTGGCAACCATGTCAGCTATTGCAAGCTTCCAGGCATTAGCTGGTCATCTTCCAAGTGATGCTTGGAAGCTTTGGCAACCATGGCGGCCGCATGGATGCTTGGTCATCGGGCTAAATCTAGCCAAGTGGCTGCCATGGCCAACCAACCATGGGGTGGGGAGTTAAGGTGAAATTTCAATTTCCCCCCTCCCCTTCCTTTTTTTTGTATATTTTTATATAGTTTATTTATTTTTTTATTTATATATATTTATTTAAATTATTTTAACTTTTAATCAATTTTTTTTTGCCAACATGGCAAAAAAAACCCCATTTAGGTGACACATAAGCAAAATCCCCAATTTTAAAACCTTTCGACATGCCACGTTAGATTTCCAACCAATTTTTGCAATTTCGGTAAAATAAGACCAAATGTCTTAATTTTTTTATACTTAGAGGACTAATTTTTTTAATTATGTAAATTATAGGATAAAATTGAAAATTGGGTAAACTTATAGGACGAAAAAATTAATTTTTCCTAATGACCAAATTAGACCAAATTGAACTCGATCTCTTATATGCTGAAAATTGGAGAAAAAATATCTAGTATTGGTAGTTATGTACTTAAGAACTATGTTTATATACTCAATTTATCAATATTGTGTACTTATTTTTTGTGTTTTTATACTTTGAAACTTTGTTGATGCATGTTGAGTTATATTGCTTATGCACTTATTTTGAGCTAACTGGTAATATAAATAAATTTCTAATTTGTACTATAAATTGTAAACACCATCCATTCTAATCATCCAAATATACAAATTATAAATGTTATCTAGTAAAAATGTCAAAAATATAGAAATGCAAAATAACAAAATGGTCACTTTATCTTGATAATAACCATCTAAATATCATCATTCTCCCCTGGAATACATTAAGCATGCTCATCAGTCAAAATTCTTATAGCAATATGAGCTCAATATGCATCCACAGAACATTCATTTGCATATTGCCAGAAATTCTTCATTTTTTTCCTAACACTTTGCCCAAAGACATATATAAACTCCACAGTCTAGGTCCCCATTTTGTTGGAGACTTAAACATATCTGCACTTCTTTTTTGGCACAATATATCCAAAGTAGTGTTTTAAGTATTCAGTTAAAAACTTAGCCTGCAAAAATATTGGTAACAACAATTTCTCCTCATCAAGGAACGAATAGATACCCATAACCTATTCAATTATAACTCTGTAGCTTAGTTTGTAATTTCATATGTACACAAAGCTATTATAACAACAAAAATAAGGAATATAAATTATTACCATATTTCTAATAATTATCTTGAATTTTTCTTCTGCATCATTGACTTTTTGTGGGGATCTTACACTCATACCATTAAAAGAATCATGCAAATGAATGCAATGAATTTGCCATTCCCAAGTAAGGAGCACGTTCATAAATCTAAGCTTGTTATTCAAAAGAAGATTATGCAATGTTAAAGTTACTTAAATATAGTAAAAAAAAATTTAATAGTAATAATGCCATTAAGTTATCATCAGGCCAATACTGAATCCATCAAAGTATTTCTTTTTTAGACCTTTCTTTGTTACCAAAATCTCATCATGCAAAAACTTAAATGAACTAGCTCCTCATGCATAAAGGCCAATGGAAGAAAAATTGTCCATGTACAGCAAAAGAAATCTAGGCGTTGAATAGTAACTAGTTGGAAATAAAATACAGTTGAAAACTAGTAGTATATACATCCTAACAAAATCATCTATATAATGGCTACTATAATCTTGACTTGAGTGACATTCTTATTTTTTTCTTCAAATAATCATTTAACAGTTTCTGGCTCTATCTTTATATCAAAATTCATAGGTTGCCCCACATGCTGCAACCCCACAACAATAGAAAAGTCCCGCATGGTAAAAAATGCCTAATATTGTTACTAAAAATTAAAAAAAAAGACCTAATATCAAACCTCCTTAAGAGAGCTTCAACTCTAATAATACTATTAGTACTCAATTTACTCAAGTTAGTCATTTTATTGTACGCAAAAAATGGGTTCTCTTTAGTGCTTCAGTGTGTCTGAAGCTCATCTAGCTCTTTCATAATATTTTTAAAGTAACATGGAGAACATTGAGAATATAGATCGGAGTTTCTATTACCTTCAGTAGTTTGGTGTGCAAGTCCCCAAGTTTTAGCCATTATTTTTGTAGAAAAGAGACATATATAACTACATAAATATTGCATTAGAGTTTTTGGCACAACAAGTCACAATTTAAATACTGAAAGTTTGAATTTTTGTACTAAAAAGACTTGTACAGAATATTGAATTAAAAGTTTTGTGTACTACAACTCACAATTTAAATTTTGAAAGTTTCAAAACTTTTAATTTACAAAAGTTTTGTGTACTGCAACTCACAAAAACCTATCGTGCCCATGCAAAAAAAAAAGGAACAAAAAGAGAAAAAGGTTGTTGTAAACTACTTAATCTATTGTTTTTTTTACTATTTGTATTTCATTTATTGATATTTGTACTCAGTTTGCTTGTATTTGTACTTGATCTGTTTGTAGTTCATTGATTAATATTTTGTACCTCACTGATTTATATTTTGTATTTAATGTGCTAATCTTTTATACTTCAATGGTTGATATTTGTACTTAATGTGCAGAGGCTTTATACTTCATTAGTTAGTATTTGTAATTAATGTGCTAATGTCTTATACTTGGTTGATATTAGTATTTAATGTGCAAAGGTTTCATACTCAAGTGGTTTATATTTCTACTTAATGTGCAGAGGTTTTATACTTTATTGGTTGGTATTTGCACTTAATATGTTGATATCTTATACTTCACTGGTTGATATTTGTACTTAATGTGCAAATATTTTATACTTCATGTTGGTGATGTTTATACTTAATGTGCTAATCTTTTGTACTTTAATGGTTGATATTTGTACTTAATATGCAAATGTTTTATACTTCATGTTGGTGATGTTTGTACTTAATATGCTGATCTTTTGTACTTCAATGGTTGATATTTATACTTAATATGTAGAGGTTTTATACTTCATCGGTTGGTATTTGTACTTAATATGCTCATATCATATATTTCAATAATTGATATTTATACTTGAATGTGCAGATGTGTTATACTTTTTGGTTGATATTTATACTTAATGTGCTAATCTTTTGTACTTCAATGGTTGATATTTGTACTTAATGTGTTGATCTTTTGTACTTCAATAGTTGATACTTTATATCTAATATGCTGATGTTTTGTACTCCAAGAGACAAAAAAAATCAGTCCAATCCAAATAGGTGATGAATCAAGCACCCTAAAGAGGGAAACACTTGATCATTATAAAAAAGGACTAATTATAAAGGTCATCCTCGTAATCTAGAAAATGAGCGAGAAATCATTGACAACTTTCTCCGAAGAGATAATTTGAGGTAACAAAATTTTCTTATGATTTTGTTTTTTAATAAAGTGGTGGCTAAACTAACAATTAAAACCTATAATTGTGTAAGGTGACTGTCTAGGAGAGAGGAAAATACATTCCAAAGGGAAGATACTTTTGCAAGTTGTTATTTGGGGAGTGCCTTTGTAGCGACGTATTAGAGTTCTACTGGTCTATATTACGTAGCCTATCTTTCAGGAAAGAGTGTCACAATGATGTGTGGTTTACATCCATGATAATGCAGATATGTAGCGGTTTCCTAACTTAATTGAGTTGACATTATAAGTAAGACTAACCATTTGTTTTATACTTCATAGGCTAATATATTAAAATGACTCGAGGGACGTAACATCCAAGATATAAAAGATAAAGAATTTTTTGACTTCATATCTGGACTTAACTCTTTCACATGTAAAGATTTGGAAGAGATCACCTTGGATGTTGTAAACACGTGTCTTACATAATGCTACTGATTAATCGGCACCATCCCTGGTTCTTAGTTGTCCTCGACACTTCAACTTATGCTTCTATATACATGAATTCAATAATGGCCTCTTGATACAAGCTGACAGCTACTGCCATTGTAAGTTTGCTTTCTTTCCTAAAATTTTTTTTCATAAAGTATAGAGTCAACAACCAATCAATATTTTTGTAGGCTACATTCTATTCTCAATTCCTAAAGCTTTCATTAGGGTGTCATGTGGATAAAAGCATGACTATACAAAAATGCAAATAGCAACAAGGGCTGTTAGATTGTGGTGTCTTTATGTGCCTTTGGGCTAAATGTTTTGCTAGAGACACCAACAATATTTGGAGGTATGTTGGAAAATGCTCCATAGATATGATTCGTGCACGTATGGCATATACCTTTTTAAGTCATAAAAATGTGAGCATTTGAATTTCGGTGACAAAAGAAGTTAATTTGAATTTTATTGACACTTTGGATAATTTTATTGAGGTTATTATGTATGTAAGTATATGTTTCCATCGAAGTGTATATAAGATTATGTTCAAGTACAAATATTGCCCAACAAAGTACATATGTTGTTATATTGAAGTACAAATATCGCCCAAAAAAGTACAAATATAGAACAAACGAAGTATATATGGTGTTATGTTGAAGTATACTTTGTGTGAATGATCGATTAAAGTGAAACATTGTAGTGAGGTTCAATATAATATATGAAAAATGAAGTACAAATGTAGAATAAATGAAGTATATATGGTATTATGTTGAAGTATACTTCAATTAAAGTGAAACATTATAGTGAGGCTCAGTACAATATGCGGGAAATAAAGTACAAATATAAAACAAATGAAGTATATATGGTGTTATGTTAAAATACATTTCAATTAAAGTGAAACATTGCAATGAGGTTTAGTACAATATGCTGGAAATGAAGTACAAATATAGAACAAACAAAGTATATATTGTGTTATGTTAAAGTACATGTCAATTAGATTGAAACATTGTAGTGAGGCTCGGTAGAATATACAGAAAATGAAGTGCAAATATAGAACAAACAAAGAATATATGGTGTTATGTTAAAGTACACTTCAGTTAGAGTGAAACATTATAGTGAGGTTTAGTACAATATACGGGAAATGAAGTACAAATATAAAACAGACAAAGTATATATAGTGTTATGTTGAAGTACACCTCAATCAGAGTGAAACATTGTAGTGAGGTTCGGTACAATATACGGAAAATCAAGTACAAATATAGAACAAACTAAGTATATATGGTATTGTGTTAAATTACACTTCAATTAGAGTAAAGCATTGTAGTGAGGTTCAGTACAATATATAGGAAATCAAATACCAATATAGAACAAACGAAGTATATATAGTGTTATGTTAAAGTACACTTTGTGCATTTGAATAATTAGTCTCTAATAATTGTAGTGAGGGTCAAGTACAATATTTTGAGAGTACTGGACTAGGTGAAGTACATATTTATACAGGTGATAAGAAGGATATGATTGTCAAATGCTCATGTGTTTACAACTTTGAATGCCTAAGCACACTTTACATTACTATGAATGATAACTTTAATTTGTTGAACACTAATAATTATCACTTTAATACTTCAACATTATTATATTTTGACCATACCAAATATTACACACATTTTTAGAGTTTGATCATTAATTACTAAGTAAAAAAATGCAAAATATTGAGCAAAACTCAAATTCATCACTATTAGTACAAAAATCAGGAAATCAAGTACATAATTGCCACAATGAAGCATAAAAATCAAGAAATCAAGTATGTAGTTCTCGAGATCAAGAAATAAAGTACATATTTGGCATAAAGAAGTACATATGTTTCGAAATTAAGAATAAATCTCCCTTATTAAAGTGCAAAAGAACTGATATCTTGGACAACATACATATACATCATTTTCACTGGAAATCATGTACATAATTGTTATAATAAAGTACATATGTCCTGAAATCAAGTATAAATCTCCCTTATTGAAGTACAAAAGTAATAATATCTAGGACAACATGCAAAGTACACTTAAATTAGAGTGAAACATTGTAGTGATATTTATTACAATATGTGGGACATCAAGTACAAATATAGAACAAATAAAGTAATATGATGTTACATTAAAGTACACTTATCAAAGTGAAACATTATAGTCAGGTACAGTACAATATGCGGGAAATCAATTACAAATATAAAATAAACTAAGTATATATAGTGTTATGTTAAAGTACACTTCAATTAAAGTGAAATATAGTAGTGAGGTTCAATACAATATGTGGAAAATGAAGTACAAATATAGACCAAACGATGTATAGATGGTGTTTTGTTAAAGTACACTTTGTGTAATTGAATAATTAGTCTCTAATAATTGTAGTGAGGGTCAAGTACAATATTTTGAGAGTATCGGACTAGGTGAAGTACCTATTTGTACGGGTGATAGGGAGGATATGATTGTCAAATGCTCATGTGTTTACAACTTTGAATGCCTAAGTATACTTTACACTACTGTGAATGATATCTTTAATCCGTTGAACACTAATAGTTATCACTTTAATATTTTAACATTATTGTATTCATACCATGCTAAATATTACACACATTTTTTGAGTTTGATCATTAATTACTAAGGAAAAAAATGCAAAACATGGAACAAAACTCAAATTTATCACTATTAGCATAAAAATCAAGAAATCAAGTTCATAATTCCCAAGATCAAGAAATAAAGTACGTATGTCCTGAAATCAAGAATTAATTTCCCTTATTGAAGTACAAAAGCATTAACATCTTGAACAACATGCATATGCTACGTTTTCACTGGAAATCATGTACATAATTGCTGTAATAAAGTACATTGTCCCAAAATCAAGTATAAATCTCTCTTATTGAAGTACAAAAGTACTGATATCTTGGACAACATGCACATGCTATTTTTTCACTAGAAATCAAGTACATAATTGCTATAATGACGTATATATGTCCCAAAATCAAGTATAAATCTCCCCTATTAAAGTACAAAAGTTCTGATATCTTAGACAACATGCACATGCTATATTTTCACTGGAAATCAAGTACATAATTGCCCCAATGAAGTACATATTTTCTGAAATTAAATATAAATCTCTTTTATTGAAGTACAAAAGCACTAATATCTCGGACAACATCCATATGTTATGTTTTCACTGGAAATCAAGTACATAATTGCTGAAATGAAGTATATATGTCCCAAAATCAAGTATAAATATCCCTTATTGAAGGATAAAAGCAATGATATCTCGGACAACATGCACAAGCTATGTTTTCACTAGAAAACATGTACATAATTGCTACAATGAAATGCATATGTCCCAAAATAAAGTATAAATCTCCGTTAATGAAGTACAAAAATATTGATATCTCGGACAACATGCACATGCTATTTTTTCACTAGAAATCAAGTGCATAATGCCACAATAAAGTGCATATGTCCCAAAATCAAGTATAAATTTCCCTTCTTTAAGTACAAAAGCAATGATATCTTGAACAATATGTACAAGCTACATTTTCACTGGAAATCAAGTGCATAATTGCCATGTTAAAGTACAACGATAAAATTTCAATTCAACAATCCAAAGTAATCCACAATCTAAAGTTCTTCAAAAATTTTCTCATGCCACACTATTTAGCTAGTTTACTGATTCTTCACAAGTTCGATGATTATGCCCTATCTTGCCACACCGTGTACACTTAATAACACATTTCTCAATTTGTGATAGAATCATCTATGACACTCAAGCTAAGAGTGGCAATTTGGTGCATTAATGACACCATCATCATCCAGAGAGAACATATGCATATCATAAGTAAGAATAAGGTTTATCATTGCTAGATATGTTTGTTGATGCATCTCAACTCAATAGTATTGATTGGTAAAGTTATATGGTGAAAGTGACTTTGACTCGATACAAGTACAAGCATGCTTACATGATATTTTATCAGTCTGCCATGCTCTGCACGAACAAACCTTACTCTACAAATCTTTAGCATACGATTTGTCATACTCAATCACCTTGAAGCTTCAACCACTAGACATGATAACTTTTAAGGTATGAGAGTGCATATAATTGATTGTTGATTTTTTCTCTTACTTAGGACATAATTGACCAACCATTTTGTGAGATTCTTCTCATCAATCATGCATCAAACCATTATTTACATGCGTATGTGATTAACCATAGCTACAACTAGCATAAATTAGGCTAGTTTCACCCAATTATTCCAACATTCTGCTTGATTATTTGTTTATTATCCCTTATCGACTTCTACTAAATAAGGAATTTGCTAAACATTATAGGTCAGACTACATAATAAAGTCTTTGGCAAGTGGCATTGACTCCAAGATGTTGTCTATATGTCAGGTATACTCCTGCCTTGTAGATGTAGATGCAGCTTCCATAAAAACAGAAGCCCAATGTTTTTGTTATGTTAGGGGTACTTCTTTAATACCTGAATTTAAAATAATAGGATTGTAATATGCTATATGTTATGAATTAGAGTTTATTTCATATAATTGTTTCACAAGTAAAGATAAAGTTCTTACTTGTTTCTTGAAGTTATCCACTAAGTGTCCTAAGCAATCCGCATGGTGGCTACCAAGAAATATCATGGGGAGGGCGTTAAGAAGACTTGGATATCGATCAGAGAAGAGAGTAAACCTTGATTAGCCAGGTAGATATTGAGAATCTAAGATACTTCTTAGCTTAAAGCAGAATCATTCCCAATTGATTTTATTTTTAGAGTCAACAATTACATATGCTAGCATGAATAAGTTATTATTAACATCCTTACTGACAACACTAAGTAAACTTCTTTTATATTTATTATTAATATACATGATATCTAAGAATATCAATGACCAACATTCCCTGAGAAAACTAACAAAGCAAGCACTAAAACATATAAATAGTCGACGAAATTTTCAACTAATTAGGTCAATCTCACAGTCTGCAATAATTCAAGGGTTTGTCCTCTTCACAGTGTCACCTCAACTTATCAGAAGATCCTTTCTTAGCTCCATGAATGTCATGCATAGTTAATTCCTTACCCATCCATGCATTATGGTGTCCAAGTTCCACACCATATTCTCTATGGATATCTTTCAATATGGTAGAGGATGGATAACATGACTTTGATCTCAATTTATCCTTCACTATGTTACAATCCAAGTGGAATCAATTTTAGGGTGTCCCCTTATCCGAAGATTAGCCTTACCACATGTGTGCTCTAGATTGTATTTTTGAATGCTAAATAATTTATTAGCCTCATGCCTTAATGCAAAGATTCTCCATTTACAATTTTCATCACTGCAAACGGCTATGATTTTTTGTTGTCATTTTACTTGTATTGAAATGACCACATAGTAGCCACCGCATAGTTCTTAAGCATAATTCTGAACTTCTTAGTATCCTTGAATATCTAACCCTCTCCATATATGCTATGCCTCCATGCATTAATTAAGTTGCTAACTAAAGCCAATTCATGTGTGATGCATTGGTCGAACCAATTTTCTCCTTGAATGCATCTCTTGGAGTTGACAAATGCAATACAATTTTATGTTATACGAAGTATAAATATAGAATAGTTGAAGAAAAATAATTCAACGTGGTAGTACAATTTCAATTGTAAAACACTTCAAATATAAAATACTAGCAATTGTAGTATAGTTTTGGATAATTAATTAGTAAGACACTTGAAGTATAAAACTTTAATAATAGAGTATAATTTTAGATAAATGAAGTATAATTTTAGATAAAAAGAAGTACAATTCTGGAACACTTCAAATATAAAACACTAGCAATTGCAGTATAATTTTGGACAATCAATAAATAAAATACTTGAAGTATAAAACTTCAATAAGATAGTAGAATTTTAGGTAAAATGAAGTTTAAAACGAAGTACAATTTCAGATAAACGAAGTATAATTTTAGATAAAAGAAGTATAATTCTAGAACGCTTCAAATATAAAACGATAGCAATTGCAATACAATTTTGGATACTCAATTAGTAAAACAGTTGAAATATAAAATTTCAATAACAGAGTACAATTTGGGGTAAAATTAAGTATAACATGAAGTACAAATTAACAAAGTACAATTTAAGATAAAAGAAGTACAAATCTAGAACATTTCAAGTATAAAATGCTAGCAATATATAAAACACTTGAATTATAGAACTTCAATAATAGAGTACAATTTTAGATAAATGAAGTGCAATTTTAGATAAAAAGAAGTACAATTTAGAAAAACTTCAAGTATAAAAAGCTAGCAATTGCAATACAATTTTAGATAATTAATAAGTAGAACACTTGAAGTATAAAACTAAAATAACATGGTACAATTTATAGGTAAAATGAAGTACAATTTATAGGTAAAATGAAGTACAATTTTAGAACATTTGACGTCTAAAATCCTAGCAACTGTGGTACAATTTGGAATAATTAATAAATAGAATACTTGAAGTATAAAAATTTGATAATAGAGTATAATTTTAGGTAAAATAAAGTATAAAATGAACTACAGTTTCAGATAAATGAAGTGCAATTTTAGATAAAAAGAAGTACAATTTTGGAACACTTAAAATATAAGACACTAGCAATTACAGTGCAATTTTGAATAATCAATTAGTGGAATACTTGAAGTATAGAACTTTAATAATATAGTACAATTTTAGGTAAAATGAAGTACAATTTTAGATTAAAAAAAAGTACAATTTCAAAACACTTGACGTCTAAAACACTAGCAATTGCAGTGCAATTTTGGATAATTAATAAATAAAACACTTGAAGTATAAAACTTTAATAATAGAGTACAATTTTAGGTAAAATGAAGTATAAAAATGAAATATAAGTTTAGATAAAAGAAATACAATTCCAAAACACTTCAAGTATAAGACACTAGCAATTACAATGCAATTTTGAATAATTAATAAGTAGAACACTTGAAGTGTAGAACTTCAATAATATAGTACAACTTTAGATAAAATGAAGTATAAATGTAGAATAGTTGAAGAAAATTTATTCAGCATGGTAGTACAATTTCAAATAAATGAGGTACAATTGCTGAATACTTCAAGTATATGTAATATAATGTTGGATATTCAATTAGCAAAATAATTGAAGTATAAAACTTCAATAATAGAGTACAATTTTAGATAAAATAAAGTATAAATGTAGAATAATTGAAAAAAAATAATTTAGTATCGTAGTGCAATTTTAAACAGATGAAGTACAATTTCAGATAAAACGAAGTACAATTATAGAACACTTATAAAACACTAGTGATGCTGCAAAGAGCTGAATGATCCGGAAGTCCGGTGGATTGAGTTGATATTG
>JACGDI010005517.1:114241-173813 GCA_014898725.1 Jacaranda copaia
TGACATATCTTGGTATTTTGTATAATGTATAATGTTTTGTAGTACATCACATGCTATATTTTTGTTGTTAGAACTAAATATCAATTTGAAGATTGTAGGTATTCAGTTGCTTCGTATTGCTTTTGTGTTACTAATTGCTGTTTCAAACATATTTCATTTCTTAAAATTATTTATAATATTTTCTAATTATTTTGATCAAAATTTTCTATTGAGCTGATTACTCCAACTTTTTGTCTTTTAATGCTACGATGTGTCATTTATATATTAATGTGTGTGTCCAGAAATTAGAGTTTGTTGGTATTGTTGATTGGTCAATTTGACTATTTTTCTTTCTGTATGTGCAAAATGAATAATTTATGTTAAATTTATTTGCACAAAACTCCCTATGTCCAGAATTGAATTTTCCTATTTCCCTTTTGGGATGTCCAAAAAATCATTTCATATCCTAAAATGATTTTTTTTTACCACATGTAAATTAATGATGTATTCTCTTATCTACTACTTCTGACGTTGAAAATATAAAGGTAATAAAATCGACCTATAACACCTTTATGAACAAATATTTCTTTGGAGACATTGAAGAAGTCCTTCCTCTATATCATATCATTGTAATGACTTCATCATTCTATATCTCATTGCTCTTTTCTCATTTCCTTATTTTCTTATGGAAGGGTTACTTTATTCTTTAGTTTCCTCCCATTTCAACGTTGGTTTACATTCTGTAATTTGCAGATGAACTCAGAGAAATTTATTTAACTTTACCTGGTGCATAACCAGTGTAGATAAACTCCTTCTATTTGTTGTTTCAAAATTACTGTGGACTGATAATGGAAATCTTTTATGTTCCTGGTCTTCTGCTTTTCCCAGTCCTAATAAAGCTGAAAAATGACACCCACTTGATAACTAATTTTGACATTTATTGGCCTAAACCGACGAGATGCAATTAGCACTCTATTCTTCTCTTGTAATTGCTAAAAGGATGTTAGTCTTTGCCAGTTGCATCTGTTCAGGTGGCTGAACGGATGATCTAACTTATTTTGTCTTATATATCACAGTTTTATGCCCATTCATACTGGAGGAGAGACAGATCTCCGCTTTGTGTTTTGTGCCGGTGAGAAATAAAGTTCTGATAATTTCTCCAAGTCTCTCTTTTGTTTTTTGGGGACAAAACTGTTTATGTAGTTGATGTATCAGCGGCCATTTGTTCCATGTTGAAGAACTGGAGTGGCATGGATCGGGAAAAAGCTAAGGAGTATATAATAAACTGTCAGGTATATCATCTGACTATGCTGCTGGGTTCATCTTATGTCTTGCCTGTTTGATAAGCCTTTTGGTCTTTATTTTCTGTGAGGTTGCATTCCTCTATATTGCATCAATTATATTGAAGAATATATTTTATACTTTAAGTTTTCCTTGCAGTCATATGATGGTGGTTTTGGATTGGTTCCTGGCTCAGAATCTCATGGTGAGTGGAGATGAAGCTCTTTCTTCTCAAGTTATGTGCCTGTGAATCCTTCTTTCTTGTTTTTCTCTATGATACTTTATCAACAAGTGGTGAAATTATTCATTTCATGGTGTGATCCTGACATCTTATATTCACTTAGTAGGCTGCTGAAACTTTTTTATTTTGCGAAAAATAACTGGAATCAGCTAAGAGTGCAGTATACTACTATGCAGCACTTGAGTTTAAGTTCTTTTCCATATGTTGAGATTTGTGCTAGTGCTCTTACGTTTTATTTCATCATGCTGTCCCTCTTTCTATTACAAAAAATGAAATTGAAGAAAAATTGTAAAGCTACCTCAGAGATCTCCTCCAGCTATAGTGGAAATGCTTTCTGGTCCTTGTGGAATTGACTGTAACAGATTTATCTCTGCATAAGTTTGTTTTCCCAGAAGGTGCTAAATTGGTGGAATATTCTTATTGAATGTAATTTCTTTCTCTAACATTCCAACTAGACACCAGTTGCATTTAATATTCTGTTGCTGGTTATCTGCTTTTGATCTATGGGTGGTTACTTGTTGCCGATCTTTTCAACACTTATAGATGGGAATTGTTTTAGTGTCACAGGTGGAGCCACTTACTGTGCTGTTGCGTCTCTTAAACTGATGGGATTCATAGAAGAAGATCTACTCTATAAAAATGCTTCCTGCCACGTCATTAATGTGCCATTGCTTCTGGATTGGAGCTTGCAGGTATCTTTGTCTCATCTATTTTAGAGCACGGAAACAAAATCTATGTCAATGTTGAACACAGAACTGAAAATCAGCTCATAGTTATTTAGTAGACTTGGAAATTCAGGTTGGTATTGAGTAGTCAAACACAAATAGTTATTTTTATATGTTTGCATATTCATAGTTCTTGTAGCTATAAAAAAAATTTCTCTAGGACTAGATTCTCATTTTCCTTAAATAGAAAGAAAGAAAATAAGTTATTTAAATACTATCATATAGGTGTATTACTAACACACCTTTACCGAAGTAAGATCTTTCCAATATCTCAACTAAATGACCTGATAAAGCACAAACATTGTTTTATTTTCAATTTCATTCTCTTCTTTGTTATTACAGAGAAATTTTTAATTGAGTTTGGTTTATTCTTTGTATTTTCAGTCTATTTCATTTTATTTCTTTGCAGATGACTAATCAAAATTTTGAAAATAAAAATATATGCTTGTGGTATGCGAGGAGAAAGAACTTAAAACATGATAGGGGTACATTAGTCTTGCTTGAGTTCACACATTAGTTTTGCTTGAGTTCATCTATACTTTGTAGTTTGGATCTGTTTCAGTCTCTCTGTGTTGTAGACAATATTAAATTTTGACCATAAAATAACTACATTTAAGGAATGAAAAGAGCAAGAACATAAAATCTATGGGAAAACACTTCTAGGCAAAATCAACTTGGATTATAAGCATGACCTATTGCATCACACTTTGACCAAATACCAAGTTGGATCACAACTTCAAGATGTAGAAGCAAAAGCTGAAATACATTCGCCCACCTGCTAATACCAACTTTATCCTTGTTAAACTCTGTGTTACGATGGCAACTAGTCGCTACCCAGAGAAAATGGGTAAATTTTAGGTGATTGGTAACCTTATATACCTTCCAAGGGAAAGGTAAGTTTGATCCAATAGGGATTCGGTTTAGACTATCGGCTTGGCAACAAATTGATCATCAGCCATTTTTTGGCAATTGTTAAAAAATGTTTACAATCTGAAACTAATGAAGGCGTTATGGACCAATTATGGTGTTCCTTGACAACCAATGGGGGATGGTTTGTTAAAACTGCTCCGCTCAAAATAAGATGACCATGATAGAAATGTTTGATATCGGACCCAGTGTTGCATAATGTGGAACTTGATGATACCTTTGATTTTAAAAAGTTTTCTTACCTTACTAATAATATCTCTTAGAAATAAAAAAATTTCTTCCCCCCCCCCCTCCCAACCTGTCCTTATGTCCTTCTAGTATAGATTCCCTTTTCCTGAGGCATGAGACTAACCAATTTTGCATGCCTTGCACCTATTCAAGTGTCCTAGGGATGCCAATTTAGTACATAGATATCATAGGTGGTAGTCGTGGTTTGATAAATATGCATGTGCCTATGCAAAGGTGAGGCCCTACTTGTTTATTGAACTTCAATAACAAAACAAGGAGTGGGCATGAAACTGAACTCTCAAAATTGAACTCTTTAACCTTTGCTGATGCCTTTAGGAGTACTTTAACCTCACAATATGCAAATTAAAATGGGGACATATGGTGGTGAATCTTCTATCATGGTTACACTAGACTTGAAATAGTTAGTGAGGTTTCCTTCCCTTTCTGGTAGATTTTTTAATCAGGATAGCATAAGCTAATGCAACCCTGTAACACCTCTTCTTGACAAGTTTTTGTCTTCCAATAAAGTGCGAACATTCGTGTTAAGGAGATAGTAAGGCTTAGCCTACTCTTGTTGGGCTTACTTTAACCACAAGTTTTGTTGCAAAGTTTTGCAAAATTTAGGATTATAAATATTGGAGAATAAGCATAATAATTAACACACAGTTAATATGGATGGACTCATGGACCATAAATTGTACCTTTTAGATAGTAGCGGAATTATCAATGACCAACATTGGATTCAACTCGACAACTAGCCTTCTAGGTGTTTACCCAATCAAGTATGCTAAAGAGTTTTTAGGGGAGAGCTTTTAGGAATTCTAAATTTCTTGTATGCCTTTTCTTTAAACCCTTAACCCCTATTTATAAAGGTGGTGAGGCTTCACGAAGAAGCCGCCCACTTTTCTTACTGAGGAAGATACACTTTGCATTTATCTGAAAGCTATCCAGAAAGTTTCTTATTGAGGAAGCTAACCTTTGGCCTCATTCAAAAGCTATTCAAAAGGCTTTTTTTTTACCGAGGAAGCTACCCTTTAGCTTTATTCAAAAGCTAGCCAAAAAGCTTTCTTACTAAGGGAGGTTTGCTTTGGCTTCAAGAAAAAGTTTCTTTTAGCTTTGCCAACAAGTTTCCTTCTAACTTCCTAAGTAAGCTTTCTTTCTAGCTTATTAAGCTTGTCAAATATAAATGTTTATTGGGACTGGAGGCCAAAATCTGATCCAATTAATTAGGGCCATGGGCCAATTTCCAGTCCAAATTGCAACAATAAAAATTTAACACTGTGAGATCTTTTCGTTGCCAAACTGATAGATAGTTAGAAAAAGCTATTAAGATTATGTAAGAAATGCTCTAAGCTTGTGTAAATGATTTTATGAAAAGCTGGGATCATCAATTCATTTGAGTTTTCTTGTAGCAATAATTAAGTCTAAAGTTTGGTATTTGGTATTGCATAGATTGAAGGCCTATGTGGAGGAAAGTGTGAGTGACCAATATGTTGAGAAAAAGTTAGCAAATTCAAAATCCTACAGCCTGGATTAGTGAAGTTGACTAATGAATCAGAGAAACGATGTTAACAATTCTGAAAGATTGATGAGTTGATAGAAAGCATGTAGGAGGAAAGAAGTTTGAAGTCAAACTTTATTCTTAAAAGTTTCTGCTGGCAAAGGGATTCTGAAGTTACTAGGTCCAAAGTTTTTCAGCTATTTAAAATTGGAAAGAAAAATTGGCTAATGTGAGGTTCATGAGCACCTAGATCCATCCATGTGCCATAATTTTCAGAAGTCTTTTAAGTTCACATAGAGACTTCACTGGGAATATCAAGGACTGGAGGAAACTACTTGGGATAGAGAAGATGGGATGGTCTAGAGATTCTCTTAATTATTGTCCTAATTATGTGATAATTCAGGTAATAAGTTCCAATAGTGGAAGGGCATAAGGCCCCATAGATCAATTCTATACAATGTACAATTCTTGTAGTGCTAATCAATTATGTGATTGGTATATAAAAGCTAGTGTAGTGCTAATTTATTGTGTGATTAGTATGTAAAAAGCTAATATCACGGAGGCTAAATGATTGTCTAAATGATGTACTGGTTATATTGAACTTGAAAAAGTCAGGTGCAATCATACAGATACTACTCCATATTTGGAGATTATTATGCATCTTTGATGAGGAAACGGAGTCACACCCTTGCAAGAACATAGAATGGCACTTAACACTGATGGTGAACATGCAAGAAGAGGCTTTGACACATCACTACACACTCGGCATCCCCTTCAAGGACATATAGGCAGCTTTTACATTTAGAAGAGCCAATGATATCTGAACAGACATGAGATTCCCAAGAAACAGGTAGATAATATGCAAAGAATATTCAAACCATGGAAAGTTAGAATTTACTTGGCAACCCTATATGACATCTGGATGAGCGGAGCGTGCACAACATCCAACTTGTGACTTATGTCCCAAAAGAAGCGACCACTTTTCACTCACCTGGAGTGGTTGATAAGACTAAATATCCTATAGGTACCAGTACTGCTATGGTGATTTAATTACACCTGGAAATTAGAGAAAAGCAAGGGGATGTGAGGGGATCAAAAAGAGAGAAAAAGAGATATTGTGAGCTACAACTATTATTCATTTGGATTACACAAGGTGGTGATCAACTGCAAGGTAAAATTGAGGTTTTAGAGGGGACGTCAAAATAAATTTTGAGTTTACTATGTGATGATTTAAGTTCTGCTTTGTAATCCATATTTCTCCTGTCTAAGTGGTCGTCTCCTGGCCATGAGTGTTAACTTACTAGAAAACATGGTTATGTTATCCTACCTGCCAATCTGTGATGCCATGTTTGGTTGTGTGGTAAATGGTTAATTCATTTTTACTTGGTACTATTTTATCAAAACAACTTGAGGTAAGAATGTGAAAACATGAAAACTTGTGATGCTTAATTTGTGCATGGGAACTGGACTCACCATCAGTCTAGGATGGTATATATTGGTTGAGCAAGTAATGTGCTCTGTTAGTAAGGTGATGTCCTTCATTTCTCCTTGCTCTGCACCATAAGGAGAGATCCTTGGTTAGTTGTTTTTGTAGATTTTGGGGTATACCCGTGTTATGAATGCCAGATAATGATATAAGGTATGGTTTGTGATGGGGTGTGGGAAAAAGTAAAAGGAGCTGGAAGCTTGGTGTATCACCCTTATGCAATATGCCGCTATGCTGAATTTTATGCCATGATGTTGAAACTTCTAATACATTCCTTGTTTTCATGACGATACTCACATAAGAATGCTTCTTATGATACTAAGCTGTGCTTCTTATTCGGCCACTTCTCTCTTTATTAACTATATCTTGGTTACACAGCTACGTAAAGAAGGTGATGTGGCTTTTAAAAACTATTATTTCCCATTCTCATTTCATACTTAATGCCCTTGCAGCTGGTTTTGCTCGTGACCTTTATGGTAGAGGAATTTGAGAGTGTGAATCTGTGTTTTATTTCAGTTGTAATATTGCAACTAAATAATGGATAGAGATCTGTGGTTGAAGATTTGCAGTTGTCATTATGAAATGACTAATTCTAGATGGGCTCGATCTGAGCAAGTTAATATTTGTAGGTTTGTTTCCATCTTTTCTAGGTCTTTCACCGAGTTTCAATTGAGCGTCAATTAAATTTCTCCAAGCAAAGTTGACCTAGCTGAGTTAAACATGCATTTTCAAATGAACATTTGTTTATACTCATTCAGTT
Source organism: Jacaranda copaia (assembly GCA_014898725.1). NCBI lineage: Eukaryota > Viridiplantae > Streptophyta > Magnoliopsida > Lamiales > Bignoniaceae > Jacaranda > Jacaranda copaia. Next base: position 121,370 of record JACGDI010005517.1, read on the forward strand.
AACAAAGTATCCCCACAATTAACCCTTTTGCACTATTCTGTGTGCTATCATCAAACTATGTGATGGTTTATCACAAAGAAACCATTTGGCTGTGTTACAGAAGCAGTCACAGGATGGTGGCTTTCAAGGTAGATCCAACAAGCCAACTGATACGTGTTATGCCTTTTGGTATGCTTTAATAATCCTTAGGCTTAGGGTTTGAACAGTTAACCCATTTTTTGTACTTATATAATGTTAAAGTTGCATTGTATCTATGTAGGGTTGGAGGAGTTCTAAGAATTTTAGGAGCAGAAAAGTTGATCAATGAGAGAGCATTACGTGGATTTTTGTTGACTTGTCAATCTGAGGTATTTTTGTTTCTCCTTTCAGCTTTAGTGACCGATAATTGTACTATTTTGTATTATCATAATGATGACTATTGTAGGTTCTGAGCAAGTAGAATTCACATGCATAATTTGGAATTTTATTATGCCCAATAACTCAGCTTTTTCATTAGTGAAAACCAGAAACTTGCACACAAACAAGCAACTGTATGCGCATTAATCTATTAACTATGTGACCAGTTATTTATGGAATCTTTGGATGAGTTTTATAGATATGGATACATCTCTATGACTTTCTAATTATCGGAAGACACACTTGTGTCATGCAATTCAGCTAGAATGCTTCAAAGAGACAAAATGATATGCATTGTTACGATTCTCCCCTATTAAGAAGTAATGCTGGAAGAGAGATTGTTCAATTTGTCCTGTCCATCTTTTCTTGTTTTCTTCGTTTGCTGCCATCTAATTAAAATATCACTTGTTGCAAAAGTAATCTCCTCAGGATGAATTCTTCTTTTCCTTGTGCCAGTATGGTGGTTTCAGTAAATTCCCAGGGTTGCTGCCAGATCTTTACCACTCTTATTATGGATTTTGTGCATTTAGTCTGTTGAAGGGACCTGGTCTCAACTCTTTGTGTGTAGAACTGGGTATAACGGTTGTTGCTGCAATGGGACTTTGACGTCTCTGCTTGTTGTTTCTGGGTGAGGCCTCATTGTTGAGATACAGGAGAATACTCAGCAACCTTAACAGCACTAATTGAAACAGAGTTCTGCTTGAGAATACCCAGATGTACCCAGGTTTCATATTTCTTTTTCCTTTATTTGATTTATACTGCTACTTCATTGTTAATTACTCTACCCCTGATCATTCAAACAAATTAGTGAGATAAATCTGTTTGTATCTAATGTTAGAGTTGGAATATCTTTGATTCTGGCTTTTGAGGAAGCTCGCAAAGGACAGTTCCATATCCAACTGATTAATAGTTTGCAAAGAAAATAGTTTTCTGTACAAATGATTTAAGTGTTATCTTGAATTAGAAATTCCTTGGTCAGTCACAATACTCTTACTCATCTTTTTTTTCTTTTACATTTGGTAATTATTTGAGTACAGAAAACAAGAAAGATATACTATATTATTGAAATATTATAAACTTCTAAAGTGACTCATAATGGGATAATTTGTGGACTAAAAAGGTGCATGTGCATTGTAAGTGACTTATTGATCTTTTATGTTTGTTTATTTTATGAGTTGTTTTGCATTTGATTCATATGCTTATCAAATAAATAACTAAGAAATAAAAAATGGATTCTCATTTGAAGCTGTAGTAGTAGCAATGAATAATATGAATTTCATTCAAATAGAACTAAGTAATTTGTATTTCAGAAATTGATAACAAAAATTAGTGCATCTTGTAGATTGGACAATTTTTAGGTAGAAACATACAACTTAAAAATTATCGGATGAAAGTATACAAATCTATATTTTATAGGTGGTAGGGATTTTTAGGTCACAAGCTTGAGTTGACAACTTAAATATAATTTATATCATTGATTAAAAATTGAATCAGATTGAACAGTCGGATTGGTTGGTCATTGATCATCCTGTTGTTAGGTTCAATTTTCCGTAAAAGTTGGTAATTTTAGAAATCTGCCCTATTGGGAGACTATTTTAACTATTTTAACTGTCGAATTGTTCGTGGTTTATTTAAATTGGATTAGTTTATTTTTTTATATTTTCCCCTTTTATTCATATTAGAATTAAAAATTTACTTCTTTTTCTACTCAATATCCAAACTACAAAGAAAAAGATACAAGCTAAAAAGCATGAAATGCTAGAGTACCCAAACAAAAGGCCCAAAATTGAAGTTTTTGAGTTGTGATGTTTGAACTTGAACAATATAATTTATACTTTTTATGTCTTTTGTTTGTTTTGAATAATGAATTATTATTTGTATTTTGTTCCACACTTGCACAATAAGAGTCAAAATTAATAGTTTTGGTTTTTTCATGTTTTATTTTTTGGTATTTTATTAGTCTTTAAATCATATATCATATATATATATATATATATTTATATATATTATATAATTATGATATTACGGTTCAATTGTGATCCGACCAGCGGCTAAACTAGTTTTTTTGCATAATAATTATTTTCATTATCATCAGCTTCATTAAACTATTAAATACTCTTTTCCAAAAAATACAAAGATTAGTTTTTCATTTATTTATCAATATCCTCATTTTTTAACTGTCAACATTGCTAAACTTGTAATATAATAAACGGAATCAACATTATTACATAAAGTTAAGAAAATTTAAGTAACAAGTCTTTCTATGGAATTTTCTTTTTTTTTATCACACTTGATAATCAGTTATTCCAAAATAAAAATATTAGTTGTACGTTCAATATTAGTTAGCTCCTCTTTGTTTCCAACTCCAAGTAATATTTGCAGTTGTTTCTAGCCCTTATATGATACCAACAAAATATGAAGAAATAGGAGGAACCGCATAATCAATTTATGTAATAGTATTCACCACTCTAGGAATAAACCTAAGAGTTTACTACTATAACAAGAAGAATTCTCTTCTCAGAGATAAGTCAAATGCTCAAAATTTAAATTATATTCTTCAAAATATTCTAGTGAAAATGATTGCAAGATGTGACTTGAAACAACCCTCCAAGCATAGGATGACTTTCAAATTAAAACAGAGTTATTAGGACCTAGAAAATGTAAAAACTAATAAGTGCAACTAGAAAATATCATATAAAAGTGTAAACGACTCAATAACCAAGAAGCAAAGTAAAAAGAACCATTAAAATTGTTCTGCGACTGAGCGGCCCCTGATATTCCCGAAAGCAATTGCAACAACGCACCAATAGTCAGTCCTCAATAATTTTGTCACAACTCTTTATAGAAAATTTCTTTTTGAGAACCGCTTGTTGCATTAAAATTAGACATCCATGACTTTCTAAAATATATATGGCTCATCACCTAGTTTATTTCCAATGAAAGCAGTTTATTTCGAGAAGTTGACTCAAAATATAGCACCCAGGAAATTGGTTCCAAGTGCACCAATTGATACAACATTTTTAGGAATAGTTTTTTTGTACAAATAACTACTCTTCTCATTAGGACTTACATCTTCATTTCATAATTTATTTTAAATTATTTTGGGGTCATTATATTTTTTGAGAAAAGTAACTTTTATCATTTTACTCCTTAGAATTGATTTGATCGGTTTGTCGAAATTGTTTGTTCAATAGTAGAACCCTTGCAACAACTGATAACACTTGCTTTAAGTGTCCGCAAAAGATCATCACTTTGCCGCTAAAATATTCTTCATTTTCCATTAAGTGTTTAAGAAAATCACTTTATCACCAAAATTGATTATTTTCCTTTATGTCTTTAAAGAAACAATCTATATTTTAAGTCGCTCACCTTTTTGTCATTTGGGCTTCATCCCAAATCAATACTTGTGCTTTACATAATAGTTCCAAAACTCTATTTTATTTGAATATAGTGTACTTACTTAATGCATTTGCATTTATTGGTATTTTGAAATGTGAATGCATTGTCCTTCCCCTACCATTATTATGGTCACAACTCTAAATGTTGTTGTAATTGCTAATTTTTTTAAATCTAAGAAGATCCAACAATGTACAATCAGAAAAAATATTTTCCCAAATCCATCTTCGTCTACAAACTATGCCACTTTTGCTTTTTCCTTATACACTCCAAGAGTATTGTAAAAACAATATATTGTTTAGAATAATGAAACTTTAATTAAGTTTCATAGTCTTCCAAACGTATTTCTACTAACATCTTATCTTATATCCCTCACACAATATTGGTATTAGTTGGAATGCTTGGAAGATCAAATAATCTTATGTTTTTTTCCTATGCATCACAAGAGAAATTCAAGCTTTGCAAAGTTCGTCAAAATACTTTCTGCTATAATAATGTTATAAAATTGTATTCATATATCTAGAATATAGGTGAGATTGTTCTAAATAGTCATATATGTTAATGTGTTAAATATATGTCAAAATATCAAATACTAAACAATATACTTGAACTTGAATTCAAGATAGAAGTTTACTGATGCATTACCATTTTAAGAATTGCTAAAAAATAGAGCAATGAAAACTTGATATTTGAAAAAATAATAAAATAAAACATATCTTGAAGAACTTAATATTTAAAAGATGTGATTTGCTTTTATCATTTACAATCTAATAAATAATAATAGCTGAAATTATTGTTTGATTTAATTTATGGGATTCTAAGAAATTTTTATTTTTTAACTTCTTTTCTATCATCCTCAATAAATTGAATTTGTGGGGGTTGTTATTTCGTTTTGATTTAATTTATTTTTTTCTTTTTTGTTCACTGAAAAGTTATAAGCATGTGCATTTAGTTAGTATGTGTGATTGTTCTACAAAATCAATTTTAACTACTATTTTATATAATAAAATTAAAAATATAATTTCAAACGATTTGATCATATTGCCAATTTAATATCATATTTTTAATGAACCACTTGTTTTTTATTTAAAAATAGAAAGAAAAACTATTTCATTTTTGTGGTGTATGTTCTATGAATCTATTCGCACTTTCCATCTAAATTATTATCATCTTAGTCAAGTCAAAAAAGGAGGAGGTTTAATTTGGACCAATTGTGTAAAGTAAGAATATTATATTATTTTATAACTTTTTTGGGTTTAAAGAAGTTTGAAAAACATTTCTTTCAAAGTTGACGGTATTGGTTCATAAATTTTCTAAGAGCTAGATTATGAATTAAATTAGCTATTAATATTATATATATATATGAATTTATTAAATATAATTTATTGTTTGAAATAAATAGTTGTATCTTATTAATTATTTAATATTTAGCAATATAAAAACTAAGATCTTTTGATGGTAGGATACTATTTATTTAATGGTATATACTCGTATTTTGTTTATATATACTTTGTAGGGTATGGATTGAGACAAATGAATTAATATGACATTTTGTCTAGCGAAATGTATTTATTGATATTTCATTGTGTAATATTCATGTTATCATTAATATCATTGAATATTCACATTTTTTAATTTTAATAGTTTGAATTAGGCATTATCAATCCAACAATATACCTTTTTTTCAGAAAAATTCAAAATTTAAAATTCAAATTAAATATGACAAAGGTCAAGTTAATTCTATAATAAGTGAGTTATATTTGTTATATCATTGATGTATATTCTAAGAATATTTGCCATATGATTAATTGAGTCATGCAAAAGTTGGTTTCGATCATGTTTTCCTCATCCTTTGTTATGCACCAAATAATAAATTTAGTTGGGCTCAGCACAAAGTCCTTTAAAAAATATTAGATTATGTCAAGTGGTTTTTTATCCAACAGCATCAGTCTCATAGGTAACGTGTAAGGTTGTGATTTTGAACCTAACAAACTCCTAAGGTGCATGTGTATAAATAAAAAATGATATAAATTTTATGTATATTCTTATCCTATTATCTTTTATAAATAATCATGAAAATTTAGTAATGTCACACTACTATTTTAACTCAAAGAATAAATTATTTAACAAGCCTATTCAAGAAAAATAAAATTTTATTTGGTTCTTTTACACGGTTTTTAATTGTGCTATCAACTACTTTTTCTTTTTCTTTTTCTTTTTCTTTTGTCCCACCTTTTTGGTCTTAAATAAATAGGATTCTGAAAATTTTATAGATTTTAACATAATATTAGAAATACTTTTTACTATTAATTTTTAAGAAAATAAACTGATGAGTTATGTCAAACTTGGTGTTGACAAGGCTTTTCTCATCCTTCCTTGTGCCATAAATAACCAATTTAGTTTGACTCAGCACAGTTTTTTGAAAATATAAATTTTATGTATATTCCTATCCTATTATCTCCTAAAAATTATTATGAAAATTTGGTAATGGCAAATTATTATTTTGTTTTAAAGAATAGATTATTTAAAAAGACTATTTAAAGAAATAAAATTTATTTGGTTCTTTTACCCAACTTTTAATGTGTTATCAACTATAATTTTTTTTTCTTTTGTCCCACTTTTTGTCTCTTAAATTAAATAAGTAAATTGTGAATTTTTTTTACAGATTTGTGACATAATATAAAAACATCTTTTACTTTTAGTTTTTAAGAAAATAAACTATGTCAAATTATGTCAAACTTGGTCTTGGCAATCCCCATCCTTGATTACGCTCCAACAATAAATTTAATTTGATTTTGTATAACGTTATTTGAAAAAAATAAATTGTAGCGCCCCATCTAGAGGTGTAGGCTTCAACGGGGTGCTAAGATTTTCATCTTAAGAAAGTCTATAGTGGCATGAAATGAATTGCTCCATTGAATCCTAAAGTTCAAACTCCACCTACATTTCCATAACCTTGAAATTTAAATGAATCTCCAACAACCCAAGATGATAGGCGACTTCAAGATTTAAATCTAGTCATGCTAAAAACAACAAGCAGAACCCAAGTCCTCGTAACAATTCACAATCGCTCAAAGGCTTATGATTTAACTTATACATTAACATCATTTGTCAAGAACTCTAACCTATTACACTTTATGGTAGAAAAGGAAGTTAACCTATTGACGAACACCCTCCTTACATTATAAACATAACATATCACATCCTTATCGTTATAGATACCCTAGTAACAATATTTACACTATGCAATAGAAAGCCCAAGCTCAGGGTGCCTTCTGTTTCTTCAATTTAGGCAAAGAACAGATAGAACAACATGAAGAGGGAGAGTCTAAATGACTCAGTGAGGTAAGCATTTACATGTATGGGAAGAGTAAGACGAAATGGAATGCAATATACATTTGTAAGAAGAACATTCATTGCAAATACCAATAACTAAAAGCACAGGCTAAAATAGCTAGATATTGGGGAATTGAAAGATTTTATGGAATTCATGAAATAGGATTAAAGACCAGTACTTCTTAAACAACACGTAATGAACAGACTCAATGCCATCCCATAACAACACTAAAATTTTAATTATATTTCACAAAAAATTTCAAAACTCATAAACAAGATTAGTTTTAAAGAACCAAGTGAACCAAGTGTTCCATAAAAGACTTAGATTTCAAAATTCAAAATTTTGTTCAGTTTTATAAAATATAATGTATAAGGAACATTTCACAAAACCAATGGTACAAGCATATTTTACAGATTCAACCGAGGAACGACCTTTCCCTTAGGATCCTAGTGTTTTGTATAAACAATCCGACCATAGAACGGCCTTCCCCCTTATATCACCTCAATGAGCGGCTAACTCACCAAACATTGTAATACAAATTGGTAGGACTGATCCCTTACTGATCAAGCCTCTAGCAACAACCAACCTCTAATTATCCATTACAAACTAGGTCTTGGTTGGTAGACTAGCCACCAGCAGCCCGATGTTGTCCCAATTTTCTTGCCAACCAATCCTATAGGCCTAAAATTCCCCAAGGGTAAGATACTATGGCGATTATCTCAAAATAAATCAGTTAAATCATGCTTTATCAATTTTGAGGTTTTGAAGGTTTTATAGTTCAAATAAAACATTTTCAAGTTCAATTCAAGTGAAAATATCAACATGCTTAATATCTCAAGCAATACATTTCAGAAAGACCTTACTTTCAAGCCAAAATTCAGAAAAGTTCCATGGATGAAAGTGATATGAAATATTCACTTGATATCTAGAATTTAACCCATGAGTTCGAAGATAAGTTGTTCATAAGCAAAGTAGAATACCAATCTCAAGAAAATAAGCAGATAAGCAATCAACAAGACCATATCAATGGCATCCCAATTAAAAAGCAAATAATAAATACGTGATCAACTGGCAATGTTGAGGGGCACAAGGGATAGTGGTTTGCAAACACAATAGAAGATCCTGAGCATCAAGACAATTTAAGCAAGTAAAATATGTACACATAAGTCAAGAATTAGGGATAACAAAGATGATCTTTTCCCAACAATAAAAGGGGTGATAACCTCACTTGGCACTATTGAGTCATGGAACTTTTATCTGTGAGCTTTCTAGCTTGATCTCTACCATATAGTTCCAAAACATAGTGTAGGAGATACTGAGTTAATCATTAATCTAATTTCCTAATATGTAGCTATTTCTGCCTATATTTCTTATTAATCTTAATTTCGGATGCTAAAATATTCAAACTAAGTTTCATCCTAACTCATCCAACTCTTGAACAACTTAATCAAATCGTATTCATTAATGCAATTCTTACAATTAGTCACATTAGATATACTATTTGCAAGTTTCCATTTTATCTCAGCATCATCATCGAAACAATCAAATACAATAGCTTTCTTCTTTTCAATCACCTAAATCTAAATATTAGGTTCACTCAATGATGAGCTTGTTTAGGCAATCAAAAATTATATCCTATTGTTGAGGTTCAATCCCATATTTTTCAAGTTAGCACATTTAACTATAATAGAAGGTTCTTATTTTAATTTGCATGTTTGACTTCTAAAACACTTCAATTCAATCAAATAATATAAATTACGTAATTTAATCAATTTCAAGCCCACATTTCAATTGCATTATTAATACTCAAATTAACTTTCTTATTCCATAATTAATAAATTTAGCCCACATCTATGAATTTCATATGTGTCTTCATAATATTCAAGTTTTATCACTATTCACATTTCAACTTCTTTGAGGCATCAATTAACTTAATTAAAAGTAATTAATCACTTATTAGCAATACAAACCCATGCTTTAATTACAATCAAAATCTTATTCGATCATTTCAGTCCATAATCATTATTTTGGCACAATTAACTTGAGTTTACATCAAAAATTAGTTTAACACTTTGATTAAATCAAGTCAAAGACAATTAACCATTTAAACAGAATTTTTACCATTTCAAGTTAGGTTCGAAACTAAATACAACTTGAAATTAGCCAGCATGCACTCGAAATGAAATTCCCACTTTCCTACCTTCAGGTCGATGGAGTGGCGGAGTTGAGATTTGCCACCCCCAGCAAGTGTGCCTTGACATGTAGAACAAAACCCACCAACCAATTTTGTGCTTCATTGCCTGGCCACCAATTAATAGGATGGAAACCGCCATAGCTCGTCGCCAGACTCTTCTCTCCCCAATTACTCTTTTCCTAGTGGTCAAAACCCTAATTGAAGGTATTGGCATGTTCTTCTAGCTAAGCTCATCACAACCCACACTTTGGCCAAGAGTTCTAGTCGAAATCAACACGTCTACCATCTCCACCGCATGTCCCATTCAGCTTCAATTTTTTAGCAATCGACAAGGTGGTTTTAGGTGATTTTGGTGTCAATGTGATCGCTAGAGTGAGAGAGAGGTGGTGGTGGTCTTGGTTTCAAGTTTTCCAGTCACAACGATAGGGTGGTTGCTGGAGGATGTGACTATGATGCATGTGGAAATTAGAAGAAATGGAAGGCCCTCTGTATTTATATTTTTCAAATTTTTGATATTATAATTTCCACCCCCAGCACTTCTTTTGCATGCAATTGAGCCTAATGATATTCTAGTCCTTAATTGTTCTCCCTCAACTTTTCTTATTTATGTATTGGCCCCTTAAATTTTCAAATTCCTTACAATTAAGTCCAATTAGATTATCCTATCACCCTCAAGTTTCTAATTTTGCTCAAGACCCCAAAAGATTTAATGGTCCACTTTAGCTTGACCCTAAATTTTGTTATTTCAAATTTTTTGCTAATTTCCCTTTTTTTAATTTCTAAAATTATGCAATGCGTTAAATTAAAGTCTTCTAATAAAATTTTCTGTGTTACAAACTCATTGGTGTTATGTTACATAAATTGTATGTATTCTATTATCTTTTGAAAATGATTATGAAAAGTTAGTAATATCGCATCATTATTTTAAATCAAAGAACAATTTATCTAAAAAGATTATTTAATAAATTTTTATTTGGTTCTTTTACATAGTTTTTAATAGTACTATCAACTATATATCTTAGTTCTTTTGTCCCCTTTTTTCTCTCATAACTTAAGTAAGTAGTATTATGGAATTTTCACAAATTTGTGACATGATATACAAGTATCTTTTACTATTAGTTTTGAAGAAAATAAACTGTTGAGATCATCATATGTCAGAATTGACCAAAATATATAATTACATAAACAAATTAAAAGTAAAAAATGAATAAGATAATTTACATTTTTATCATATTAAATATTTCATTATCTTTGAGTTTGATACCTATTTTGATATATAACAAATATTCTTCTTTTTTAAATTTAATCGGAGAACCCAAATTGTGCAAATGCATTTATGAAATGTCGTTCTTTTTCCTCATGAATTGATTTTTTCTTGAAAACTTAATATATTATTTTTCATATTTGTTATTAAATTTGAATTGAAACATATGTTGATATCTAACAAACATATTTTCCTTTTTATTTTTGAGATAGAACCTAGAAGGAATATTTATATGAAGTATTACTTTCCTCATTAATTGAGTTTCTTTAAATGAAGTTAATATTTTTAATGGGTCTAAACAAAATAAATTTAATTTGGTTGCAATTTACTCTTAAACCATAAGTATTGAATGAGTCACAATCTCATTAGATGGGAATATAATTTAATTAATTAATTTTAATTTAGTTGTTATTTTCTATGAATCCAATTGAATATGTTGACAGAAGGATAAATCTCAATACATGTATTGTTAAGTAGAAAAACTTGATTGAATTATTTTTAATATAATTATTATTTTCTATTAGTCTAATTAAAAACATAATTGATTTGGAATACATGTAATGAGTGTAATGTATATATATTTGTTGTATATGTATTTGTTAAGTTGAAAGACTCAATGTAGTTATTATTTTTTTATGTCTACTTAAAAATAAACTTGAGTTTGTTATAATTACCTTTAGACCATGTGTATCGAATGTCATAATTTTATCAAATAGGGATGTTGTTGTCCTCACATAAAAATGAAAGAATTGATCTTATTCAAAAGTACCAATATCTAATTTCAAGTTAGGAATTGGTTCCCACCCACTACTTTTATAGTTTTTAACTTCTCATTTCAACTTTATTTTTTTGAGTTCATTTCTCACTCACTTGATTTGACCAAAATGCCCCTATATATCTTATTTTCTCTTTCTTTTTTTTCACTCTTTGCTCTAACATACTCTAACCCTATATACTTTTTTTTTGTTTTTACGTTTTGCTCTAATATGCTCTCTCTCTCTCTCTCTCTCTCTCTCTCTCTCTCTCTCCCATGCTACTCGTTCCTTTGAAAATGTAAAGGTATTTTTTTTTTGTTAGCCATTATGAAATTATTTGAACAAGAAAAAGTCCAAGATTAGTGGCCTTATTTTCCACATTTGTTGTGAGTTGAAGCTTTATAATATCGAGGAACATTGGAAAGAAGGAGTTAAATTTTCTTCAATTTGAGCATAATAAAAATATCTTCAAGTGGCCAAGATTCTCATATTCAACTATTAGGAAGTTATGTCTAAAATAGAGGATTCTACATTTTGTCAATTTATGAAAGTATGCGTTTGAAAAAGTTACTATTTCAAATTGGGAAAAAATAATTTGGAATTTGTTTTGAATTTAACATATTGCAATATTTCGCTCCACATCAAAAAATGCATATTGCTTTGAATATTGAAAATGATGTTTATGATATGGTTCGGTTGCATATGTGCCTTAACATGGCCATTGTTGATGTGATGATCATTTGGAAAAATGGAACGGATGATGTGGAAGGACAATTGGCTTATGTATTTGTAATTTCTTTCATATTAATACTGCATTAATTCTTTGGTATACTTTCGATATGTTACAATTAGTATCTAATTATTATATGTTCTATTTCTTTTACAAGATACTTATTTATACATTATTATACTTAATTCAATAATTAATGTCACATTAGTGCATTTTAGTACTTCCATATTGGTACTACAATACTTTTGCTCAATCTGCATATTAGTAATACTTGGAGTTTCGAGATGATTGATGATTAAAAAATTGTATGTTATGAATTCACAAAGTAGGAATTCAAAGAAAGTTTGTGCTTCTATTGAGTAAAATTCACTCTCTTACCATTTAGTGCAAATTGATACCATAATGTACTTACTTACTATTATAATGCATATTTAAACTTGTACTACCTTTATTCATTACTTATTAAAGAAAATATTGATTGATTTTATGTTTAGGGCAAAGAGGATGTAGACAAGACAAAGAAATAAAAGAAGTTGATTAGGACTAGACCATGTACATATGCTTACAATAGCTAGTAAATTTATTCTTATTTGGAGGACATGTTAACTTGTAATATTTGTATTGTACTATATAATAAATGGAGAATTTGTATAAAATTACTTGTATTGTATGATTTGTAATATGTGAACATGTTGTACTAGTGATTTGGTATAGAACAAATTAAGAAATAGTATTGTTCTTTGCTTTTGGGAAGATTTATGTTTGGAGCTATTGCCCATAATTATTTTTCATTTTATTAGAAAGAAATACCTTATATCAATGAAGTAATACTTCATTTTGGTATATATGTACTCGACTTCAATAATATAATACCTTATATTTAACATCTAGTACTATATCAAAGTGATTCTATAATGGTTGGGAAGATGAACTACTAGTGTAAGGCATCATTATAAGTTGTAAAATGCTTCAACCAGGAGTCAACATTATAAGAAAAATAAATTTTCATGGCTATACCAACATAAAAAGGTCTAAAATACTTAAATTGAAGGATATCTAAAATATGTATAATTGATACTAGATAATACAGAAACATAATACCTCATTTCAGCATAGTAATTTTTTGCAACTGAATCCTTGAATTTAAAAGATTGATTCCTCATCTTCAACTTCTAGCACTATATCAATGTGATTATATACTTATTAGTTCTATAGACTAATTTGCCTCAATTTGTTAGTGAAACTACATACAAGACCATCTAAAAATAATAAAATCATATTTTCTTCGTTTAATGGTTGGGATACGAATGTGTTGAAATGGTTAGGAACACGAACTACTAGTGTAACAACACCATTGTAAGTGGTAAAATGCTTCATTTGGAAGTCAATATTGTGATAGGTTTTCATGGCTATACCAACATAAAAAGGTCTATAGTGCTTAAATTGAACAATATTTAAAATGTGTATAATTGATATTGCATATTAGAAAAGCAACAACTCATTTAAACAAGATCATACTTCATTGTTACAATAGAATACTTGATTTTAGAAGATCAATACCTCATCTTCAACATCTAGTACTACATCAATGTAATTTTATAATTATTAATTGTATGACCTAATTTGCCTCAATTTATTAGTGAAACTACGGGAGAATTGCAAATAATCCCCCTGTGATAATTGAAATAGGCATAAAACCCCCCATAAAAAAAAGATTCATAAAATTTGCCTTTTATTTTTAAAAACCATGCACACCCAACCCTGCTTCTTGTTTATTGTATATTTGACCTAATTTTAGCATATAAAGATTAAATTACCTTAGTCTTTTCATGCATTTTGAGTTCAATTTAAATTACATTTTATTAACATATTTTATTTTATTTTTTTCTCATGTCATTTGAATTTCTTATTTCTCTCTTCCTTCATCTACTTTATACGCTATTGCCACCACGTCACCATCGTCACCGCTGCGCTGCCGTTGTCGCCCAAAAAATTTATATAATATATATATATATATATATGAAGTCGTGACGAAGAAAAGGGTGGGGGATTTGGTGGGGGATGGCAGGATTATACATATTATATAGTATATTATATATATTTATATAGTGTGGCTGTCATGGCAACTCTGAGAAGGAGGGGACAGAAGGTGGGCAATTTGATGGGGTGGCTAGTGGGATTATAGATATTATGTATTATATAAATATATATAGTGCTATATATATAGTTGGCTGCTATGGCAACCGTGAAGAAGAGATGGGATGGGGGGATTTGGTAAGGGTGGTGGTGGTGGTGGAATTTGAATAACAATAATATATATTTATTATATGAATTTATATATATGGATTAAAATTATATATATATATATAATTAAAATATATATTTTTATAAATATTAAATATTATTTAATCTTGACCATCCAGTTTTCTAAATGAATCCAACAATTAATGTAAATAAGGGTATAATAGTCTGTTTACATGTCAAAACCTTAAACACTTGCACACTAGGTGTGTGCTTCACTCCATGCATTGAGGGTGTTTTGTGCATGATTTTTAAAAACAAAAGGTGGATTTTATGAATTTTTTTTTACAAGGGGTTATTTGCAATTCTCCCATGAAACTATGTATATGATCATCCAAAAATAATAAAATTATATATTTTTTTCATTTAATGGTTGGGATATACAAGTGTTGAAATAGTTGGGAACACGAACTACAAGTGTAAGGCACCATTGTAGGTTGTAAAGTGCTTCATTTGGAAGTCAACATTGTAAGAAAAAATAGGTTTTCATGGTCATATCAGCATAAAAAGATCAAAAATATTTAGATTGAATGATATTTAAAATATATATAATTAATTTTGCATAACATAAAAGTAATACCTCGTTTGGGCATATTAATACTTCATTTTTACAATAGAATACTTGTTTTTTGAAGATCAATATCTTATCTTTAGCATTTCATATTGCATCAATGTGATTCTGTACTTATTAGTTGTGTGGCCCAATTTGCCTTGATTTATTAGTGAACTACATATAAGATCATCCAAATACAATAAAATTCATATTTTCTTCATTTAATGGTTGGGATACACATGTGTTGAAATGGTTGGAAGCACAAACTATTAGTGTAAGACACCATTATAGGTCATAAAATGCTCCATTTTGAAGTCAACATCGTAAGAAAAAACAAGTTTCTATGGCTATACCTACATAAAAATGTCAAAAATACTTAAATTGAATGATATTTGAAATGCGTATAAATGATATTGGATAATAAAAAAATAATACCTCATCAAAGTAATATTTCATTTTTGCAATCAAACACTTGATTTTAGAAGAGCAATACTTCATCGTTAGCATCTAGTAAGGTATCAATGTGATTCTATACTTATCAATCATATGGTCTCATTTGTCTCAACTTATTAGTGAAACTACATATAAGGCCATCTAAAAATAATAAAATTATATTTCCTTCATTTAATGGTTGGGATACACACGTGTTAAAATAGTTGGGAACACAAACTACTATGTAAAGCACCATTGTAAATAGAAAAATGTTTCATTTAGATGTCAACATTATAAAAGGAAATAGAGTTCATGACTACATCAGCATAAAAAGGTTTAAATTACTTAAGTTGAAGGATATGTAAAATGTGCATAACTGATATTAGATAATAGAAACGTATTACCTCATTTGAGTAAAATAATCTCTTGTGTATTAAGAATGTTATTATATACTGAAGAAATAATAGTGTTTCACCA
The DNA here is from genome assembly GCA_014898725.1 of Jacaranda copaia. Taxonomy (NCBI): domain Eukaryota; kingdom Viridiplantae; phylum Streptophyta; class Magnoliopsida; order Lamiales; family Bignoniaceae; genus Jacaranda; species Jacaranda copaia. Next base: position 137,205 of record JACGDI010005517.1, read on the forward strand.
ATTTTGTTACTTGATTATGGACATAATGTACATGATTTACCTGATCTTTCATTTTTGTGTTTTTGTACTTAGTTTTCCTTGGTCAAATTTACCTCAATTTGATCAGCGAAACAACATATAAGGCACAATAAAATCTTATTTTCATTAGCTATTGATCATGATAGCATCTATACAAATAGTTAGGAACATAAATGCCCAAATTCAATCACTTGTGTTCTCATTCATACTAAAATAAAGCATTAATGTATGTAGGAAATGTATCATATCAACTCCACCATAAAATACTAATAAATCATAGTTTAGCAGTCATGCAATGACTTAATTAGTTATATTCAACTTAATCTTCTGTGTATAAAAAATGATACCCTATACTACAAAAATAATATTGTTTTCTTTGATTTTAGCACTTGATTATGGACATAATTGACCTAATCCTTTGCATTATTTTTGTGTTTTTGTACTTCCTTTTACTTTAGTGAATTGATCTCAATTTGATGGGTGACACAACAAGGCAAGGAAAATAACTAACGAGCTTCTTTAAGTTGTCAACATAGTAAGGAGAGACTAATTATTAAGGCGTCCCAAATAACTATAACTAGTCTATTCAAGAAAAGAGGAATTTATCTCTACATCGATGATCAAATCTATTAACCAAATTGAGATTTTACTCTAGGCTAGATTTCATTCTCATTGATTTCTTATATAATTTATTTTATTTTTAAAATTTTAGATTTTTTGTCTTCATTAAAATCCCTCTTCTTTTTTATTTTATTAATAAATTTGAAAGAAATAAAATTTACAAATCTTTATGAAATACGACATTACTCACCACTGATTACAAATCATATTTTTTTTAAAAAAAATTATTTTTATCGAATTCTACGCCCATCAATATAAAACTTGCCTACGGTAGTCCTATGGAAAGAAGCTAGTACCCAATCTCATGAGATTGCACACTCATCCCTTAAAGGTAGGTGGCCTGCACGCATCATACGTGGAAAATTGAGTCCGCTGTACGACGGATCGTGCTTTGATAGTTAAGCAGTGAGAAGGGTATCCACAAGAATTGGGAATTTGACAGCCTCTGTTGCTTTGTCAACACTAAATTGAGATATTAAACCTAAACTAATCAAAGCAAGTAAACTAATGAGAATTCTATACTGAAAAATTATTTCTTGAATTTTTCTCTTTTTGGTTAATTCAATTGATCTTTAATTACTATTATTATGAATGCACTAGTTAGTTTTATTAAGTAGGATACATCGACAATTGGCACCCCTCCTCTAGAAACCTTGATGGCCATTTTCCTAACTAGAATCAAGTTAACTCCACAGCAAACCACAACTAAAAATTATTACCATAATTTTTGTCTAACCTAAATTAGCAATTACAAGATCACTTTCATATTGATTAGGCTTAAGAAAACACTAAACACAAGAAATCCAAATAAATATTAATACATCCAAATGTAAAATTCACAAACAATTAATTATATAATCAATCCAAAATTCAAAAAAATCAGAAAAACAAAAAAGAATCTAGAGCAGATATATAATTCAATAATAAATATATAGACCCATATAAATCATCAAATATATATTCCCTAGGATGGAAAGTGAAAAATACCCAAATTTCAAGTTGAATGTGCCTTCTTCTCTTGAGCTCTAGCCTTTCAATGAATAAATTGAGATGTTTTCCTCAAATTGGTTGTCACTTGTATCAATTATGGCATGAAATTAGTTTAGAGAGCAAGGAAAAGAAAAGGTTCAAAGAGAAAAATTGTTTAGAAGTAAAAATCTATGTGATGAATGAGACTTTTGATTCCTCTAGCCTAACGTTCATTAACCCTTAAAACTACACATTTGCCCTTAATTATTCGTGTAGCGTATTGGAGGCTTGGCGCCACAATGCTCAAAGCTAGTACCGTAGCGTTGGGATGGCCACGAATTGTTGTGCGTCAATGCTCTGGGACATAGCATCGCCAATGTGGTCGTGGCCTGGCCATTTAAAACTTCCAAATTAGGTTTGTTCTTTCCTCCTCTTATGTGTGTGCGTTAGGGCTTGACTTGGGTTTGATTGTCTCCCATGGAAACACAAATAAAACACATGAAATTGTAACCTAAATTTCTTTGCCCGCAATAAATAAAATTACAAGATAAGAAAAATAGTATAAATAAAATGAAATTTAAATTTATCAAATGTAGATTTAATTTATAATCTAATCATCTGATTCTTCCCTTTCAAATATAATCTTGAAACTTATTGAACTTGCGATAAATGCTTTGAACACTATGGATCTCCTTGAATTTGATTTGAATAAAATAATGCCAATTCGAGGGCTTCACAACCTCAAATCAAACACCAAAATATGATGAGCTCCACAAAGAACATCGTGGATCTCCTTGAATTTGCTGGAAAGAATTGCTAGACTCCTTCAAAGTTTCTCTAACTTGTTATGATTTATGTTGTGTGTAGAATAAGCCTTGATCACCTCTTTTATATAAATGTTTGAAGGGAGACTTCCAAATTGAATTAAACTTCTTTGATGATTATCTTTTTTATAAGAAATTATCAAATATAAAAAGATAAATTCAAATTCTCAAAATTAGATATCAAGAAATAATATCAAATTTTCAAATTCAAACATCAAGAGTTAATATCATATATCAATAAATAATATCAAATATTTTGAGATAATATCAAATATATTTGATTTGATTGGTCCATAAACATAGACACTTCATCTTTGATATTTGTCAATATTTGATTTGAGCATAAAATAAATGCTAGAATATTAACTAAAATTAACTATTTATTTTTCAAAATTAAATTTAGTAAATTTCAAAATATAAACAGAAAATTTTAAATTAATAACTAACATATTATTTTATATGCGTCACTTCTCAATTGGCTAAAAATTGATATGTCTACAAAAGTCCCCACTTCAAGACTTGGAGGAAGATGTGCAAATCATCCACGAATGAGGCAAGGTTTGAAGCATTAGAGAAGTTTTCTTTTTCTCCCAATTTTTTCACATATGTTAGTGACAAGAACATCCTCCAAGCATTCCTCGAGTTATGGTGTCCAATAAAAGGGTCAAGTCATAACATAATTCAAAGTAAATATCTTATTGAGGGGTATTGTATACAGTTTATTCTCATATGGGCAAGGAGTAATATGCAGTTTAGGCTCATGCAGTGAGGAGAATATATAACTTGAGTAGATATTTTACATTCATGTCAAAGAGTCTACTTGAGTTTGACTTAATAAATAGTTTACAGTCTTATCAGAGAGTACACGGAGAGACTTTAATTTAAAGATTTCAAATAGTTTATGCTCATATCTAGAAGTATTATTGACATTTTAGGCTCTTATCAAGAAGTACATGGGAAAACTTTGAATATTTAAATAGTTTATACTTGTATTTAGGAGCCTTATTAACAATTTAAACTCTTATTAAAGAGCACATAGAAAAACTTTAATTTAAAATTTTTAAATAGTTTATGTTCATATCTAGGAGCATTTGGAATTTGAAGACTTGAGCTTTGGACTTGAAGATTTGAGTTTTGAATTTGGACATCTGGAGACTTGAATCTTGAACTTGAAAACTTAAAGAATTGAGTCGTGGATTTAGAGATTAATTTGGAGAGTTGAATTTTGAATTTGAAGATTTCGTAACTTGAGCCTTGACTTGAATACTTGGAGACTTCAGTTATGGATTTAGAGACTTGAAACATGATCTTGAATTTGAAGACTTGGAATCTTGAGTTTTTGATTTGGAGACTTAAAGACTTGAGTTTTGGACGGACTTATAGACTTGAAATCTTAGAGACTTAAGTCATGGATTTTATAGACTTGGAGACTTGAATTTGTATTTGAAGATTTGAGTTTGAATTTAGAAACTTGAAGACTTGTGTCTTGAATTTGAAGACTTTAGTCATGGTTTTGGAGACTTTAATTTGAGAAGTTTAGATAGTTTATACTCATATTTAGAGGTACTATTGATAGTTTAGGCTCTTATCAAGGAGCATTTAAAAGTTGAAGATAAAAATTAATAGCCCTCAACATCTTTATCATCATCGCTACCACTTGAATCTTCTTATTCATCAAAATCCATGCTTATTTCAATATTATGTGCACAAGTTGCCAAATCTTCAAAGGTTTTTGGTTTGATGCCTTGAAATATGTAGCAAAGACTCCAATTCATTCCTTGGATACACATCTCAATGGCTAAAGCCTCTGACAAATGATTTTGTAGTTAAGACTCAAATTTCTCCTTTGATTGATGTATTCAATGATCGGATCTTCTTTCCACAAACGAGAGTTGGTGAGATCAATCATGCTAATTGTCCTTCGAGTGTTACAGAAATTGTTGAGGAACTCTAGGTCTAGGTGCCCCCAACTATTGATGGAGCCTGCCTCCAAGTTAGTATACCAATAAAAAACATTGCCCTTTAATGATGGAATAAATTGCTTTACCAAATGATCTCCATATGTCCCAATATTATTATAAGTCTCAATGAAATAAGTCATGTGCTACTTTAGGTTGCCATTGCCATTGAATTGCTAAAACTTTAGGGGTTGGTAACCAATTGGCATCTTAAAGTTGTCAATATTTTGAGTATATCGCTTGGAATAAGTCATAAACAACTTAGAGCTTCCATAAAGCTTGTCTTTGATAGTTTCCATGATAAACTCCTTCAATAGGTCAATGGGAATTAGTCTATTAGTGGAAACTTGTAATTTTTTTGTTGCAATTTCTTCATTTTTAGCTGATTGTCACCTTGTGGATGTTTCACCTTCATCATAAACATCAACTTGTTCTCCTACCATATGAGTAGCATCATCATTATTCACTTTGCTCATCAACTTGGATATTTGAAGGTCTCGCTCTTGGACATGCTTCGTGAGTCCTTCAGTAGCCCTCATCAAATTTACAATTTGTTCCTTCAAGGTTGTAGCACTTATCACCATCACCATTTCCATGCTCAAGGAATTTGAAGTTGAGTGGGGAATGAATGATAATGATTCTTCCTTTGAGTGTCTACCATCTTCATTCATATCAATAAACTATAGCAACACTTTTTCATAGCAAGAGAAGGAGCCACCTCCAAAGATGATTGCAACTTCTTTGATATACTTCTTGTGATGACGCCAACACTTTTTGCTCTAGCACTTGAGAAATTTGAGGTAGTAATTTGCAATGTAGTTGTCTTGTTGGGGACCATTTAATACTTTAATCTTGATGAAGGAAAGAGATGAGAGGTAAAGATGGTCCTATAAAGCGTCCCAAAATTTTGTAACACAAATTTCTTTGCCTACATAAATAAAATTACAAGACAAGAAAAATAGTACAAACGAAATGAAATTGAAATTTATCAAATGTAGATTCAATCTCTAATCTAATCCACTAATTCTTCCCTTCTAAATATAATCTTAAAACTCAATAAGCTCCCTGATAAATGCCTCAAACATCATGGACCTTTCTGAATTTGATTTGAAGAAAATAACACCAATTCGACACCTTCGCACTTTAATCTCGAATCAAATGCCAAAATATGATTAGCTCCACAAAGAATGGCTAGACCGTTGTGGATCTCCATGAATTTGCTAGAGAGAACTGTTGGATTCCTTCAATGTTTCTCTCACTTGTTAGAATTTATGTTGTGTAGAAAGAGCTTTGATCACCCCCTTTACATGATGTTTGGTGGGAGACTTCCAAACTGATTTGAACGTCTTTGATTATTATCTCCTTGATAAGATAATATCAAATATCAAAAGATAAATTTAGATTATCAAGATTAGATATCAAGAGACAATATCATATTCTCTAGATCAAATATCAAGAGGTAATATCATATATCAAGAAATAATTTCAAATATCAACAGATAATATAAAATATCTTGAGATAATATCAAATATATTTGATTTGATTAGTCCATAGATATAGACACTTCATCTTTGACACTTGTTAATATTTGAATTAAGCATAAAATAAGTACTAAGTACTAGAGTATTAATTAAAATTAACTACTTATCTTTTGGAATTAAATTTAGTAAATTTCAAAAGATAAATAGAAAATTTTAAATTAATAACTAGCATATTATTTTACACGTGTCACTTCTCAATTGGCCAAAAAAAGATATGCCTGCAAAAATATAGATGAAACATGATAGAAGTAATAAGAAATCACACACAAAAAAGAAACATTAAGAACAAAAGGTCGAAAAAAACATGTACATTCCTAATTCTAAATACTCAAACTCACAAATAATCATCACAGATCATGGGTAAGATAACTCCATTTAGAGCGTTATCAATAGTATGTGACAAATAATACATACAAAACTTGTCCTAAGGGAGAAATGCTCGTGGAAAAGACTAAAGTCCAATCTCATGAGAGCAAAAATTTCCTGCTTCCCCAAATAAGAGGAAGTGATTAGCATATATATAATATGGGAGGTTAATACCCTTGAATAGAGCCTAAGTGTCAACTCTATTAGAGCAACAAATCCCTTCTCCAGGGCAAGATAAGTCAATTAATGGAAAATGAATAATGCAAATTACAAAATAGAGAATTTCATAAATAAAATATTTATTTTAAGTAAAGTAATGTCCAGTTTTTGGAAGTCTCCATCCACAAAATGACATTAAGCAAAAAGCAACCTAAATTAATGACGGAAAAAAGTTCAATAGAGAGCAGAATAAAAACAATTCTAAATCTTTCTTGTTGGGGGATAGGGGACTCCATCATTTCCGTGGCTACAAGATTGTTGATCAAAGCCTTTTCCACCTTTAAGTCTGAGATGAGTGTAACATCTTAAAGTCATCACTTAGGAAGCAACTAGAATCCCTTAAGGTACGACAACAACTATGAGTGGTTTGATAATAAATCATAGTTGCTTTATCTATAACATTAGAGAGGAAAGGTGAAAATTCAAACTTTGTCTATGCATCCTTCTTTGATTTTGATGAACATTACCTTCTCAATTTGAGATTCTAAGAACTTTTTACTACTAAAAACCTTGCAATTGTATTGCACCCTAAGAGCTTCTAGTCATTCTTTGTGTGCTCCTGCACTTTTCTCATACAAGTCATATCCTCTTAAAGTTAAGAATGATCTAATGTATTTCTTATCTCCATTACCTTTGAAAAGGAAAGGAGAGCTTTATCTTAATGGTAAATCCCTTGCTCATGAAACACAAAAGATATAGTCTTAATTTGCATATAGAAATAAAAATAAGAAACCCAATGCATAAGCTTGTAGATTAATAAAAAAAATTAATACATATATTGGCTATCACTTTGGTATATGATACTGCCAAAGATAGAGTATAAGGACAATTTGGTAAATTAATTAAAAATAATATCAAACCCAAAAATTAATTAACTGAGTAAAAGGAAAAAAGATCCCAAAAGATAAGACAAGCCCATAAAGAAGGGCAGAAAAGCCCTAGTGGGCTTAAGTCCATCAAGACTAAAAATTACAAATAACAAGTCCAAGAGAATTTGGGTATAAGAAATCATTCACAAAAATCCTTGAAGTTAAAGAACTTTTGAGAAAAGAAGATCTCTCGGCTTGCATTCTAGAAAAGATGAATTGACACACTATTGTCTCCCAAAAAGGACCTTAAATCCATTGCCAAGCAATATCATTTTAGCATCGTTTATGGTAACTAAAAGGAAAAAGAAGAAAGGATGAGGACACAGATGAGATCACGAGCCCACAAAAACCCTAGCATCAGAGAATGTGGGGAGTTACCAATAACAAATATTGCCTGATCTAATGCAAGACCCTACTTTTAACATGCAAACTTTACTCAAGAGGCACTCACACAGCAGGCTTCTCCCTCTATAGAATTTGTTCTACCTATCACACAAGAGGTATTGTGGACTCTCCTAAAGAACACTACTGCTCAAGCCAAAATAAAAGCAATTATTTAATACGCTAAAGAGTGTCGCCCTTGAAAACTATAATAGTTATTAGGAACCGGAGGCTTCACCCTTACCAAAAAGATCTAAACAAAGAGCTGACTCAGGATGTGACGTGACTCCTCATTTTTTTCCCTCACCAAAGAGATATTTGCTCTTCATTCCAAGTGGATCTTACTCAGCAACGCCGCACATATAAGAGTTCAAATACATTCCTTAGTACTACAATCACCTCTAGGAGAAAAGAGCCAATAACACTTTTTGGTTGTTGCTCTCTCAAGGCGTAGTCCATTTTCTCTGGCAATCCTAGCAGAAGTGCTCTCCCATGGAATGAAGATAAACAAAAAGAAAAAGATACCAATACATGAGAGACACTCGATGAGGGAAGTAACAACTGTAAGAAATAAGGTAACCGTAGATGTGGACCTCTTCGTACGCTCACTATACACACACCTCTCATGGTATCCTAAGTACAAACTTTGGCATGCAGCTTTATCTAGCAATTACTGCAGAAAGCCCCTATGGACCCTAAGAAGCTAAATCCATACACTTTCACCGTACTAGTAGGCATAACACAAATAAGTATCACCACATGGAGTAATTCAAAGAGAATGCCACAAGGAATACGTGGCTCAAAAATATTTTTCCTAAAGAAAGGCTTACTAGCAAAAAAGAGTGAGAGTTATAGGTGGAGATCGAATGACCACTCAGACTCGAAAAAGCATCTACACCACCATAACCCCAATAATTTCCCTACAACAGGAGTCATCTCAATAATATCTAGAGGACTAGCTAGATGAGATAAAGACAAAAGTGTGTTACAAGAGGTTAACATTTTAGAAGCATGTACACTACAAACCACACTTAACGATGGCTGAAATGTGCCGTTAGTGGCGTCTCCCTAGTATCAAATTGTCTACTTTGGCTTGTTTTCTGCATTGACTATTATCGTTATTTTTCCTTTTAAATTCAAAAAAAGCTTACCCACTTGGGGGATGGCACTTCCTTCTTAGTTTTACTAATCTCTTAAATAAATGCATAATTCTTCATGATACTTTTTCATGATCTTAAATCTTGCAGCTTCTATAATGCATTATTGGAAAGCTTTTAAATGTAACCCCAACCATTATAAGGCTTCTCAAGGAGTCTGAGTAACATGAGGTGTCCATGGGGCATAATCCCACTACATGGCCCCCCCAAGGTATATGGTCACCTATGTAATCCCACTATAAACCCTTAGGGAGATACATGATAGCCATTCCAAAAGGTCTAAAGGCTCTCTTGGGAGTATGTGGCCACCAATCTAAACAAGCCCACTAAAGACTCCTTTAACAATATGTAACGACTCTTCTATAAAACCCCACTAAATGCCCTTCGGGAGCTATGTGGTAGTTACTTTAAAGATCTATTGTACTACCATTGAGAAGGCACCTGGCAAGTACATAAAAAAACCCCACCTTGATTCCTCACGAGGAGGAAGATGGCAACATCTGGATACTTAGATGCCATTTTTAACACTTGAATTATGTATTAAGATTGATCAACTTAAGCATAAGACCGCATCTTCTTCCCCAAAAAATTTCATCTTGCTAGAGATGAAAAATAAATACTGATGAAATAGGGGCTCTACACCTCCTTAGAGCAACTTTGTTATGTATCACACTTGCAACTATAGTAGTTTATTAAAGCTAACATGGTTAATAAAATGACTGCACAACCATAGCAAAGAATTTTTTGAAGTTCCCAAGAGATCAAAGAAGGCATAACACCTTCAATTAGCTTAGACAAAACTTAAATGGCAAAGAAAAAAATATGCACTAGGGTAGGCGCCCATGTAGGTGCAAGAGAAGGGCGCCCCACCATAAGCGCCTAAAAGAAATGATCAATAGGCTTCCATGATGGGCACTCAGGAATGAAATCTCCTTGCCTAATACACTTTAACTCTCAAAGCTTAAATATGAAGGACAAATAGTCATTCAATTAGCTAATTGCTTGCACAAATGCAAATAAGTAAAACCTAAAAAACTTTACTGAAATCAAACCAAAAAGAAAAAAAAAATGAAAGAGGTATCCGACCAACACTAGCATCCAAAAATAAATGAAAAATATGAAAAGAAAGACATACTAAAAGACTACTCAAGCTAGTTGAAAAATGTCTTGTGTCAAAGTCCTCAACATAAATTCTAGTTGCTACCACCACCCTAAACATAGTATCTTCACTCTTGTGGAGTTGGATCCACTGGGTCCTCCACCATGGCTTCCACCCCAGCTTCAGGATCTTTCTGAAGCTCTCTACCAGTAAGGTTACTGAAAACCAGAGTCTAACATCAATAAGTATTCCATAGGATACTGGCCAGACTCACTCAAGATGAAGCAATAATTCTAGATGGTCTACTCACAAATCTCAATTAACTCCACCTCTGCTATCTCAAAGAACTTATCAAAGCCCTTAAATACTCATGAACCATATCCTTATGAGCTAAATTCACAAGTGTCTTCCCAATAAAGAAATCTAGGAACTTCTCGCCACTTTTCACTTTTTTACTAAATCTCGTCTAAAACGTTTATGCTCTTTCAACAACTTAGATAACTCTTTCTCCTTCTAACTTTGCTATTAAACTACTCTAGTGTCCTCTTTCTTAATATGTTTTAACATTTCCATAGCTGCCTCTACTTGGTGAGACACCTTCTCTATGAAATTCTAACCCCGGCTTAATAGTAAACTTTGATTCACAAAGGAAACTAGCCTAACATCCCTCAAAACTCTAACTCTTGCAGCAAAAACATAAGATTTGATAATAAGATAAATGCAAAAGCCATTCCATATCTAGCTGACACTTAACCATCTAAAGAAAAATGGAATCATAGTCATGCTATGTGGAAAAACCTTTAGAGCAAAAATTGTCATCTTCATAGCAAGACCTCCACAAGTCACACAGAGTGATGTAATATGATCATACGTAATTGATAATACTACTAAAAAATTAAGGAAAAGAAAATTTTGGTAAATCAATTAAAAATAACATTAGACCTAAAACTAATTAACTGAGTAAAAGGATCAAAGAGCCCAAAAGACAAGCCAACCACATAAAGAGGGATAAAAAGATGAGTTAATTGCATTAAACCCCCTAACCTATGGCCCTTGTTGCACATTGCCCTTTAACCATTGTCGATGTGCAATTTCACCCCCTAAACTAATTAAAATATTCGTCAAAATCATATTTTACACTATTACAATAGAATCTAACAAGAATATTCCATTGCCTTTAGCCCACATGTCAAATGCTCATTGGTTACATTCTATTGGAATAGTGCAAAGGTAGTATTAGCGAATATTTTTATTAATTCAAGGGATAAAATTGCACATTGACAACGGTTGGGAGGTAATGTGCAACGAGGGTCATAGATTGGGGGATTTAATATAATTATCCCTAAAAAGACTCTAATGTGCTCTAATGGGCCTAAGTCCATCAAGACTAAGTCTCATATAGAACTTCAACATAAGAAATCATTCGCAAAAATCTTTGAAGTCAAAGAACTTACGGTAAAAGAAGATATCTTTGTGTGCATTCTAAAGAAGATGAACCAAAGCACCATTATCTCCTAGAAAAGACCATAACTCCATTTCCAAGTAGCATTAGTAAAGAGGTTGAGGCATGTGATCATTACCACTGATAAAAGATCTTGTCCTTTCCCTATCTAAGAGTCATTCAGTATGTTTCAAAAGTATTTGAATCCCTCATTACAATTAAACCCATAGAAAAGAAAACTTATTCCAATACCATAGCTTAAGAATAACTACTTGACCAATAGGTGAGGAAACCTTGCTTGTCGCCTATTTCTTTCACAAAGGAGAAAGCGAGAAGGATAAAAAAAAAAACTATCTTGACCTCAAACTAGGGCAAGTCATGGCCACTCCTTAACTTGGGAAGCTCGAGGTGATATTAGCCTAGAAAGAAAGATCAAGACCACATCAAATCCATGCTTACACCTACGAAAAAAAGTCGATACTACCTCAACTTAGCAAAAGAGTTCAAAATCGCCTTGATTTAGGAAAGATGGCCTCAAGTGGTGAAGGATTGAAAGGTTGTCCAACCAATGAAAAAAGACAAGACTACCTTGACTAGAAGGTCAAGATGATAAATGTTGACCTATTTAGGGTTTACATCATGTTGAGTTGAGTTTATGCTAAAAAATAAATGTTACAGTGTCACCTTAATTCTCTCAAACTACCACTCACCTTAATTCTCTCAAACTACCACCCCTATCTTGATATAATTTATAAGTTATTCTTCATCTCTAACCTATTGAGATACCTTTTTAAGATAAAACATTCCACTAAGGGTGTAAGATGAGTCGGGCCGACTCGATTATAACTCGACTCAAGCTCAAGTTTTTTCAAGCTCAAGTCAAGCTTCTCAAGTTTGAGCTTTATAAGGAGCTGATCTTGAGCCTTGATTCAATGGTTCAAAAGTTTACAAGCTACCTCGTTAGCTTTTTTCTATTTTTAAATATTTTTATATATTAATTAAATAATTATTGTATATTAAATACATATTTATTATATATTAATAATTCATTTATTTTTATTTTTATTTTTAAATATTTTATATATATTAATTAAATAACCATTTATATTTATAATTTATTTTTTATTTCTAAATATTTTATATGTAATATTAAATAATTATTATATATTAATAATTAAGTTTTACTATGCTAAGCTCGACCTTAACCTCGAGCTCGAGCTCAAAATATTGAACGCAAGGCTGAGCTAAAGTTCAAGCTTTTAAGATAAGTTACATCAAGTTCGAGCCTACAATATTTTAAGCTCAACTCATTTATACCCCCCCTAATTTCACCAATGCATATTAATGAGATAATATTTCAATGTGGCTAGGCCTCATGTCTAGCAATGGACACAGTCATCATTACTATAATCATATATGGAAATGACAATCACATACCTTTTCTCAAGCTACTTGACTAAGGAGCTTTATAATGATACCAAGTTGATGCTACTTGAAAATGGAGCAAATTCCTTTCTAAAAAGCAACAAAGTGTCGTGCAATCTTTTTTAGAATGCATGCAGAGAGATCTTCTCTTCGCAAAAGTTGTTCAACTTTAAGGAATTTTGCAAATGATTTCTTCTCCCTTAATTTTTGTTGAGACTCAATATTTAGCTTTGATAGGTTTAGGTTCATTAAGGTTTTTTTTCCTCTTCTTTGTGGGCATAACTTATCCTTTGGGCTCTTCGACCCTTTCACTTAGTTAATTAATTTTAGGTTTAATGTTATTTTTAGTCAATTTATTAAATCACCCTTATAGTCAATTTTTATCAATATCAGTAAGCCTTCTTCGATATGAAAATTTTTAATTTCATATCAAAAATATGTTATAAATTGAATTTATTAACTTTTTTATTTTAATTTTTTAAAATCAATTTTTATCAAAAGTGTCCTTAAGTTTTCAACTTATGTCTAAGTTCAGGTTGTGTAGGTCTCAAGGCCTTCAGGACTCCTGAGTGGTGCTCAATAATAGTGGCCTTGTTGGCATTAGGGAGTTAGCAAAATAAAGGAGATTCCATCTTCAACACACACAAACACACACATAGAGGAAAGAAGGTTCTAGCAGAAGTGTTGAGTTGAATCCTTAAGGGAATGCCTTTCTTGCTCTTATGGACTCTTTATTTTATTTCTCCTTCTTAATTTCCTTGCTTGTAATTTTTTCTATATTTTTTTTGAGTCATAAAGATTATGGGGTTTCCATCAGGTAAACATATATCTGAAAGCAAGTCTAGTTCTGAGTCAAGCTTAGAGAAGGAACCTTCAAGTTACCAAACAAGAGAAAACAAGAAAGAACATGTGATGGGACTCTCCCTTGGCCATTTGGTCACCAGTAATATGGAAACACCAAGCGCTCGTGGTGTGCCAAGATCAGTTCATGCTTGCAGGAATCATTCCCATCGTGGTGTTGCAGCCTATGTTTCTCCATTAAATGTGTTGTCAGCTCAAGCCTTATAAAGGTTTAGAGAGCTTCAAAGTAGTAGGATTAAAACTAGTGTCACCTTCATTATCTAGTTTTGATTCTAAAGAAGTGGGCTCTTCTGATCAGAAATTTAAAGGTATTCTTGCTGTAGATAGTATCTTTGCTAAGGCGATGGAAACCAAATGTTTACTTAGGCCAGATAAGTTAGATATCTTGAGGAATAGGATATGTGAGTTTAAAATCTTTTTTCTTTTTTCTTGGGACAACATAGTATTGCCTCTTATACGTATTGTCTTTAGTAGTTACTTCACCTATAGGTTTTCACTTCCTCTAGACCTCCTTTTGTTGCATATAGCGCAAAGTTATAAGATGTGTTTGAGCATATTTATCTGCAATATTTTTGTGTCTTTTGCAGGGTTTAGACAGCGATTGAGTGAGGTGGGCTTGCAAATATCTTTAGACAATTATCACAATCTTTTTGGGATCATAAAGTGCCTAACGACTCATTCTTCCACTCTTTCTCCATACCTAATAGTAAATTTGTATATGGGTTACCTTTGTTAAGGGCTCTTTGGAAGGATAGGTATTTGTCCATTTAGAATCCTCACAAGTGGATTAGTTTTACTTCTTTGATTCGGCCAAGTCAAGTTCATCACAACCTTTACTCGAGTTTCATTAAAGCTAAGTATTGTTTAGTTCTTCTTTCGATATTACCTATATGTTTCCTGGTATTAGTTAGTGTATTTTTCTTTTTGGTTCACTGCTTCTACTTGTATGTATGTACTCACTACTTTATGTTTCTATGCATCATTCATATTTTGACTTTACTTTTCTTCTATTCCATGACAAGAAAGAAAATGATATGTGTATAAAGACCAAACTAAGAACATATGAGAGACATGTCATGGAATAGTATCATAGAGAGACTCTACTAGGCAGGCATCATTCAAGCCCTTGAGCTAATAGCCTAGCATGATGTACACTCCACCAATGCCAAGGACGTGTGCCCCTATTATGACTCATGAGTTTGAGGTGTTGCCTTCTAATCTTTTGAAGAAGTACATTTGTGGAACCGCCACTTGCCCATCGATAACTTATTTTTTCCATGTTGACGAGAGTAAGGGACTTTTCAATTATGGCTTACTGCGGTGTTGCGAGTTAGATTCCCCATTGAGATATAGATGAGACTACTTCTAGCATTGATCGCATGTTGGGTGTTTTGAATAGGTATAGCTAAGGAAACTTGGAGTTATTCTCCTTCTCTTGGTTGGCTTATATAGCTACTGGAGACTTTTCTTGGTGTAAAAATTATTTTAGTGCTTCAATTTATCTTTCATCATTATTTTTCTCCTTTGTAATTGTAGGGATTTCTCACTCTTAAGTGTTTTTTGCATTTTTTGTGCACTGGGATGAAACTTAGTAAAGTAGATGCCTAGCTAAGTAGAGGAAGCTTTGACAATGGTGAAGTATCTTAAGCAGAAGACTAGTGAAGTAGTTAAGCATGGAATCAAAAAGGGAAAGAGCTAGCTAAGATACTTAAAGAGCGTGAGCATTTGAAACCAAGTTATGAGAAGGAGGTAAAACATGGAAAGAAGTTCATATATTCCTCTGCTGGAAAGACCCTCATAAATGCTACCGACAAAGATTTAGTCTAAGAATTCAAGGTTACTAATAAGTTTCTTGAGGCAATTGAAGTAGAAAAGATAGTGATCTACGAGTAGAATATTCAAAGTTGTTCCTACATTTTAAGCAAGATCGAGTGATGCCTATAGAGGATTTGTTGATGTCGAACCCCATTACCACAGTCAACCTTACTGTTGGAGAGCCAGAAAAAGGTCCTATGGCTGGAGCAAAAATCATGGTAAAGGAACCAGTAGAAGCAACTTTGCAAAAATAAAGACACTTTGCTTAGGATAGTAGTAGCAAGTAGGATTTATGTTTAGGACTTTGTTACTTCATAGCATTTTTCAATAAGCTTGACTAGTATTTTGGCATATTTTTCTTTCCACATCATTATTTACTTTTAGAGGCCATGTGTTGGCTATACATCTTTTTTTTTATCTTTTCCATTTGATTTCAATAAAGTTTCTCTACTTCTACTTATTTTGTATTTGTGCAAGCACTTAGCTAATTGGACGACTATTTATTTTTCATACTTGTACTTTGAGAATTGAGTAATAGGAGATATGAAGATGCCAACATCAAGCATTGGGGGAGATGGTGTATGCACGAATGCCAGCTTCAGGCACCCACCGAGTGCTTGCATGAAATTTCTCTCCTTTTTTTCTTGTTTGTATTTTTTGTCAAGCTTGTTAATAGCATGATGCTTCATTGATCACTTGGGTACTTTAAAATTTTAATTGATAAAGTAGCACAGGAACTATAATGAGTTTATGAGTTTGAAGTAACTATCATAGTTGTGAATGTAACATGTAATGGGGTTATCCTAGGGAAACATGGAGCTTTCCCTTCTATTAGCATTAATTCACCTCATGTGAAGTGAAGCCATGCGAGGGAGAAAAATTAGTTTCATGCTTGAGTTTGACAAACATTAAAGTTTAAGTATCTTAGTGAAGATGAATGCATTTGTAGGTCTCCAAGGAGACTTCATAATGAGTGCATAGAGATATGTTAAGTCATTAGACTTAGAAATTTTTCTTTGTACTTTTTCTAAGTATTGAGATGTTGCCACCCTCCTCTTCGTGAGGACTTAAAGTGGGCTTTGCTTTTGCTTGATTGCATATTTTCCAAGGCGTTCCTTAGTGAGCTTCTCTAGAGAAGTTGTTACGTACTCCCCAGAGGAACCTATAGTGTACTTTTCTAGAAAGTGTCACATACTCCTAAGGTGAAGCAATAGTGGGCGTTTATTCAGAGTGCCACATACTCCCAAGGGGAGCCAATAGTAGGTTTTTTTAAAAGCATGCCACATACACCCAATGGGACCAATAGTAGACTTTTTTAAGGTGACTACCACATACCTTCCTGAGGGCCTATAGTGGGATTCCATCACCGACCACATACCATGGGGGACCATTATAGTGGGATTATGGCTAGTGGTTGCCACATACTTCTTGCACTCCTCAAGGAGCATTATAGTACATGAGATAAAGATAAGAAAAGAGAATAGTCCCCAAGTAGATAAGCTTTATTTGTATTCAAAGAAGAGAGATAAAAGGATACTTAAAAGTAAAAGTACTCTTAAAAAAAGTAGAGAGTGATCACAACTATCGAAACTTGTTAGCCTCATAGGCAGGAAGGTAGGCACTTCCCATAATAGTGGAGTCTAGTGTTGAATGTTGAACGGTGTCATTTGATATGCTTTGATGATGTTACATCATGGTGACCAACTTCATGTTGGCAACAAGAAAAGGCTAGTGTGTAGGCTAGGCACTAAGAGAATAGGTGACTAAAGGAACTATGAACCCAAAGTCATGAGTCCCCAAAATATTGTTGAGAATTTACTTCAAGTTTCTTCTACCCTTTCTTTACCCAAACATTCTTTACATTCCCTGATAATGCCATCATAAAGCTAATGGTTCCACCTTTTGTAAGCCTTTATAATATCCACAGAAAAAGAAGATCTTTCCCTCAAGGCAGTAAAAGTGCCAAAGCTCTCTTCAAATCCTAACCTCACATTAAATAATATGTACAGCTATCCAAGATGGGCCAGTATGTGCTCAAATCCTCCAAAGGAGAACAGTACATGACCCTGTCTATTTCATCAAAGTTCATATCCACTTGGAAAAGAAAAAGTGGTACCCATGTCCACCTTGGAGCCATCCATCTCATCCTTTCACACTATGGAAAGAAAGAAATGCCAGTTTCAGTCAAAATAACACTCCTTGATATATGAGTTCATTAAGTAACAAAATGTTATTATTGCTACTGTGGTGACAACGCTTAATGTTGAAAAAATCATGGTGACTTTTTTCCCAAATTACACCATGTCTTTGGATGATCACTACCTTCAAATGGCTCTTATGATCTAGGTTCAAGTCTCAGGTGCTATGCAAGCTGTCTATTAGTATGCAACTCTTCATCACTAGATCGTGTACAGGTTGCAAAACCCACAGCCTTGATCTACTAAACCAAGGAAAGCATGATGCCCTAAAGATCCTTGCTAGCTTAGGACAAAAAGTTTCTATGATTGTACAAATCCTAAGGTAGCTCGTAAGAAAAGAACTCAAAAAGCTCATGCTTATGGAATGGATAACTAATTATAAGTCATTACATCAAACTCACGAGATAGTAAAATTCTCTAGCTTTCAATTATAAAGACTCAGTATTTGATGTGTAAAGATCATTGTTGATGTCAAAAAGATAAAGGACCATCAGGTGTTATCTTTTAATAAATGGTGATCATGCTAGCTCCCACACAAGTAAAAGACCCTTAAACTTCTCTGTGTGGTTTTAATCCAAATGGAAAAGCTACTTATACTAACAAAATCCATAGACACTTTATTCTGGATGTAGATCCCTTAAAATGTGATCCAGGGTGCTCTTGTGATAAATGGGAGTCTGAAGGTAACGAAGATTATCACCCCCGACACTAACAATAGAAAAAAAAAAGGATAAAATCTTCAGTAGAGAATCTTGCTATCCTTACTCAAGAACTTGAAGATCAAAATATTGAGCCACCACGGCCTCAACCATTGCCTTGTTATGAAAAAGGCCTTACACATATAAAGAGAGAAAGAAATACCATGTGCAAGATGCAAACCTCAAAAGGTACCTTCCTTCCATTTTTAGAAATTCAATCATGTATGATGTTCCACTATGAACAATACTTCCCACCATTGAAGAGACAAACCAACAATTGTGATCGTACTCCATCAAAGCCTTATGTACAATCAATAAGAATTGATAGTGAAAGAAGAGTGAAGCCCCACATGTAGGCAAAAAAATTCCTCAATTGTTAAACTACAAATGCCAGAGCATAGAATAAGGTCTTAAAAGATCTGTGTAGCAAGATCAAGCAAGTCGTCTCTGGAGTCCACTCCACATAATAAGTTTGACAGTCTAGCCTCTAAGATCCAAAAAATTCATGATGACCTTGTCAATAAGGTACACACTCTAGATATAAACCTCTATCTCCTTTTAGACCAAAAGAAATTTGGTGATGAATTCCACCAAAAGGAAATAAAGATATTAAAACTCGCCGAAATAGAGGCTTATTGAGTAATATAACCATTTTCTTTCTACCCTTCCTATTCTAGTCAACTCTATTGCCAGTAATCTTCTTCAACCTCATCATCAAATTATTCAAAACACTTCTTTATGACCTCTTGTTTTCCAAAAATCATCTTCACCAAAACCTATTAGAAAAAGATTTTCAGCTAAAAAAAAGAAGAAGAAAACCCTGATATCCTCTTCTCCACATTCTTTATATAAAATAAAAAAGGAAGATCAACCATATCCTGAAGCTTATATGGCCATGGAAGAATCTAAAAAAGAAGATTCCACTATGATTGATTCAAATATCTCATCTGAAGTATCTCATGAGGAATCCTACAATAGTGATTCTAATAAAGATTTAAAAATAGAGCTTGCTAACATAACATCTATGCTAATAGCTTCCAAGACAAAATCAAGCCACTAAAGAGAATAACAAGCTACTAAAAACTCTAATTTTGAGATAAAATTATGTCAAGATACTAAACCAGTGGTAACAATACTCTTAGAGAATTCTTTCTCTAAACTAACAAATGGTCTATCATTCACTTTTGATGACTTCCCTGTGTCTAGAAGGAGAGACAAACTTTATTCATTTGCTACCTGGATAATCTACAAATCACAAGAGAATGAGCCAACCTACAAAATATTTTGGGAGAATTTACATCTACATTTACAAGAACTCTCAGAGACTACTATCAGAGCCTTAGAGAATACAAAACAAATGCAGTTCTGCCAACTCAACAATCCAGCAACATCCATAAGATAAATTTACTAAGAATTCATTGGAGATGTCTCTCTCATAATCAAAATAGCAAAACAAGATTACTTCTCTATGAGGTGTCATTCTCTTAAGAAGAACTATCTTGACTTCCATTTCCAATTGATGTTACAACTATTCTACATGCTAAATGGATCTAATAATCCAAACTTGAAACATGTTTTCCTCACATCACTTTCAAAAGAAATCCAACCTAAGCTCCAAATGATGATTCTTGCCATAAAAAGGGATATAACTTATGTCAACTTGGAGAAATTCATCAAATGACCATATCAGCCATTGACAAACTTCACGAGCAACAAAACTTTTTCAAAGAGCTTCAAGATAATAGATCTATCTTGATGAATGCCTGCAACAAATTCTATTTGGAGATAAAGTGTAGAGGCAAAGAAAAGTGCTCTTGTTCTTCCTCTAATAAACCATCCCTCAAGAAATTTAAGAAGAAGAAAAAGCCCTTAAGGTTCTTCAAAAGGAAGCCTTTTCAGAAAAAGAACACTTATCATTGCTATCTTTATGGGAAAAAAGTGCACTATGCAAAAAATTTCCATAACAAGAGAAACAAGTACACCGACATGATATCTCAAGTATTGTAATGTTTAGGCACAACTCTGTATGATACAAATTTTGAATCCTTGTACTTTGAACAGAAGGAACAAATAGAATAAATGGTGCTTGCTATCCCTGATACCTCATCAGATGATGAAGAAACACCCCTAATTGAAGAATCTAGTCCTGAAGATTATCTACATATTTACATACTCTGAGTTAGTTCAATCATCTAAGAAAGCATTTCCTATCCTCATATTACTATACACATTCTTCTATCCAAATAAAAGCAATCGATCAAAGTAATTGGATTCATGGATAGAGGTGCAACGAGGATCATGATGAATTCAAAAATCTTCCTAAAAGATGCTTGAAAACCTTATTAAGAATATTTCCAACCTACAAATGGTCAGAGATTCAAGATATCATTAATCAACAAAAAGCCCATAGGAATTCAATTCTTCCCAGAATGTATGATATAGATACAAATCCTTGGAAGCAAGCTATATGGTAAAAATCTTCTTGTTGCTTTTGACCTATACTATAAAGCCCAAAGACTAAATGTCCTCCCTACAATGATCAAGTTCAAAAGAAACTTCTAGCCATTCATAACAATTCAAAAAATCTATGCTCTTATTAACGCACCTATAGAATATTTAAGGTTTACCCAAAAACTCTAGCAATGCTATGTAAAATACCAGGCAGGTTTCAATCATCCTTACCCATTATGGAAGAAACATAATTTCTTCAATCAATCATCTTTCAAGTTGAATGAAGATGCGAACCTACAAAAGATACTCATCTTGGAATGTCTCCAAATGACCTCGCCTTGGCCAGAAAAGAGTGCAGCCAACTCCTCGTATTAGGTTTAATTGAACTAATAAAATCTAATTGGGCATATCAAGGATTTTATATGAACAAGTGGTCTAAACAAGTTAGTGGAAAGAAGAAGCTTGTCATTAATTACAAAACTTTGAACCACTTCTTATAAGATGATAAGGTTTCTCTTCCAAAGACCATGATAATGTTCTCATATTTAGCCCAAGCCAAGGTATTCTCTAATTTTGGTCTTAAAGTAGGGCTTTGGAAACTAGGCATTGACCCAAAGGATGGATACAAAATAGCCTTTTGCATCCCAAGTGCCCAATATCAATGGATAGTCATGCCATTTGGACTCAAAGTTGCCCCATCTTATTTCAAAAAATGATAATCAGAATATTTGAGCCCATCCTACATAGCACATTAGTCTATATTGATGATATCCTATTATTCTCTCTAGACAAGTCGGCTTATGAAGATCTCTTACAACAGTTCCTGGATTTGGTCTAGGCCTATAAAATTATGTTCTCTAAAATAAATTGTATTAGTCAGCCCAATATCGAATTCCTTAGGATGAAGTTCTCTAATGGTCATTATTAGCCTAGCCCATCTATCACTCGGGAGCTCTTCATGTTTCTAGATAAGAACTTTACCATTAAGAAGATCTAATAATTTCTTGGTATCGTTAATTATATTAAGGATTTCTTTCCTGATTCCTTTAAGCATGCCAGCCAATGATCCAAAATATTGAAAAAGAATGCCCTCTCTCAAGGAGATAATCAAATGGCAGCTATTAAAAAGCTTAAGAAGATCTGCTAAGATCCACCACCTCTAAAGATTCCTAGCATAGGCCACATAATTCTACAAATAGATACAAGTGACAAGTTTTAGAGAGTCGTACTCATCAAAGATATAGATGGAAAATAATACTATTGAGGACATGCCAATAAACAATTCAAAGAAACAAAAAAACATTACCATTTGATCTACAAGAAAATCCTTACTATATTGAACATCAGTTTACGATACAAATGGGTAACTCCTCTTTCTCAAGGATTATGGATTTCAAGAACAAGGGGGTTCTAGAGCCGCAGTTGTTGAGACTCAAAAAGTAGTTCTCTAAGTATCAGTTTATAGTTCGACACATCAAAGGAGATGCCAATCTCATCCCTGACCTATTCTCTAGACCAAAACTTGTCCATCTTATTTCCACCATAAAAACTATTCGCATCATCCTCATGACCTCATTTTCATCAAGCAAACCTATAACTATATTCTCGACCACTCCTATATATTCGATGAAGCATTTCAAACTATTAATGGCATTAAGGATTTTACAAGAAATAATCTTTTTATTATCTTGCCTAAATGCTATTAATTATAATCCTAATAGAGCCTGTTTTTGTCAGGATGCCCCATTTTGGTTTTCCAACACTGTCTTCCATCATTCCTTTACCAAAATATAGATTGTGGTATCTATATGGCAGTTCTATACTACAAAATGATCCAATTTTTACAAGATGAGCAAAATAAACTATCCTTGCTATGGAATTTCCTATTATGGTTTGATTTAATAGAAAATTGAATACAATTATTCCATGAAGTCATTCAGGAGCAAGAAGGATCAAAAGCACAAGTCATCATTATATTTCAAAGACATATTACATAGGACAAGCTATTGAGCCACAACTTTCACCATACTACTACTTATGGAAAACTCTCTCAGGATCACTTGATTGCAACTTACACAGAGGATAGCATTGTACAAGTATCTCTACCACATGAACAAAGTGCCAACACACTCTCCTATACCATTACTCATCAACACTTCATGTGGCATTAACCCTTTTCAGGATGATGAGTTTGAATGGATACCAAAATCAAATCCAAAACTAGCTCAAGATATTGGAATCAATTGGGAAAGATTTGGACTTTTCGGGATGATCCCATGATCCCATGGTCCCAAAATTACCATGACTACCACAATTTCTAAGAATAATCTTAAAGTGCATGGTACCAAGCCCCAATGATGTAGATAAAGCCAAGTCTATTCATTGCATAACCATCAGTGACATATGTCCCCTTATTTTGACAAATGTCTCTTAGTTGTAATAAGGCTAGCTAATTGTATGACACGTGTCCTTGTATTTTATAGTAGTCAGCTTAACATGTGTTTTTATACTTTGCTAGGTATTCTTATGTCATGACATGTGTATTTAGTTAAGTGACACGTGTCCATGAGTTGTAAATAATTATCATAGGTAGATGACATATGTCCCTAAAAGAGGATAGCTATCTTAGTCTCCAAAGGACTACTCTATTATGGTCTAAAGCCCTTTGAGCTCTATGCCTATAAATAAGAGATTGTACTCTGCTTTGTGATCAAGTTCAATTGAAATAAAATCTCCCCTTTTTGAGGGAGTTCTTTTGCTTGTCCATATATTCACCGAGGTATCCTTGTTAGATCAACACTTTAATCATATCCCTCAAGTTCTAGCATTATTTTGTGGTATGTCCCTTAGAATTATGAAAGTTGCAGTATCTCAAAGATTCACACTTTCGAGGACCTTCAACATCTATTGAGGGTATCTAATCAAACCTTAGAGTAAGGCAACTTATAGTATCTCTGCTCTTTTGGTTGTAAGAGGCATGTACTAGAGCACCACCCGACCAACTCGTTAAGTGCTTATAGCTTGCTTCTATTATGAGTTAGCTCCCAAATTCAACACATATACTTGCCAGTGTTTGGAAGATACATCACTTCTTACTTTCTCTATTTCTAGTCTTTAGCAATTGGGTTTTCTTCGAAACCATGAATAGATTACCTTTTACATGTCATTGTGACTTTAGGTGTCTCGAGTGTACCTCCTTTGGAGCATCATTTGTCACAAAATGTTGACCTTCAAATCCATCTAGAGTAGGTCACTAAATAAGGCCTGTGTTCATGCTAACTCCCGCAACATTACCTTCTTAACAGTGGAATCACTCGCACATGATTGATTAGTAAGCTTTGGGCACTCATTTAATCATAGAAAGTAAGACTCATTCTTCCCTACTTCTAAGATATTTGGGAGACTACTTGGCCCATGCATCACCTACTTTTCAAGATACTCATTCTGATTGGATCAAACTCTCAATCTCATCTTTCAGGTGCTTACACCACTTAATGGTGTGCCTACAGTAGTGGTGGAAGTAGTGCTATTTGTCTAACTTTAGCTTTTTTGCACCCATTGTCGTCTTCTGAGGAAAGTACAAGAGAAGGCTATGCCTTAGGGCTTCATTCAAAATCTCTTCTTGTGTAATGGCCAACAAGGTATAGGTGGTGAACAACTAAGATTGACTATATCCACATACTTTAAGCATCTTTTTATGGTTAACTTTTTCACTATGGGATTAAAACTCCTAGATCTTCAAGGTTACTATAGGCAAGAGCAAACTCTTGACCCACTAGTAGGTCGCAACATTGGTGCATGAGTCTGCCATCTAATGGCAGTAAGTATCAATCAGGAAGGATCTCCTTGGGAGAATAATCAAAAACCTACTTTATGAAGATGGAGGGGAGGAAGCGACACCTCGCTTTGGATTAGTTCTCCAGTCATTTTTCTCTACAGAGAGCAAAGCCCCCAGCTAAGATGCGAAAGGTTGTTATAACTCCTTAGGATGGCTCTCCTGTATCTATTGGGCAACTATTTTAATCGCAACTTGAGTGATAGCATTCTTCAGTAAGGTCTTCAGCATCTCCTGGGTCATAGGTAGAATAGGATCTCTAGAAAAAGGTACTAACTATATGGGTGTCTCCTATAGTGCAGGTTGTGCATCAACAGCTAACCTCGGGTTCAATCATAGTGCTACTTCCATTAAGTGGCTCTCCACATTGCTAGATGTCAATGCCTCCTAGGTGTTGAAGTAATGTACTTCAGATCTCACCTGCATTCTTAGCATTTCTTTTTCTTTCTTTAAGTTTCCATATAGAACATCAAAATAATACTACTTGGAAATGGAGCAAGGTCCTTTCCAAAAATAGCAAAGTATCAATTTATGTTCTCTAGAATATGTGCAAAGAGATCCACCTCTTCTTGAAAGCTCTTCAACTTTGAGGATTTTTGTGAATGATTTCTTTCACCCAAGTTCTCTTTGAGACTTAATATTTATAGCTTTTAGTCTTGATGAGTTAAGCCTATTAAGGTTTTTCTACCCTTCTTCATAGGCTTACCTTTTCCTTTGAGTTCTCCAATCCTTTTACTTAGTTAATTAATTTTAAGTTTAGTGTCATTTTTAGTCAGTTTATCAAATTGCCCTTATAGTGAATTTTGAGCAATATCACAAGTCTTATCTTATATTAAAAGAGTCAAGAATTTCGAAACAAATTATAAATTTCTATCTCTCACCCATTGAAGAGTCTTCTTGAAACTACTAAGCCCCTACTAATAATTTGATCATCATTATAGGCATTGTCAGTCTATATAGGTATCTTTTCATTAGGACAAAATCCACTACCAATGTATGCCAATGCTTCTCTCCAGACTATCTAAACTAGAGTTTTATAATGATATAAAGTCTTATCCTACAATGAAAGACTCAAGCGTCTTGAGACAATTTATAAGCTAGTAGACATCTACATTCAATGATAGATCTGGTTATCATCATTAACGAGAAACATTGTCATGTCCCTTTTCTAATTGGTTTATGATTATACTCAATTCTATTCCACATTAGAAAAATTGAGAATTTTAAGACAATTTATAAATTATTTCCAAACACTCATCCATTGAGGTGCTTCTTTTTTGGACAAAATTTCCTCAAATGAGTGTGGACGCAACAATATCTCATAATGGTTGGACCTATTTGTGTCGAGATTATCACACATTGATAAAAAAATTTGACCTTATAAATTAATGTTTCTAAGGTAGATGAAGAAAAAAACCTTTTATCTCATTGAATTTGAGATAAAATTTAATATCTTCGTGTGAGAAGGTTAAGTTTTGGCAATTCCCAAATTGATTATGATAGGAGCTTTTGAACGCCATGTTTACTGATTCAAAACCCCTGATAAGTGGTATTACAAAACTCAGTATATGTAGACGTGCAATTTTAGTTGTCTACATGCGTGGCAATAGAAACTCATGGATATGAGTTGTTATGCACCCCACAAGCGTGTTGCTCATAGCAATAACAATTTTTATTGTTATTACGTTTTTAATGTTTATATTTTACTGGCTATTAATAATAACAAGTTATACATAATTTTGATTATTATTAATATCAATCTTATACAAATAATTATTTGATAAAATAAAAAAAAATTGTCACTCGATATATTTAACTAATGGCAACTTTAATATCATTAATTGACATTTTATCACTAATATTTTGCTTTCTTATAGTGTATGTCTTTTGTCTATAGTTACAATGGTTTATAAAAATATCGCTCTTTGTCCCTAAATAATTTTTTCCTTTACTATGGTACAAACTCAAACTTTAATTTCTCTACAACTCTATAAATTTATTTTTCAATCATTTCGATAATGCTTAATCCTCAAAAAAATTGATTTAATTATTTTTTTTATTGTATTAAGAGAAATAAGCAAATTAGTTAGTCAACAGTACCAAAGGCAACAATTTTGGAATAGGGATGGCATCGGGTGGGTATAGCGAGAGTTTGGCAAGATTCGAGACCCACCCCACATACCCTTTTTTTTGACCCGTAATTCACCCCGTCCTCTCTTTTAAACCCGCCCTGCTTCACTTTAAACTCTTAATCCAACAGTTCAACCCGCCAAATCAATTTTTCTTTTTTTTTCATTAAAATATATAAATTTACAACTCATGCTCTCAAAATTAATTAAGATAAACATACACAAAGAATATGTATATATGTATATAAAATTAGAATTCAATATACAATAAGTTTCTAACACTATTTTTTTAAATTTAAAATATAAAATCCACATTAATTGATTTTAGTATATTCTCCATTGTTTTTGTGATGATTGAATGAGTACAAAAATATTATTTATTGATGAAATATATATATAAATGCTATTATATATTCTATTTTTTTATTATTTTATGTACATATATTATATAATATATATAATATATTATATATATTTATTATGTTGGGATGGTTTACTTAAACCCATAACCCACCACAGACCTGAATGGATCCATGAAATTAGAGTCTATAACCCGCTTTAAAATTCATTTATTTGACTCCTAACCCACCCCATTAGGGACATATCCAAGGCAAATTCCTAGTCTACCTGAATCCATTGCCATGCCTGTTTTGGAATGGAAAGAATTGGATTAGGTTGGCCTTGGGAATGATTTGGTGAGCTAACTTTGGAGACACAATCTAATGTTTTGCTCTTTTCTTTGTTGGCTGTAATAAATTTTATAAAAGTAATATAGATGTTTGGGATATAAAGATAAGGATGTTTCATGAATGCATGGATAATTCAATTATTTTCATTTCAAGCTTTATATTGATCTTTCATATTTATATTGTTCTCATTTAAAAAAATATTCTAAATCTTTTGTTTCTTTGAATAGAATTCTTTTTTCAGACTAATTTTTCAATCAATCATGTTAACTAATATATTAATAATTTTTTCTTTTAAAATTAATAATATAATATTATAATAAGCTTATATTTTTCTTAGTATCAGTTCCTATATAAAATTCTATGTCATTTGAAAATAAACTTATTATTGACTGCAAAAAGATTAGATATTCTGTACGAAAAAATTATTGTAATAGTTGTTGAGAATATTTTTTGTCACACTAGGTATCTCGACCAGAGAGATAGTCTGTGAAGACGACGTGGGGTAAAACTTGCAGCCACGGAACAAATATTAGGCTAGTCGAGAGAGTCCTCAGCTAAAACCCTCCGATGATTGAGGAAAGTAATAATTATATGAGAATGTTTTCTTACCGTTTTACCGGCGGCTTCATGCATTTATAGTGTTTGACTACTGATAGAAGAACAAATTTAGCCTAAGGAGGCTTCTTTCATAGTTTCCACAAATAGGGGCAGTTTAGGTTATTTTTACTTGAACCTATACCTTGCAACTATTGACCAATTCAGTATTATTCAGGCAATTTAGCTTAACGGAATAGGAGACCATGCCGCCATTAATACGGAGGTAATACACTGTTATAACAATAAATGCAGACAGAAAGATGGTTGAGGCATATTTAATGCAGTGAAAGTAATGGTAAAGTTCACCACAAATAACTGTTAAACACTCGATTTTGCCAATATAGTGGTCTCGATCGAGAAGATTGACTTAATGTGGTCAAACAAACTTGAAAAGTGATCGACCAGAAAATTGTCCTTTGACCTCACGATCAAACTAGGACTTAATTTTATCTGGCCCCAATAAGCTTATTAGGCCTAAGGGGCCACAATGGGCTAGACCCATATCAACAGTAATTTTATAGTTGAAGTTACAAGTTATAACTACAAACTTTCCATAGTAAACGTAATTTTCTAAATCAATAAGCGACAAAAGCTATTAGCTATAATCAATAGTCATGTTTGTTGTAAGCGCAATAAATTAGCCATGCATTATTATAGAAAAACTAAAGTATAAAATAATGAACAACCATCAGCTCTGAATTGATTGTAGTTAGACTTCATTTATTTTAAATTTGATTGGATCAATTTTATAATTAAAATTATGAAATTCTAACATTAATTATAAATTGATTATAGTTCATCTCCTAATTTTTTATTGTGATTTTTTTTTTTTTTTTTTTGAAGGACTTGAATTAGTTAAAATTTCACAATTGCAGGAGTATCAGGAACTTTAACAGGTGCATCCGAACTCTAAACAAGCTTAAGAATAGGACAGTGACACCGATTGAGGGGTCCACTATTAATGATGTGAAACATCATCATTTGCATTTTTTTAGGACATGTCAATTGTCAACTGTACCGTGCAATGATTTTAACTGCATACCACAATTGGTGCTGCTAATTTAATGATGCGATTAAATCCTTGTGCATTAAAGCATCTAACAGACTAACACACGTATCCTCTGTGCAGCCTTTCTTTACAATTCTTCAACACTAATTATCAAAGCACCACATATTGGTGGAAATATAATTGAAATTAGATGCTTTTATAGTCTATTTTCTGGAAGGAATCTTGTTGCTTAGTTGATAATATTTAGATGGTATTTGGATGAATTTATAAATTTTTAAATTATTTTAATCGTTTGATAAATTTTTAATGGAAAGAAATTTTCAAAACAAAATATTAAGATTTTATAATTTTTTTAGAAAAATAATAAGGAGTTTTTTAATTTACTTTTAAAATTTTAAAATATTATTTTAAATTTAATTTTATTAATTACAAAATTATCATTATTAACACTTATAATATTCAAGTTATTCGATCCAAACAATTCAAGAGTTTATTTTACAAAAAAATTTATAAATTTAAAATTATTTTATAAAATGTAGAAGTTCACAAGATATTTATAGTAAATTTAGCCAAATATGCCCTCAGGTAAGTGCTGCTTTGGAAGTTTATAGTATTATGGTTGTTTTATGTACAAAGAGGACGAAATAAAAAGTGTGCAAGAAATAAAATATTAGTGCCATTTATTTTGTCAAAAACTAATAAATAGTTGTCATAATTGAACTTTGTGATGTAAAAATTATGTATAAACTATTATATTAATTATTATTAACCATTAGTGAGATATATACTAAAGATTTAAAATAATAAAAATTGAATTATAGCATGTAATAATATTTTTGTTGTTGCTAAGTTGTGATTACGTATGTATCACCAATTATTTATAGTAACAAATTAGATTTTTTATAATTATTTGATTTATTGAAGTCATTATCATGGCAAAATAAAAGTTGTCATCACCACGTACAAATAGTTATGCAATAATAATTTTGATATTGTTGATGTAAATACTGTCAAATATTGTAGATCTCAACGAAAGAGATGATTTTTGAGCAATTACTTGATGTATTTCGATCCAAGAGAGGTGTGGGGTGGGACACGCAGCCAAGTAGTGCACGTTAGGCTAGCCGAGAGGGTCCTCGGCTAAAACTCTCCGATGATCAAATCAGTCACTAGATCAGAAATATAAGAAAAAGAGCAAAGTAACAGCTTAGTTCAAAGTGGATGTCTTACCATTTCACTAAGAAAATCAAGTATTTATAGTGTGTGTTTCGGAGTGAAAAGATGAAATTCGCCTTGATGGGCTTCTTGCAGAATTCCTGCAAGTAGGGGCAGTTTTGGTCATTTAGACCAAAGCCCATGCTTTACAATTATTGACTGTACATATCATTAAACTGAATGGACGGGGAGACTATGTTGTCATTAATGCGGATGCAACAGCATTAATGGCGAAGGTGACACGCCGTCATAACAATAAATGCAGATGGATGGGTGGTTGAAGCGCCTTTAATGTAGCGAATGGGGCATTGCAAACCGCTATAATTAGTCACTAAGCACCTAATTTTGCTAAAATTAAGGTCGAGGTCAACATGATTGACCTCCATGGTCGAATAGCAACAATGGCTTCGACCTCTCAAACACACTTGGGCTTGCCTTCAGCGAGGCCCAATAAACCTGGTCGACAATAGGAAATACGTTTCAACCTCACAGTCAAACCTAGAAACAATCGCAAATGGGCCCAATAAGCTTATTGGGCCTTAAGAGTCCCAGTGGGCTGGTCCCATATCATATATTATTACTTAATATTTTGTTAATAATATTATTAATTTTTTTTGTTATAGTGAAACAGGAGTATTTATGCCGATAGAAATTTTTAATTAGGTATTGGATGGATTTCAAATAGTATTGTACCAATTAGAACAAATATTTCAGAAAAATAAAAAAATAAAAAATCATCACTAGGTACAACAGTTACTACGAATAATTTTGATATTATTACTTAATACTTTGCTAATAATATTATTTTTCTCTTTACATATGGGAGTGTTAATGTCTGCAAAAAATTTAAATTGGATAGTGGATGGATTTTGGACACTACTGTGGTAATTATAGTAAATTCACGTATAATTCAGACATTACAAACAATCGCATTTTAAAAATGATATTAAAATCAAAAAATAATTCATAAATATTTATTCAGTGAAAAAATAATGAATTCTATTTTTATTTATGTTTTGAGATGGGATAGAGTACTTTTAAATTAGGGGAATGTACAAGAAAAGGTGACGACCAAATGATTCTTCAAGTTGGGCACTTTCGGTTAGCGCGCACGGGACCAAGTCACGGGAAAGTTCCCACCGCCATCCTTGTTCTTTTTGAAAGGGCCAAACATATACTTGAAAACTAGTAAGTTTATTTCCAAAACTGTACTTACTATTTTATATTAAATCGTTGAAATAATATTATGTCGTCGTGACGTAATTTTATTGTTTCGTATCAGATATTCGATGTAAATAAATATTTTATTTATTTTGTAATCGTTTTTTATATCACATGGGGTTATAAGAATTTGCATCTTATCTCATTCTACATTACACTTCTGTTTCACAGAGGATATCATCATAGTCCCACCTTTTCAGTTGAAAAGCTCATGATTAACTTTTAGCTCTTAGAATCGCTGACCAGCGTTGATATTATGTATGCTATTAAGAAAAGGGTATTATTATTTACACTACATTGTAAATTTTGGCATTAAGTTATTGATCAAAATATTCACTTATTTTTTAAATTTATTTATTTTAATTTGAAAGACAAATATACCCTTAATATAATAATTATTACTTTTAATTTTGTTGCTCTTAAAAATATTCTGCTTCGAATTGTCCAACTTAATATGAAATAACAATAGACTTAGCAAATGAGTACTTGTGGGTAACTCAAGAATGGGCAATCATGAATTAAGTAAATTTACCTATAGGTAAAATTATTTATTTTTTATTGGATATGAGATAGTAGACCCATTACCCACAATTATAGGTGATGGGTGGTGTTTTTATTTTTTTAATACTTGAAGGTAAATTAATATCTATGTTTTAATTTACATAATGATATTCAAATATTACTTAAATAAAACTAATAAAAGAAGCTACAAATTTTTAATATTACATTGAACAAGTACTTGAAGCATTTAAACTATTTTATTTTGAGAAGTACAACTTAAATGTTTAAACATCTATTGATTTTAAGTTATATTACATTTCGAAGTTCAAATTTAAATCTCATTATATGTCAAAAAAAAATTGAGCTAAAAATTTAAATACCACTTAAATATTTTTATTATCATAGAAAAATGTGTTATATCCTTCAAATTATCTGTGAGAATTAGAGAAAAATATATTTATATATATATATATGTGTGTGTGTGTGTGTGTGTGTGTGTGTGTGTGATTATTCACGAGTTACACATGGGTTGGGTCAAAAAGTGGCAAGTAATTAGGTAGTGGATAAAATTATCCGCATTTTATTAGGTGGAGAAAATGAGGCCTATTATGTACATTTTTTTAGGCAACCACAGTATGGGTGATTTTTTGTCAAATCTAAATAACATGGTGCAATGCTCTTTTCTTCCTTTATTTAACTTTTTGATTAAAATAACTTTACACAGTGGTTTTTATGAAATAAAACAAAACCCATATTTGAAGTGTGAAAATATATTATTTTGTAGTAATGCTATAATTTTCCTATTGAAGTTCATTGCCATGCCTTTAGAGACATTATTGAATTTAGAGTTGGGATATTATATTTTTATGTGTTCTATCAAGTTTGACATAAAATAAATCAAGGCTATGAATGAATCAAGATTATATTTAATAGGTTCTAGAACAAAGAATAGTACCCTAAGAGCATAATTGTCCAACAATTTAAATCAAATGATATCTTGAAAATAAAGGTATACAATGGTCAATTTCTATAAACTAAAAATCAATTGAAGTGCCAATAACAAACTTTGGAGTGCAATAACAATACCCTTAATAAAAATACCAACACTCTTTTGATGTATTTTTAAGTGATAAATTTAAAATTTTTTAATATTTAAGTTTTAATCCTCACAATTACAATATTTACAATAGCTATCATTATACCTCATTATTACGTATCTTATCATAATTTTTATATTTTTGTTTATGTAAAAATTTAAATAAATAGACTAAAATTATCAAAAAAATATTAATATTGTATTGAAAGATAAATGAATATTTTATTTATTTTATATTATAAAATTTTTAATATATGCATAGAATGTGTCAAAATCGGTGATTTTGATAAATATAGTCTTTTTTCACTTACTGAAAATTTGTCATAATTCTATTAAAAAGGGAATTAGATTTATTGACCAGCTAAAAAGAACTACATAAATAAATAAAATCATAATTGCTGAATAACAATCTTTTGTTAACAGTATTATTGTCCAGCTAGAGAAAAATGTATGTAAATAAATAAAATCATAATCACCGAACACCGATCTTTTAGTAATATTTAATTTAAGTCCCTAAGTTTTCTTTGTCAAGTGGCTATGCCCCAATGACATAAATTTCTTACATAATGGTGGAGGTTAGAAACTCAAACTTTACTGAATTTCTAATTGAGTGTTTATATATATATATATATATATATATGTAGGTCTATGTATAAAAGTCCTTCAGTTTTCTTTAACGTAAATTATTTTATAAAAATGCATCAGACAACTTTTATCAAAAATCCTTAGATACAGAGAGCGTTTCAGCATGTTAAGGATCAAATTTACACTATATACCAACGTGGTACAATTTTTAGGTTGGATGTCCAGTAAATCTTTTTCCATATTGTACCATTAGTGCTCCGGGCACCCACTGCGACCGGACTCGAACAGTCTCTCAGCATCAGTTTCTTTTTTCACCGATAATCCCAAACAAATTCTTGCAGTATAATGAAGTAATAAGCCAAGTCCTTATTTTCTTTCAATTTATCTTCTACGCATAAGTATATACTCTGTATTTTATATATGACTTGTGGTGCATAATTTAAATGAAAAAATTGCAAAAGTACAAATATGTGTGTGTATTATTCCATCAAAAATAGCAATTGACTAGTTAATTATGTTAAATTATCTTCACTTTAGAAGAGAAAGTGTTTGCACCAAAAATCCTCTATTTTAAAACATGAAGTGTGATCTTGAAACATCAGTGATGGATATGATAAATTAGCACTCCAAATCAAATGAAGTAAAACCATGTATTACCATTAAATAAATATATAAATTGGTTTTTTTTTTTTTTATTTCACAGGAAAACAGTGATAAAACAAGGAAAAGAAAATTGGCAGGAGTACCCAAAAAAAACTTATCTAACATTCGTTAAAATTTACTTGTAATTTGTGGGCTTGCTGTTGCGATATTGATTTGAATGTAGGAGGGGAAGAAACCAGAGGAAGTACCTGCGAAGAAGAGCTTGATGAAAAATACTCTTCTTCCATATTAATATTACGATGGTTATTCTGGCAAATCCCTTCATGCTCTTCTTGGCTCTTAGCTGTAGTTAGTGTGATGAATGGCCCATTTTCCTCATCATTTCTGAGGACACCATTTCCATTCTCTTCCAAGATTTTTCTTCTTTGAATCAGCTTTTCCTCAGCATCCCTCAAGAACTTGAACTTTGGAGGTGGAGAACACCTCTGCCGGCTGAATTCTGCATCTCTTTCTGATTCCAAAAATGGGCCAAATTTTGATGGAGTTAGAGGTGGAGTGAAATAAGGTGGGGAGCCATTAGGGGTCAAAAATGGAGTCTCCAAAATTTGAAGTAAATCACTCAAATTGCTTCTGCTTGTGGACTGTTTTCTATTCCTTGTATTAATCCCATCTTCAGACTCCAATTCTTCCCTTGTTTCTTCTGTGATGGTGAAGAGAAATCTGGGCAGCCCGCCCGTGTTTTCTTCTTCTCCAAACGGCCTATGCCATAAGTCCTTGTTTGGGTTGGAAGATTGTGGTTCATGGACATGAGTGGCAGAAGAGCACAATTCCTGCGCAGTGGATGTAAAAGAAGAAGTGGGCCTTTTCCAGCAGCAGAAAATGTAAGAAAGCTCAGCTCTTTCTTGTGGGATTTGGATATTACCATCTTCAATATTGCTTCTTTTGCTAATAATTCTCTTCTTCCACCACAGCAAATAGTAAAGCTCAGCTATAAGAGCCAGCAAAAAGCACCCAAAAACAAGACTCAAACCAAGCCCAACCCCACTTAAGGATTTCATCTTAATGCCTCTCCGTATTGAAATGACTATATATGTAGATTATTTCGTAATCTACATAATGCTTGTAAAGGGTCCGAGATTCTTACAGAGAATAGCTGCCAAGTGTGGATAATCAGATGACTGAAGCACACTTCAATAACTGGCGACCGGCGAACCACGTACATGTACATATCTGATACAGTATCTTAAGAATGTATCCATATCAGTAGGCGCTCATATGTACGAGATTATATAACTGTGGAATTAGTAGCGAGCGGCTGAGAAAGCATCAGTGGTGTTGGTGTGGTTTTATGGTTGGAAAAGTTCGCATAGTTCGAGAGATGATCACATGGGAACAGATGGAAACGAAAGGTAAGTTGTAATGGAACATTGCTTTCTTTTTTATTTTTTATAAAAAAATTGTGTTTTTATTATCATTTTGTTGCTTTTACCCTTTTACTTTCTTGTGAAGGGGACTGTTAGTGGGAAAATATTTACCACTATCAAACAGTTTGAATTATGGTGTGACATTGTGATATAATTTTTAATGTTTAAAGCGAGGTATAAGTTCGAAATATATTTTTTGAGTCAAAAATTGAATTTACTTAGTTTCAAGATTAAGGTTTAGTCACCCAAAGTTGAATTCTAAAATCAGGAAAAAAAAAAAAAGGAGTTAGGAACGTTGGATTTTCAGAAAGTCCTCAAAGCTTGGTAGGCAAAAATATTAGAAAATAATTTAGAATGGAATAAATAACTTTTGTCTAACTATAAATAGGGTATTAAATGGATTGAATACACTGATTTCATATTCTTATTCAATTAATTTTTTGAATATTCAAATATGGATACGGGTCCGATGGATATTTATGCAATGATGTTCGTAATTGTATTCATCAAATTCAAATATATTCATATTCAATTATAATTATTTAAATATTTCCATAATCGATTAAAATTACTTGTATTCGAATTTAAATATTATGTTTTGGATATTCATATATTATAATAATTATTTAAATATTCATTTACAAATATCCAAATTTGTTAATCCGTTAACCTATACCAAATGCATATTTTTTAATGAGTTAATTGCAAAAAATTCCTTTGTGTTATTTCGAATTGCTACATCCCCCTCCCTCGGCCCCTGATTTATGAATTTAAGCAAAAGCTATCCTCATGT
>JACGDI010005517.1:173847-220017 GCA_014898725.1 Jacaranda copaia
CCCCCACATCTATTTTACCCGTAGACTAATTATTTCTTGACAAAAATACCCCCATTTGATTACTCGATTTTTACGGCCT
Organism: Jacaranda copaia; assembly: GCA_014898725.1. Lineage (NCBI taxonomy): Eukaryota > Viridiplantae > Streptophyta > Magnoliopsida > Lamiales > Bignoniaceae > Jacaranda > Jacaranda copaia. The sequence goes on from JACGDI010005517.1 coordinate 173,927, forward strand.
TTTTTTTCAATGTTTCTTTAAGAACTCCTCTACTTAAAATTAAGACTAACTGACATGAAAATCTCCCAAATTATTTTTTATAATTTGAAACCAAAAACACTTAAAAAAACTTAAACAATCTAACAACAAAGTGCATGAATCCTTTAGGCTTACACCTTTGGCTCAAGAGATTTGCGTTGCAACATCAAAGGGAGATTACAGCTTTGATTAGTTGTCATTTTGTTGTATGGAGATTGTTTAGTACAGTTTAAATCTTTTATTCTATTTCTTATTTCATCTCCTATTCTGTTTCACAAATAGATGACATATGTATTAAATATTTCTTTATAAAAATAATTGATTAATAATCAAACACACTTGGTATAAATACAGCAAATTGAAATAGAAAATAAAATAGAGAATGAAATAGAGGATCCAAAGTGTGTTTAGTGGGCGCCAACATCAAGAACAAATTCCAACAATTGTAAGCCATTATGCACACTGACCTAGCAGTAAAAGCAACCACAAGCACTGAATTTTCAGATCATGCCAATTACAAGCCATAACAAAATTGATCTAAAAAATAAAATCCTCATATTCAAGCTACAACACAATAGATTGCGTAGAAGCATCACTAAATTAGTTCACAACTTAGCAGCAACAAAATTTTCAATTACAAAAATGCAACAAAATTTACAACAGCAAAATAAGAACCAACTTCCCATATTAAATGAATGTTGGAAATAAGGAGTCACTGAAAATGCATTGTAGAATTTTAGTTTTTGAATGCTCAGATTGCTGCTAAAATTCTAGGCTAGTGGATGGGATTGCTTGGGATATTTAAGGTCATCATTTAAATATATGGGCCACAAGAATTTTCCTGCTGATTTGATTTAGAAACATGACTCCAGATTGAAAAAAAAATAATTTAAGTGGCTGAATATTTTTATTTTGAGCCTGGACATTTAGCACAATACAAGAAAATTGACATTTAATGACATTAACTTAGTGATATTTTAGAATATAATGACACAAATAAATATTATGGTGATAGTTGTAAAAACAATTGCCACTATAATTTAATATTTGATGGCATTTAATTTTTTAATGACAAACAAAACAGTGACATGTGACTGAAAATGCCAAGATAAATTTATTCCAAAAACATTAAACTAGTGTCACTTTTTTCTTTTTGAAAAAAGTCACTAATATAGAGTTATCGTGTTGTTTGACAAAACATGTCATAAAGCATTTAATGGCACTAACTTAGTGGCATTTATAGTGTAATGACACACAAAAGTAATATAATGATATTCAGGCAAAAAAAACCACTATAATAAATTATTTATTGGCTTTGATTCTTGATGACATATAATAATGGCATTTCATTAAAAATACTAACAAAAATATAATTTGAAGGCATTTAACTAGTGTCACTAATTTTTCTTAAAAATTGTCACTCATGTTTATTTATGGTGTCATTTGAAAAAAATGCCACAAAACATTTAGTGGCACTTAGTGACATTCAGTAGTGTGATGACACATAAGAATAATATAGTGATAATTGCTGAAAAATGGGATGCTAAAGGACGATAAGATGTCACCCAAAAGAATCTTTTTTGTCATTTAATTCAGTTTGTTATTTAATTAATTTTTATAGCATGTTATTATGTCATTTAAAGAAATCTTTTGTGGCATTTTAACATCACTAAATGTATTTTTGTGGCACATTAGTATGTCATTTATAAACATCTTGAGACATTTTATTTATTGCATATTTTATGGCATGTTACTTTATCATTTAAAGGAACTTTTGTAGCATTTTAACGTACCATTACACACAATTTTTAGTGGCATATTAGCTTGTATTTAAAATAATTTTTAGTAACCCTTTGATAAATTATTTAATGCTTTTTTTTTGACATTTTAATGTGTCTTTCAATGCTATTTTTATTGCATTTTATTAAAGGTAATTTAGTAATATTTATACCCTTAGTTATACCGCTACAAGTGGCACTTTTAAAAAATGCCATTAAATATGAAATTGCCACTATAATATTATTTAAATGGCATTTTTTAGTGTCTTTAATGCTTAATTTTGTTGTGGTGGTAGAATTGCAATTTGATTTGTATGAAAGCTACTATCGATTGTTTTTTATCACTGAAAATTTGCAAGAATGTGGATTCAAACATAAACATTTTAGACACTAATGCTCAATTTTTATTGTTGAGAATTCCACCAGATGAAGGAATTGAACTCAGGACCTTTTGGCTTGTTCTTAGCAAAATCTCCTTTGTGAAATGTTTAATTGTAAGAAGATCTAAATGGACAAAAATGACTTGTTAATTGATAATTACAAATACCAGTCACACAAGGGGTGCGTGCATAATACCATTGGCCAACCAGGTTCTAAATGTCTTTGACTATATAACACAAGGGGGTTTTTGACAATTAAAGTTACACAGGGGATAATTGCCTCTAAGACATATCACATGGGGTTTTTTGGCAATTAGCTTGTGAAAAAAAAAAGGATAAAAAGAATTTTTCAATTGATAAATACAAATATCAGTCACATAAGGGGCACGTGTATAACAACATTGACCAGCAATGGCCTAAGTGCCTTTGACTATATAACACATGGGATTTTTTGCCAAATAAAATTACATAAGGGGATAATTACCAATGAAACATTTCACAGGGGGAGTTTTTGCAATTATCTTATTTTTTAATTAAAAAAATAAATTATATAATTTCATTAAAAAGGAATCCATCAAACAAATAACATAATTTTTAATTATTAATTAACTTTATAATTGATTATTACTATAAATTAATCTTAATAATGAAAATTAAGTATAATAATTATAAAATTAACTAACAATAATTTATATTGATTAACTTCATTCTTCAAATTTTCCTCAATATTACAATAATTTTTTTAATTTATTATTTTTCTTCCCAACTCTTCAATTATAATTTATATATATACATATATGGATTATGAGATTTTTATGAAAAATATTAATAATATATTATATACAATAAATTTTTAAATAAACTTATTATATTTTAATGGATATAATTAAGTTACAAAAAATTAAATATTTAAATAGATATATTCAATAAATATATTTGGATACGATATTAAATGGATCGAATATGTATTTATCATATTTGTATCCATTTGGATCGAATATTTACTAATCGAATGTAAATAATATTGGGTTCACATGGATGCGAAAAATATTTTGCAAGGTGCAGATATCTACAAAGAGTAAACCAGTTTTCGAATATCTACCCTTAACTATAAATGTGGAATACATAATTAGAATTTATAAGCATACCAATTCATAAGTCATCCTGACTAGCATGGCTTAATATGGGTCATTTTGAAGACTTCAAAAAATAATTTGAATTTATCATATTTATTGTCAGTATTATCCTTTGGTTCGAATACTTATGCCCAAATTTATGGCACTTAAAAAGTATAGCCACTTCAAGTTGACCGTAGCCATATACAATGCTTTGCACTAGTAAATACATGATAAGAAAATAAAGTTGCACTTTTACTAACAACCAGAGTCGTGAAAGGCGAACGCCCAACTCGCCTTAAGCACCCCACATGCTACCTTAGCACCTCAATGGTGTGAGGCGAGGTGCCCCAGGGCAACGCCTCGCGCACCACATCTCAATATGTAAGGCAAGCTGCCTAGCTTGCCTTGCAAAAAGTAAGAAAGATTTAAAAAAAAAAAAGGAAAGAAAAGAAAAGTATTGTCGCAGGTAAGTAGGGTTAAAAAAGAAAATTTTATATAGAAGTAAAACACCCCTAATTTTAACATTACCCAATAAAATAACACATTTGACCCACTCCCACACACACTACCTAGTGCCCACTACCGCGACTGCTGCCATGCTGGCTACCACAAGTACTATTTCAATTCTTCTTCCTACTTTTTATAGAGAAGTTTTTGGTACTCCTTTTGTCCTTTTTAAAGTTATTATGCATGAGCTTAATGTTTTGTGTGTGTGTGTGTGTTTGTTTGTTTTAAAATTTTACTTCATTGAATTTATTTTAAATTAATATTAATTATTTTTTAAATTTTTTAATTACTTCTCATTCTATTTTTTTTATTTTTTACTATTTTCTTTTTTCTATAATTTTTTTTTTGCTGCTTTTTCATTTTTTTCTATGTAGTAACTTTAGTGTCAATGTTGATTTTGTTATTTTGTTATTTTTGCTATTTTTTTCACTATTTCTTATAGATTTTTTTTTTGTTTATTCATAATTTCATATTTGTGTTATTTTTTTCTAAATATTATTTTATTTTTGTAGCTTAATAATACGTTGACTTTCAGTTCTAGACAAACCTTGTCTACTTTCGTTGAAATTATGTGAGACTAGAGAATCCAAAGAACACTAATAACACTATATGTATTTTTTATGATAAAAAAAATATTCCAAGGGAATATGTAAGGCAAAACAACACATAATTGGAGGTTTTGCTAATCTAAGGTCATGCAAGAAAGTTCCTGATGTTGTAGAGGAAATTTAGAATTACATGGGTACGAAGAAGAAAGCTAAAGAGCAATTTATCTTAGAAAAACAAATTCAGCAATAAAGTACTCAAGAAGAGTACTTGGGAAGTCTTGACAATGATGATGAGTAAGGAGGTTTATCAATCGAAGAAACAAATAAAAGCATAAGTGAAAGGGTCAATGGACCTTTTTGTCCCATGGGAAACAATCAACTTCGAAAGACATGAAGAAACAAAAAATGTGAATAAAGAGGCATTGAAGATATTGAGAAGTTGAGCACAGTCAGCCACAGCAGGATGGGTGTATGATACTTAGATTGCTCTCAATGCAGTTAATTATGATAGTTTTCAAGAAATGATTGATAAGATCGAAAACTATGGTCCGAGGTTGAAAGCATCCAATTTTCATCATGTGTGAGTTTCCTTGCTAAAAAAGGAGGTCGAACAGACGAAGAAAATAATGGAAGACCATAAAGCAAAATGACAAAAAATACAATTATTCTATTATGTCAGATGGATGGAAGGACAAAAGAGAAAGGACTTCAATTAATTTTTCTTGTTAATTATCCTAAGGGAAGCATGTTGATGAAGTCAGTTGATGCTTCTAAGTATAGCAACAAAAGGGAGAAAATGTCTAAACTGTTGAGTGATTTTGTGGAACAAGTTAAACTGAAAAATATTGTTCGAGTGGTTACTAGGGGTGTAAATGAAATAAGACTATTCGCAAACGATTTGGGCTCGGCTCGATAAAAGTTTGTATTCAACTCGATCTTTGCAAGCCTGAATCGAATCGAGCTCGAGCTCATCAGTTAAACAAGTCGAGCCAAGCTTAATAATATTCGGCATCGAAACGTTCGTGAGCCTAAACAAGCTTTTTTATTATATATACATACACATATATATAATTATAATCTAAGCCAATATAATAAAATCTATAAAGATAAGAAAATAATCATAATAATAATAATAATAATTCAATTTTTTATTTTTAGAAAAACATAGAACAAAATTATTTAAAAAATTTATAATTATAGATTTTGTTTTGAGTTTAAATGAGCTCTAATTAATTCAAACCTATACGAACTTGAGTTCGAGCTTAACGAATTGAGATTTTCTGCTTCTCTATAATGAACTTTATCAAGTCAAGCTCAATAAGGCTCATCGAGCATTCGTCTATTTCAACGAGTCGAGCTTGAATTTAGCTTTTTAAGCTTGACCAAGCTCAGCTCGAGTTTGAGCTCGTAAATTAATAAATGAATTGAGCTTGAACCTATTAGATTCGGGCTCAGTTCGACTCGTTTACACCTCTAGTGGTTACGAATAATGCTTCAAATATGAAGCTAGCTGATAGGATTTATTAAATAGGTTATCATAGCTTTGTATTCTATGTTTTCTCCTTTTATTCTAATTATTTGTAACACCCCTAAATTTCTAATTAGAGAAAGTAAGATTTAAAAATTAAAATTTTAATAGAAAAAAATGGGGCTCAAAATGTAAATAAGAAAGGATTTAATTGTAAGGAATTTGAGAATCATTGTGGTCAATCTGTAAATAATATGGGGTCAACTAGATCAATCTAAGGCACTAAACAACCAAAAGGCTTAATTGAAAGATGAGTTTATAAATAAGGGTCAATTTAGAAATTCTAAACATTTCCTATATAAATAGCAATATCGCACCCCCCCCCCTAAAAAAAACTTTCTTCAAATTTCCTCATACAAGCCCCCTTCACCACCTCCAACGATTCCTCACCCACAATGGCAAAAACCTCAAACTAAGCCATCCACCAGCACCCCCTCGTCATGATAAACATGTTCATACTTAATGCACTCCAAATTGACCAACAAATCACCAAGAAATTGAAATTGAAAATTGGGCAACAGTAGAGGTGGCAGAAATAGCAATTCAAGTGGTGGAAGCTTGGGTTTGGATAATAGGTTTTGATGGGTTCAACTTGGTGATCAACATTGTGCCTTCAATTTCCAATTCTGACCACCAGGGGTGATGGAATTGAGGAAAAAGAGCAGTAGCAAGGATGATAGAGTAGTGGGGTTTGAGCAACAACTTACCAGCAATTCGATGGTGAAACTTGAAAGTGATTTGGGCATCTGGTTGTATGCATCGAGGCGCACAAATTGGTGCACAAATTGGTGATGGCTGTGAGCAACTCTGATAGTAGCTAGCAATGGCGAATGGTGGCCTATGGCAGTAGCTTCAGCAGACCTAGGATTGAAACTTTAGCTCATCACGATGATCACATGCATGGTGTTTTCTTATGGTGATTTGGCTCCAAAATTTAAGCAATTTGGTAAAATTCGATTGAGAAAGGAATTTGCTACCATTTGAGCTTTTGTTGTTCTTGTTGCCCTATAAATACTTGTATTTTGGCATAATTAGAAGTGCCTATGAATTTGAATTGAGACAATAGTCACATGGTTATATATAATGCTAGGTGGGCCCAAAATTTGTTGAAATAATACTTAACCATTGATTAATTAAGTTAATTCTGGAAAACCCTAACCTTGAGTATAAAAACATATGGGCCAGAGTTATTAATTAAGATTGGACTGTCATTAATGAGATTAATCAATGTAATTATTGCCCAACTTTTATGTAACATTGCAAGGATTAATTATTAATGGAATATGATAGTTTCTTATAATTTAGCTGGAATATTATACATGAGTTTGGACTATTAACTTAGGAAGTGATCAATGACCCAGAATAAATAAATCCCTCATTGATACTAGCATGATTACTAAATTTCTTGTATCCAAAATAGGGCGAGAACCTAAGTATGGTAGATGTACCTCGTAATCAAAGAAACACCCGACATTAAGACATAAATGCTTTAATTATTGTTTAAAGGATGTGGTGTAAGTATTTTGACATTTAAATACATTCTATTGAAATAGGATATGAGGATTCGGGCCTTCCAAGGCAATAAGATGCTAACTATATTACTATCATGACTAAGGGGAAGGTATAGCCTTTCTTTCTTCTAGGAAATGAATTATCTCCACTGTTTAAATTTTCTGTGCCTATTCATCTATGCTTGGTTGTACTCATTTTGATGTCCAGAACTTCCTTTCATATTATCAATTTCTTGTCCCTTATATCCCACAGCCTTGCCGGCTGACCCTGTGTTTATTACTAGTTCTTGTGAAAATGTTATTTAAAGTGGTCTTGCTAACCCATTTGTATTAGTGTCTCCAAGATATTATACTTTGTATTCTTTAAACCCGCCTTGCCAGTTGATATACTGTGTGAATTGCTATTCCTACCTTGTATTCAGTTATATTTGTGTTCAGAATTTTGAATTTATATTCCTATCTATTGGCATTATGTCTTGTCAACCCTGGAGACACCCTTGGAAAGTTGCCACCCTTAAGGACGCCATGGGAAGTTGGGCCATGGACTAAGTTTGGAAAGATAATTGGGCAAGACAAATGAACGGTGGCTATTCTTTTGGCTAGTATCCACTCGTGATCCTAGCTTGTAGATAGTTAAGGGTAGCTATCTGCAAGTAGCAGGATCCAATATATGGCCAGCCATGCTATAAGTCAAGTTATTACACATCGAGCTGAGTGCTCGAGCAATGGAATGATAAGAGAAACTTGTTTATGTTGTATTTGCATCCTATTTTGCTTGTTATGTTCTGTTTTGGGAATAATAAGGTCATATTTGCCAACAGTCTGCTAAATTTTTGTATGGCATTTGTTATATTGTATCATTACATCATGTCATAGTTGTTGCATGTCTCGTTTACTTGAATCCTTGCTTATCAATACTTTACTTATCACTAGATTTACATTCAATAGTCTTACCTTTAACTACTTGTTGCACTCTCCCCTCACTAAGTCCTTAGGATTTACTCCACCTGTTGCTTCTTATTTCTTTCCTAGATAGGATCTAATGGAGATTAGAGGGTTCCAATGCACCTAACTTTGATGCTTAGACTTTTGGGTACTTTGCATAAATAGTTAAGTAAACTTAACATTATCTTCTAATGTGTATGTATCTACGTGCTTTAGGTTTAGTCTTTCGGTTTACCTTCATCGTTATCTTTTGATGTTATGCTTTAAATTTGAACAAAAGGCACCTTTGGTTAGGCTCTCAATCCTAACCGGGGTTCATTATTTTTCTATATTTTTTTATCTTCATAGCACAATTATTCATTGCAAAGTATCCAAATTTATATTAGATGCCATGTGTTACACATTGTTTGGACTTAATGTTGGAGCACATATTTAAAGATAAGGACATTCATCCAATGTTTACAAAGTCTATGATGTTAAATAGTTACATATATAGCAATACTAATGTAGTAAACTTGATGAAAAAAATTACTAATGGCCGATCACGAATGCTACAGTATGGGAGCGATCCTGGTCAAGGAAGGCTAAGATGGTGCCTCACATATGGGTAGCAAGAGGGCGCTTAGGCCCCTTCTCCCCTTCCAACATGAAAGAGTCCACCGCTTGCCTTAGTAGTCTCAAATAAGGCATGTAGGCCTGCCCCTTTTTTGAGCAGGTGATTCACTACCAAAGCAAAGAAAATGATCGATCAAGAAAAGAGGGTACTATAAGCCCTCTGCCCCACGTATCTAACCAGTTCGCGTGGTTCACCGGTTCCACCGACTAGACCCAATGAGTGATTCAATCGATACAGAGGTGCACTTGAAGTGGGGGGTGTGCTGTCCTTATTGGGCTGGGCCCTTCCCCATAAGGCCCCACTGTCGGGGCATAAGCGCCCTCTTGCTACCCATATGCGAAGCGCCGTCTTAGCCTTCCCTAACCAGGATCGCTCCCACACCTGTAGCATTCATGATCGGCCTCCTCAACTGTGTATCGATCGAAAGGGAGTGCGGCACAGCCCCCAACCAAGGGAGTGCTTACGTCCAGTATGTCCCCCCTTATTCCCGACATGCTATGGTGCCCCAAGGTGGGTAAAAGCGAGTCGAGTCCGTAGCTATGAAGTTGAATAGTGACATATATAGCAATCCTAGTGTAATAAACTTGATGAAAAAAATTACTAATTTAGACTTGGTTGAACCTATGGTGACCCATTTCACCATGATATTCCTCATGCTCTCAAAGTTTCATTTGGTGAAGAAAGAATTGAGAGCTATGTTTGTTTGGAATACCTGGAGAAGTAGCAAATGAGCACAAAAAGAAAGAGGTATACACACATCCAAGATTGTTCTATCTATTGCATTTTGGCAAGGAGCAATCAAAGCCCTTAAGATTGTTGGTCCTCTAGTTAAGGTTCTTCGGTTAGTTGATGGTGAAAAGAAACCTCCTAGGGATATATCTACAAAGCTATGGATAAAGCAAAAAAGGTTATTGCAAAGAGTTTTGGTAATAATGAGAATAAATATAGCAGTATTTTGAAATCATTGATAAGATGTGGGAAGATCAACTTCATCAACTTTTGCATACGGTTGACTACTATTTGAACCCAAAGTACTCCTACTCAAATGCAAACATTGACAATGATAAGAAAATTATATTTGGGTTCTACAAATATCTTGAGAAATTGGTTCTGTATACGCATATTCAAGATATAATTACTAAAGAGTTAATTCTTTATAAGAATGAAGGGGGTGTCTTTGGGTATGCTATGGCAAAGAGATGAAGGACTGCAACATTACCAGGTAAAACTATAAATTAAAATGTTGAATATATCTTAAAAATTAGAATGTCAATATTACTTTATTAATGTGAAGTTTATTCAATTTTGACATCTTATTGGAGGAGGCCTTAAATAAAATGACAAGTAAATGAAGTGAGTGAGAAACTCTCAAGGATATCTTCTTTTGTGTGCAGAGATTGTTAGAATGGATGGTATGATTTTCTATTTTAGTGGCTCCTTTCCACTAAAAGATACATATGAGGTTTGGTCTTGTGCATGATTTAATTTTTGGTCAATTAAAAAATGACATGTGTAAATAATATGTTAGTTATTAATTTAAATTTTCTATTTATATATTGGGGTTTCATTGAATTTTATTGAATTTTAATCCCAAAAGTAAAGAGTTAATTTTAATTAACATTCTAATATATATTTATGCATAAATCAAATACCAACAAGTGTCAAGATAATGTAGTATGTCAATCAAATCAAATCTGGTGGTCTAACAATCTCAAACTAATCAAATTGGAACACATGGCATATTCATGTACGTGGATCAATCAAGTCACAAATATTTGATACTATCTTTTAATATGTGCATCAAAGAGATAATTATCAAATGTGTTCAAGTTATTTTGAAGTCTCCTGCTAAATGCCTATATAAAGGTGTGCTCAAAGACTCACATATTCCCATATGTTGATATTCACATACACGTATATTCTCAAGTCAAAGACTCAAGCCTTCAGGTTTCTGCTGCAACTACGCATTGCTACCATGAAGGTCCCATACCCCTTCAAAACATCAAGTCCGCAAGTCCTTTAACCTCAGAGTCACGATTCAAGTTCAAAGAAATTTCGTAATGTCTTTTACCAAGTCAAAGGATACTATACCATATATCTAAGAACAAGCTGCAAGCCCTTGGATCATATATATTGGGAGAAGAATCAAATGATTAGTTTTGTTAGGGAATTTATATTTTTTCTCTAATAAATTGTAATTTTCGTATATTCTTTAATATAAATTTAATTTATCCATTATTTTTCTTTGTCTTGTGATTTAGTTTTGCAGACAACAAAATTTGCATGATCAGGTCTATTTACAAAAAATTCATAAATTTTTTGAAATTGCAAATATTCTCTTGCAACTTTGTATTTTGTCAAATAAATTGCAAAAGCCATCAGTTGCCATGGAGGGAATCGCTAATTTCAGCCAAAATATTACTTAAAAATAAATGTTTAATCAATGTACTGAGATAAAAATACCATTCAACGTACTTACAAGATTTTATATTTTGTAAGGTTGTATTAATTTGTACAAATTTTATACGCACATATAGTTGTTGCCCATCAATGACAGCCCGACCAAGTTCCGTGAGTATAAAATTGGATTAACCAGAGTAGTTCGCCAAAAAAAAAACAATTCTATCTATCAAGCCTTAGTTCGACTTAAAACTACACAACTTACATTTAGGTTTCCCTGACTTGGTCAGACAACCAGAAATTCAATCCAATTCTACGTGAAAATATTCATTCCATGTGTCTAAAATTAAAATTATATTTGACCAACTTATAGGGATGGCAAAGTAAAATTTTCCAAAGACAATTGACTGTCATCAACCAAAGAGCCCAAAGAAAAACAATATTGTAAGTTCCATAACATACGGACTCACTCGATAAAAGTATTTGTCTTGTATCAAATGGGTGGTGTAAAATTGCCGGTATCCTATGTTCCTACCTAAATGTATGAATTCTGTTCCAGCAAGAACATGAGGACTGAGGAGGTTAATATAATTGAAGTGGTAAATGTGGGAGATGACGAGGAGAAAGGCAAAGAGAACTCGATATAAAAAATCAAAAGACATTGCCCCTCCAGTTGGGCTTGTACACGCGATGCCACACATTCTCTCATTCATCCACTTATATACAAACCCTTGCGTTCTCGGAGTTAATGCTATGACAAGATACCAACAAACACCATTTTATGGTATTCGGCAATATTTCTTTTATAGTATGAAATTTCTGAAAAAGGTGCTTCATAATAGGCACTCACTTACATGTGCTTGGTGCATGTGTGCCTGCACTTATGTCCATGAAACGAGATAATTGTGAGCACTAAACTTAATTTTTTCATTTAAAATGATTCTTAACTTGGATGTCGTGTGGGTTTCTTGATTGTTATGAGGTATGCTTACCATCGTCATCATACGTGCACCCAATCGTTAATCATGATTGACATATAAATTCTGTCAGAAATACCCATTTTTGGATTGAAAAAAACAAAAAAAAATGTACAAGAACATACGAAGAATCAATTGAATTAGACTGCGGGGCAATATTTCATCAATTCTACCACTGAGGATATTAGGATGAAACCATTGGATATTTATTCATCTTTATAATGATTTGCTCGGTTATTTATACCCCCACAGTCATGTAGATTGTCAGTTCTTTGTAGCTCTGCATTACCATAGAATGACTACTCGAATTCTAGAAATATAAATCAATTGAAGAGCATTTTCCATGTACCCGTTTGAGACTCTCACCTCTTTACTTTTTTCATGTATGTTGTTTCGAGTTTTCAATTCTTTTCCTTGCATTTTTTTTTTTTTTCAATGCTTTTCCTCATTCATGAGCACTTGTACGGTCTGCAGAATTTTTAAATTCAGCCTCCGTTGCTATTCTTCTGTCGTTCGGTTGATACATATTTTTTGTTATTTCTAGCATGAGTAAGTGCAGCTTATATCAGCAGCCCCACTTTCCATTCGAACCTCGAGCATTCAGAAAAAGTACACCATTCAGCAAGCGTTTTTTCGACTGTTCTAGTATTAACGTTGATGAATAGCCATTGATACTCATTAAGTCGTCTCATACAGGAAGTAGTAATAAACGGCAAAGATATTTCCTTGCTCTCATCAGTTCTCAACAAACATTCAAAGCTTATACAAACTGTAGCTTAAAAACACCATCTGGTGTTGATTGCCATCACTTGGCTATAAAAACAACCATACAAAAATATACTGCAAACAAAGATAAACATCACATATATCTCGGTAGGGCCACACAGAAAACTTCCTGATGCTCAATCAACTTCCTCAATCTTTGGGCCTGCACCACTGCCACCAGCAGACGGGCCATCTTCATCCATGCCTCCAGCCATGCCGCCACCATCAGCACCCTGGTACATCTTTGCAATGATCGGGTTGCAGATGCTCTCAAGCTCTTTCATCTTGTCTTCAAATTCATCAGCCTCCGCAAGCTGGTTTCCATCCAGCCACTGAATAGCCGATTCAATAGCATCCTCAATTTTCTTCTTGTCGGCTGCTGGAAGCTTGGAAGCAATCTTTTCGTCCTTTATTGTGTTCCTCATGTTGTAAGCATAATTTTCCAAAGCATTCTTGGCCTCAACCTTCTTTTTGTGCTCCTCATCCTCAGCCTTGTACTTCTCAGCTTCTTGTACCATCTTCTCAATCTCTTCCTTGGACAGCCTTCCCTTATCATTAGTGATGGTGATCTTATTCTTCTGACCAGTTGTCTTGTCCTCAGCCGACACATTCAAAATGCCGTTAGCATCAATGTCAAAGCAGACATTGATCTGAGGAACACCCCTGGGTGCTGGAGGAATGCCAGTGAGCTCAAACTTCCCCAGAAGATTGTTGTCTCTGGTTCTAGTTCTTTCACCCTCGTAAACCTGAATCAACACTCCGGGCTGGTTGTCTGAGTAGGTGGAGAAGATTTGTTCCTTCTTTGTAGGAATAGTTGTATTCCTTGGAATCAGGACAGTCATCACACCTCCAGCTGTCTCCAAACCAAGGGACAACGGCGTGACATCCAAGAGAAGAAGATCCTGCACCTTTTCATTGCCTTCACCACTCAAGATTGCAGCTTGTACAGCAGCTCCATAAGCAACAGCTTCATCAGGGTTAATGCTCTTGCATAGCTCCTTGCCATTGAAGAAATCCTGCAGTAATTGTTGAACCTTTGGAATCCTAGTTGAGCCACCGACTAGGACAACATCATGGACATTGCTTTTGTCCATCTTTGCATCCCTCAAACATTTCTCGACTGGCTCCATGCATTTTCTAAACAAATCCATGTTAAGTTCCTCAAATCTGGCACGGGTAATAGTAGAATAGAAATCAATACCCTCATACAAAGAATCAATTTCAATGGTGGTCTGGGCAGTCGACGAAAGGGTTCTCTTTGCCCTTTCACAAGCAGTCCTCAATCTCCTCAGAGCTCTGGGGTTCCCACTAATATCCTTCTTGTGCTTCCTCTTGAATTCCTGAACAAAATGATTCACCATTCTATTATCAAAATCCTCTCCCCCGAGGTGAGTATCACCAGCAGTTGCCTTCACTTCAAAGATGCCCTCCTCAATAGTGAGGAGTGAGACATCAAAAGTACCGCCACCCAGATCAAAAATAAGTACATTCTTCTCACCAGCACTGCTAGCTTTTTTGTCAAGACCGTATGCAATGGCTGCAGCTGTGGGTTCATTAATAATCCTCATAACATTAAGACCAGAAATAACTCCAGCATCCTTGGTGGCCTGACGCTGGGAGTCGTTGAAATAAGCAGGCACCGTCACAACAGCATTCTTCACTGTTGATCCAAGGTATGCCTCGGCAATTTCCTTCATCTTGGTGAGGACCATGGAAGAGATCTCTTCAGCAGCAAATTGTTTCTCCTCACCTTTGTAGGATACTACAATCATGGGCTTATCACCTGGCCCTGCAATGACCTTAAATGGCCAGAGTTTCATGTCGCCCTGGACAGAGGGGTCACTGAATCTTCTACCAATCAAGCGCTTTGCATCTGCATCATAAAGCAAACACCAGTAAGAAACATAAGAAACATTATTAGGAATTAAGTAGCATACACCACTCATAATAATACATACAGTTTGAAGAATGTTTTCCCAGTTGCCGATAAGAATATAATTTACATTTTTTCAGAAAATAATAAATAAAACATAATTCAAAACGTTTCACACATCACCCAAGAATTCCATGCGCGCCCACACAAAGCGAGCTATCTTAAAAGTTGCTCAAGGAGGAAATTCAACCATTTCCAATATAGCTCGAATTCAAAATAATAGGCACTATAATTTTCCTTTTTATGGAGTGCTAGTTTCTCAATTTTTTTACCTTAAAAACATACCTTTCTCCTTGCATGAAATGAACAAAGAAGCTACAAAACTAGAGAAAAAGAATGGGGGGAAAGGAAAGAATTGACAATTCTAGATCAAGTAATAACTCTCAACAAATTCAAAGTGGAGATATAATCCGAACAAAAAATTGACGTAAACAGCACCAAAATGAATTAAACAGCACCTTCAAAATTATAAAATCCCACAAAACAAATTCAGATAAAATCACCAAGGATGAAAGAGAAAGTTTGCAGAAAATAAATTAAAGAAAAATTAGTAAACTCACCAAAGACGGTGTTGGTGGGATTCATGGCTACCTGGTTCTTGGCAGCGTCGCCGATGAGACGCTCGGTGTCGGTGAAAGCCACATAAGACGGCGTGGTACGGTTGCCCTGATCATTGGCAATGATCTCAACGCGGTCATGCTGCCACACTCCCACACATGAATATGTAGTTCCCAAATCGATTCCAATCGCGGGTCCTTCGCTCTTTCCAGCCATTACAACAGCAGCAACAAGTCAATCAAACAAAACTTCTGACAAAAACCAAGAAAAGATCAAATCGAGAATTCGACAAAGCTTTTGTATTGTGAATTTCTTTCCAGATGATGAAGCGAAGCAAAAGGAACAAGTGCTTAAATAGCGTGGAAGCTGGCAGTTGCCGGGGGGGGTCTAGAGTATTCTACTACAGCTTTTTCTTTTTCCCTTTGAAGTGGAGACTAGCAGTTGATTTTTTCTCTTTCCAGTTTCTTCCAGAGATTTCTTCTTAGCTGAATTACCAATAGAGGACTTCCCATATTATTTTCCAATTCTTTTCCGTAATTTACATTCATGGTCCTTCGTGTTTGAGGTTATCTATTTCTGGCCCCAACTTTTTCCATCTCTACTATTCTTTCTCTTTTTTAATTTTTATATTGCACATAAATTTTACGGTCAGGTAATGTAGTTCATGCCTCCCAACTTATGACTTTTTACTCTTTAATGGAAATTTATTAAATTCACTAATATCATCTTATATCATAAACAAATGAATTCATAATAAATTATTTGATAACTTCTTATCCAAAAATAATTTAACTGAAGTAACATAAAAAAATAATCTAACCTAATATAAATTCAATAGTAATTTACCATCTCAATATAATCTGATTTATGACAATAAATACTAGGCCACAAATAATCACTCTTACATTAAAATATTATTTTTAATTTCACAAGTCATGTTTACACCACTAACCTAAACATATTTTCCTTCTCACATAATGTCTAGAAAAAAATTATTTTTGTCATTTTTAAATAGATGAACAAGTAAAAATAAAAATTGAAAATTGAAGATTGAAGACGAAACTAAACAATTATTAAATACAATTTGATCTGATTAATTTGCAATTTGAATTTTGAATTAGAGGTGTAAACGAGACGAGACAATTCACGAATAGTTCAAACTTGTCAATCAAATAAGGCGAGCCCAATAAAATTGGATTCAAAAAGCTCGCGAGCTTAAACAATGTTTTTTATATTTTGTATATATGATTATATATAATAAAGTTCAAAAATATTATAATAATAATAATAATAATTTTATTTGTTATTTTTAGAAAAATAACAGATTCTTTGAAACGTTTATAATTATATATTTATTTTGAGCCTAAATGAGCCTGAATCAATTCAAACCTATATGAGATTAAGTTCATCCAAATTTATACGAATCAAGCTCTTTTACTCCTTTATGATATGCTTTATTGAACCAAGCTCAATAAGACTTGCTCGAGTCTTAATTTATTTAACGAGCCAAGTTTAAACTTATTAGATTCAAACTTGACTCAACTTGTTCACACCTTTATTTTGAGTTTAGGCAATTCAAATTTTCAAAATAGCCCATCCCAACGGAGTAGCATTAACATTTGTCATAATATTTTATTGTTTTTTTCACATAGTTGTTAACAAGACTTTTTCCCCCTAACACAACTTTCAAATTGTTTCTTTTTTTTTTCTATTATTAATAATAAAAATGAGAAGAAGTAATCAAGGTAGCAACCTCCTTCAATATACCCTGTTACTAATTTAAATGATAACTTCGCTATATAGATGTGTTCACAGATTAAGTTGAATTTGCAAGAAAAATCAATTCATATCAATTAAATTTAGTAAGATTGAATTGCATTGGGTTTCATAAAATTGAATCTTCAAACATGAATTAAACCTACCCAATTTAAATCGGGTAATCAAATCTACAAGTTCAATTTTCTCTTTTTTTTCCTCCTTATTTTTTTACATAAAAATTATATAGTGAATAAAATTTAAAATTTCAATTTCATCAACCAAATGACAGGACTTTAAATAAATATTAAAAAAATAAAAATAAATTCATCAAACTTCAATGCATATCAAGGAAACTACTAACTAGAGACCGAAAAGTGAAGAAATTATTTTTTATTTGTTAACTAAACTAGTCAAGTCAGATTAGGCTGGTTTCGTATGCAAAAATGAAACCAAAGTCCGAACCGATTGTTAATTAATTTTGGTGAAATTTTACCTTATTAAACCTGATTACTTGATCCAACCCGAATCAATTAGGTTGATTTAGTTCAAATTATTGAGTTCATTTGATAAATTCAATTCAATAAACACCCTTAAATAGTTACTAAATTAACTCATCATCGTGGTCCCAACTAAGTGTCAACAAGAATGAAGCCCTACAATGATAGCCGTAAAATTAATTATGAACTACCATCACAAAAAAAATTTAACAAGTAATATTTTATGAAAAATTACAAGTCAAATCAACTAGGCTATCTAAGAACCACCGCTTTAACGGTACACGACTTGTTAAGTTGAATAAAATGAGAACTGCTAGAGATTCCCGGTGAGCTGTGGTACAGTGGCAAATTGATTCTGATACTAGTTTTTGGACGAAAGCCAAATAACGGTATCTAACCAAGAAGGTATTACAGTTATTTGTGCAAGCAAGAATATGGGGGGGGAAAACACAATGTTAATGCTAAACAGAAGCCAATGCAACACCAAAGAGAGAAAAAGAATCCAATTTGTGTCAGAACAGAAGAATAAACTGTATCTTCCACTTGAAGATTCAAGACAGTGGAAACAATATTTTTCACAACTTCCTTTTCAAGTAAACAAGGAAAGATATGAACCTCAAGATGTTGAAACATGGTTTCAGGCAAAAGCTATTCTTCTGGCAGCTTGGACAATACGATGCGCTGCACAAATATAATGTTTCATTATTGTAAGCTACATCGAGGCTTAAGTGATAAGCTAATTCTCGTCCCCAAGTGGGGAAAAAACGAAGAAACAAGAATCATCAAACAATCTCTAGCTCAAACAAGACCCCTCCGTTTGAAGACATCAAGCATCGCAGTGCCTATCTTTGCAGGTGACTCGACCACAGTAACCCCAGCTTCTCTTAGGGTCTTGATTTTGTCTTGTGCAGTACCCTTCCCTCCTGATACGATGGCTGCAAATTCCAGGAGAACTCAGTCAATCTCCACTACCTAAATAAAATTCTAATAACAAAACGCAAAAGAAAATGACACAATATAAAAAGCCAGCTGAGAAAGATTATATGTAAAATTGACGTGAAAACAAATAAAACCAACTTGCAAGCACCTCCAGCCAATTCAATAATGCCGGAATTTAAAATTAAAATTTATCTCTAGCTAGATCAGAAGTGAGCTATAGTTCAACAGCCAAGCTTCAGCCAGGCTTTATGGGTTAAATTCACTTCATCCACTTGGACTGGGATTAGCAAAACCTTCAAATACCCCACAAACTAATGTGACTAACGTTGATGAACTAAAATACTCATAAGCTAAAGGAAAAGGATAATTTGACTTTGTCCCTTCTATTATAACTATGTCGTATTTTGGCCTGCCTACAATCAAATGTCAATTAAAACTTGACCTTAAACTTTACTGAATAAGTTAATCTTCAATTAGATCTCAAATAATAAATAGCAAAATAAGATTGTAACATTATAAAAACAGATCCATTAAACTTATTATATCTCTCATAAATTTGTATTACTACCATTTCATACACTTATATACATATGTACATATACATATATATTACTTTAAAGAGCATCTCATAGCTTTTCTCTCTCTTTTTCTAAACCTGACAGTTCTTAATTGCATTAATATATATTATAAGAATTTTCTTTTATCTTCCCTCTCTCCTGTTAGGCTGTTACAATGACTACGCGAGATTTTCCACATAGAACTTCTATCTCACCAAGTAGTTGTCAAA
Organism: Jacaranda copaia; assembly: GCA_014898725.1. Lineage (NCBI taxonomy): Eukaryota > Viridiplantae > Streptophyta > Magnoliopsida > Lamiales > Bignoniaceae > Jacaranda > Jacaranda copaia. Next base: position 193,490 of record JACGDI010005517.1, read on the forward strand.
ACAGTGGTTGACAAGTAAATAGAAGAGAATGAGAAATTTCATATGTAAGAATATCAATTGCTAGTAGAAAACCAACAGAAGAATACATCAACATCAACATCAACATTACATATTTACATATCAACCTATTGTGCATCGAACATAAGGCTCAACAAGGCTCAGTGACACTATCTTTCAAAGATTACCAATGAAAGAATTAAGGAAGGTCCCATGACCTAACATATTATGTGCGATTTGCTTGATCATAACTTTGAATATTGACTCACAACAAAATCAGTTAAGGATTTAAAAAGTATATGTATCTACGAAATCCGATAATGGAAATGTGAATTTCCTTACTTCATTGATAATGATAAAGTGAATATTCGGTGTATAACCTAAACAGCATGCACCTGTTTTGGGGATTTACCAATATGTGTATATATATTTATATATGCATTCATGCGCATAAGTATAATTTATGATTGTATAATTATCAGTTCTTTATCAGAATTTTCAGGTAAAATAATTAGAAACAGTTCACTTTCCAAATAAGAAGTTTTCATTCTCAAAGACTGATAATCTAATACACATTAAAGATTGATTTTAACAAGTCCAAATTTTGCACAGATTCCATTATTGGTGTCATAACAACTAAATCTTAAATCCTCCCAACATTATGTGCAAGTATAGTTATAATATATATTTTATGAGAGATGAACAGAAAATTGTACATCAATAAAACGAAAATTCTCAGATTGCATGAAATGATAGTCAAGAAACTAGAAAATATGTGGAAAAAAAGTAATAGCAAGCACTACAAGGTTATACTCACAAATCTAATATATGCTCCTGGCCCTTTAATTTGACATTCAAACATGGATGACAGAATACATGGCAGGAAAGGAATATCAATAAGATACAACAACAAACACTGTCAACATTGACATCCTTCCGATACATATAGTCATTTAATGAGATATGTCCCATGTTTTGAAAATCGGACCAGACCAGACCGGTGGCCAATCCAATCCAATTGAAGTGTATGAACTAATAGAGGTCAAAACCGCTCAAGAACCGGTCAAAACCGGACCGGTTCAACCGGTTCACTTGTTTTCTCTTTTTTTTGTTGAAAATTTTACATTTTTTTAAGAAGAAAAAAAAGCGAAAAAGAAAAGAGAAATTATGAGTTAAAGATGATGATTAAAGATTTTGAACATGTAATATTTTGAAACATGAATTTATTTTCTTGAAATTTAATGAAACGGTAGTTATATGTGAATGCTCATGTGTAATTTGTTATTTTATTTTGTTTAATCGTTTTTAAATTATGTTGAATATTTAGTGTAGAAGAATTTATTTTTACTTTTTAAAGCAAGAAATGAATTATTACTTAAATTAATATGAAACATTATTTTTTTATTAATTTATAGTTGATAAATTGTGAAATAGTATTATTTCCTGAAAAAATGTACTTAAAATTAAGTAAGTTGAATTTTTTTTCAAATAATATTCTTTTTATATCAATTAAAAGTTTTTTTTTGTAATATTAAAATATTATATATATTTATAAAATTAAATATAATTATTACGTCATTATGACATCATACCAGTTCAACCAGTAGCTGAACCTGTTGAACCAATAACTAGTAAGGTCACTGGTTCATTGACCGGTCCAATTTTGAAAACATTGGATATGTCCAAAGAAAAGAAGCAGAAAAAGGTCAAAGAAGCTAGTTAAATGAAGGAATGAGATAAAACAACTAACCACATGAAAGAGCATTAAAGTCATCGGAGTTTACAGTAACACATTACCTCCTGCATGGCCCATTCTTCGACCAGGTGGAGCAGTGAGTCCAGCAATAAAAGCAACAACAGGCTTTTCAGTCCTACTTTCCTGTTATATTGAACAAAAAAGAGCAAGATAATTCAAGTCTTGTCCAGTAGTAACAGAAAGATACCAACAATAACTAATCAGAAGTCCAAAACCTTTTAAAGAACAGAATGTCATAGCTAAGGCATCTAGAAAGATAACATAGAAGTCTAAACAAAATAATCATCTCAAGGTACTGCATTGTTTAATCAGGTGCAAAATGCTTTCTTAATGATGCAGATGGGAATGTCTGGTCAGACAATCTAAGATTTGGATGGTGTTACCCACATTGCATGGAACATGGGTAACCTAGAAGGAAAGCATTCATATGGCTTTCAAGGGTTTAGAACAGTCATTTGAGGGAATGAGGCATTCTTTTGTATTTCTTATCATTGTTCTGGAACAAAATTCAATCTCATGTGCATAGAACTGGATCTATCTTAGTCATAATAATGCCTTGGCTAGATGGTTGTTTATTTCTTTCCTTGTGTTATTCTCATAGAACTCATGATTTTCTGCATGGAATTCACACAGGAAGAGAGCAACTCACGTACATCAACAAGTTAACATACAGTTTATCAAATATGATAGGTCTTTGGAAAAAACAGCCAAAGAACACAATTGTTAGGGAAGTTCTTGAAGATAGTAATAGAATAATTGCAACTTCAGCGCAGATGAAGTCTTCTCATGACCTTCAAGCTCGGCCAATCCTACAAAATTTAAAAGCAAATATAGCATTAATATCTTTTTCTCAACAAGCCGCACAATCAGCCCCTGTGTAAACCTGAAAGTTTACCCAATCCTTCATCCCAAGTTTTGGTGAGATTTATTCTGCAATCCGCACCAGAACTAAAACTTGTCACAGCAGCCATTCAACCCACAAAATGTTGTAACAATAGCTTGCTTCTCCACCTGATAAGCAACATCTTTGATGAACTACTGCGTGAACTTATGGATGCTCATCCATCAATCCCTACGTGGTCACCCATGAGGAGGTCCCATCATCTAAGTGTTTCAGAGTAATAACTCTCCACCATCACTAATACCTTGACCAGAGAACAATCATACCATTTAGCCATCTCCTAGATTTAGCCAGATACAGAAAATGCAAAGCACTGAAAGGACCAAACTTATCATTTTCTTTTAAGCCAAAAGAACGGCAATAAGTTTGGCTGAATAAAAAGACTACTAAGAATAAGGATATAGCTAGAATTGTTGGCTAAATCTTTTCCCTTGGTTCATTTCTAATAAACTTCCTTTCCTTTTCTTCATTTGCACATTCTTGCATTTTCCCCACCAGGTATTAAATTTACCATCATATTTATTCCAGTACTAATTTCCCATCATTTATATGATGCTGTAACTTTAACCTTGCAGGCCTCAATACTTTCTGGTCTTAAAGCATCAAGAAAGTTAAGAAACTAGTGTAGCAGAACCTAAGGGGGCTTTCTTTCCTGATTACAGGCACAATTCTAAAATTGCCAACAACAATGCTACAGAACTGAATATCCAGCTTTAACAGAAAGCTTTCTGGAAAACTCTAAGAGGCGCAAGTTCCTGAAACAAGAAAGAAAAGACAAAACATTGATACTGCACCAGCACAGCATCATAGCCATGGAAAAGCTTCAGAGCTAAATAAGAACTCAACATTCAATTTCCCTCGTATGAATGTAAACCATTACGAGGATTCATACAAGGTCTGCATATAAACACAGGTGGATTCCAAATTTTTACCAAGGAACATGTCAAATTGCATAAGTAAACTAATAATTTAATTAGAGAGAACATCCCATCAGGACTAAGGACATGCTGTACTTTTCATGTCACTGAGAGGACAGTATTACCTTTATTAGGGCTGCAGCGTCCTCCTCTGCTGTGCCACCAATCTCACCAATAAGAATTATACCTAAATGTGAATGCAAATAAATTAGCAATAGTATCTCAAACTATCAGCACGTTTTCATCAATATTGTGCCTATATTCAGCAAAAATGAATTTATTGCAAGTGAAAATAACTATTTATGAAGCATAAACATTAAGTTTGACATTTCAAATTACATGTGCCTGCATTTTCGTGTCAGTCACTGCAATAGGTTCTGCGTCATGAATGATTAAGCACAACCATTTCTATTCCAAATCATATACAAGTAGAAAATATCAATATACTTGCCATCAATGTTGTGTGATACGCCCTAATAAAATTTAATACAACAATAACAGGTACTGTATGCTCCAGCAACACTTAAAATGAGGAAAAGCACAAGAGGCAATAAATAGTAGAACTCTCAACATTTCATCAAATGAAGCATAGCAACATACTAAGAACCTATATGAGGCTAGTGCATTACTTGACCTTATTAGTAGACTATTTCAGTATTTATTCAACCTTAGATTGTATACATCAATAACTGCACATGATTCAAAAAGTCTTACTAAGCATAATCTAGAGCAGTTATCACTATTACCAATAACAGGGGAGTGTTCCACAGTTCTCATTTTGTTTTTTGCAGATTTTTTTATGCTTATACTTATTTCAATGACCAATAAATTCTTCATCTAGATATGCTAATAACACAAGTCCAAATAGATGATGGTTTTGGTTATCTCTCACAACATAGCAACACCTAATGGTTTATGGTGGAAAAAGTTACTCCTTATTGACAGACATAGGAGGGCAAGATATTGGTGCATCTCTCAACTCTCTGGGTGGCACATTGAAAATTTTACTTGGCACTTATATCTTACCAAATGTCTATGTGTCTATTATCCAACTTCATCAAGCGAGGAGAGAACAAGAGACCTAAGTAGTCCTACTATAATTTGAAAACTCGTCATAAATTAAACTCAAGAATTAACACCTAATTTACATATAACAGGCCTCCAAATAGAAGCATATTAAATTTATTGTCAACCCCTATGGTAGTATGGTGGCAAATGAGAATGAAAATAATTCTGACAACTTTACCTTCTGTCTGTGGATCCACAAGAAACTTTTCTATGCAATCAACAAAATTGGTTCCGTTGAAAGGATCCCCTCCAATTCCCACACACGTGGACTGCCCAAGGCCAACAGCAGTTGTTTGAAAAACCTAGAAAACACATAATTAACAAAGTTAGCCATAGAGTATCAAGAAGTATAGACAAACCATAACCAGAAATTATCATGTCCAAGAAGAAAACATGGCTGCCAAACAAACAAAGTCAGACCCTGCTTTTTACTGGTTATCAGTTGTAAGAGTCATTTAAAAACAGGATACAGTTATTCCTAATACATCACTTTTTCTTCCATCTTACTTGGTGGGAAACATATACTACATCAATGAAGCTTCTGATTTTGGCTTGAAAAAAGTAGAAGAGGCAATGAGTGTCGAATTCGATATGATACTTTTAGCAATCATATCACAAGATCAGCCATAGATCCTCTAACAAGTAACACATCCTAGGTTGACAACATAAGTTCTGAATGTCACCAAATGTTAAATATACAAGTCTAATTTTATACAGAAGACTTCATCACTTCCATGATTCTGTGACTTCCAATTTGATCAATATGATCGATTGTTTCTACACAATGAATCACAACCCATATACACTTAAAATTAAATTAGGGCCGGCCAAGATGATCTTCACACTGTTTAGTGAAAATGATATGCAGACACAGTGAAAGCCAAACTCAATAAAAACCAGGCCAGTTTTTCTATTAAAATGAATAAAAGAAAAGAAATGGACACCAATATAATCTAATCGAAACAAATTTTGTTCTTTGAACATCAGATTTGATGATAGTATAATGGAGGTAATTTTTGGATCAATTTGATTCAGAGAGAGCATGCTTTATGAATGAAGGTAACGAATCAGAATGGTTCTGGGAAATATACAGAGAAGTGCATGGATCGTTAAGGTTGAATATAATAGTGAGTTCATCATTGAGCAATACTGGAGAGCAGCCACAACAAAGATAATGAAAAAATAAGGGATACATATATGTATACGCTTCACTGTGGAAACTATACATGTGTGGGTACCAACAACTCTTAACACTTGTTCAACATCGAAAAAATCCAGCATTTGAACCTGAAGTAACAAAGGCTAACATATACATAAGCCATACATAAACATTTGCATCATGTATTTGAAAAGGCTGTGATAAAGAGAAAAGCCTGGATGTTTATCTTAAACATGGTATTAATTACATAATTACATATAAATGTTACACATTTGCAGAACTTATCAGGTCCCCCTGACCGCATTAATGAGAACATAACAACTTCAATCATTGAACAATATGTTGCCAAGATAAGGGAACCACTAAGTGTGTTTACCATGACAATCGGCAATTTTGACACCTAGCTGGCTTGAATGAAAAGGTGTGATCAAGACTAATCATGCATTGGAATGAAAATAAACACAAAAGCCCGCATCAATTTCATTGACCCATCCTTATAAGACCAAAAGTAGAGATAACTAGGCCCAAATAACCCCTTGGGTTAATTTATCATGCAAACCAAACTATGACATAATCATGTTCAAAACATCTTAACTATCATGAGGGAAACAATCAAGATATAAATGAAAAATCCAACCAAACTAGGTCTTAGAGAAGTTTTAAGCAGCAACTGTTCTGAAGTTTTCAGTGAAAAATCAATTGATTTTTACAATACAAAGGCAACGTTAATAGGTAAATAACAAAATATTTAACGCATACAATGCCTCTTTCATTGTATCACTATGCTTTTGAGAGGCCCAGACAGCAAAAACATGTTGGAAGAAATTTATGTTCAAAAAGGATGCATCCAATGGAAAATGAATCTCACCGCTTCATAAGTCAATGTACCAGATCGAGAAACAATTCCAATACGCCCAGGTTTGTGAATGTATCCAGGCATAATTCCAATTTTACACTCCCCAGGCTTGATAATGCCAGGACAATTTGGACCAATGAGCCGAGTTTTCGATTGATGATTGAGAGCAGCCTTTACACAAACCTACAATAGAGAACATAATTCTTAAAGAACAAGAACATAAACAGAAATAAGCTAATGTAAAATTTCTATAACCACTATACACTAAGTATAAACTTGTGAGCAACACATCTTCAGAAGTCCAATATATGGAGATCGTTACCGTTTTGTTTCACCAAAATGCAAATTGTGACATAATCAAACAAGCTTTATACATGATCTATAAGGGAAACCAGCTCTGCTCACACTTCTAACATGACATAGACAAGACCCAACAACCCCACCAAGATTAGCAGTTAATGTTGATTAATCACCTTTCAACTCAAAAAGTATTATCCAAAAAAGGAAAAAAGGAAAGGAAACAAAAAGAAAGAAAGGAGCAGAAAAAACCTGCAACTTTTATTGATTTATACCATGTTGAATATTCAATAATCAAGGATGTCCAAAATGGAGGAGAGACCGCACTCGAGCATAATCATTTGCAATGACATTCAAATAAACCAATTAAGATGACAGAAATCCACCCAATAATCAATTCTACAAGCACATATCCAATCTTGAGAAGGATATACTCTATTTCCTATTAGAAGCAAATTAATATGGTCCAGAGATGTGTCTAAGTTATCAAAGGTAAAACCATCAGCAATTGGCATTTTACATGTTCAGACTGCAAACTAATACTTTCCCTTGGATGAAGTTACTTTCTCATCATTTCTACAATATGGTAAGCAATTAGAGAAGAGCAGTCCAAAGAGAAATCCACATAAGAACACACATGAATAAGTTGTCACTTCATAATTGATAACGATGGTAAATTTAACCCAGCATAGATCCAAATATCACAAGACTACAGACCATTATTTGACAAAATGTTCATTAAAAGAAAAACAACTTCAATTTAAAATGACAAGTGACTGAATCTTCTATGAAACATCTGCATGAGTGTTCTTCTTCTCTTATATTCATCAAGCCAAAGAATATAAAGGGGCAAGACCAGTATTATACACTTGGTCTAGCCTCAAATTGACCCATTTGAAAATGATATAGATGAACCAATATTAAAAGCTTTTAGCACATAACAACCATACTGAAGCCACCTTGACCAAACCAAGGTTTGAAACCAAATCTCTCCTCATGAGGATAGATGGGGCCATTCAGTAAAATCCAATTTTTGATTCACTCATGGGATCCATGTAACATGTGAGACCACCATGGCTTCTCTCTTTTCAAGAATCCATGCACCATGGTTGGCTATTTCTTGAGCGCAAGTTTAGGTATAGCCACAATTACAAAGAAAATTGAACACCTGAAAAACATGAGCCCATGTCTTCCAAGGGAGTCCATCTTACACTGAAAAAAATGATCTCATTGAGAAATTAATTAGTTACTCCATAATTTTAAGGGAAACAATAACCTGACAAATGGCCTGGTTGATTTGGATATCGTTATGAACAAAATCATAAAAATTCATCGAAAACAAAGAGTTCAAAAGTAAATATAAAAAAAGATTTAAAAGATGATTGAACAAAAAAAAAATAGAAACTGATTGTTTTCAATTAGTCAAAAACTAGTTCTTCTCCAGTTGCAAATCATATTTATATAGCCAAATTGGGTGGTTGACTGACTTATCATCCTTCCAAATCTTCATCCTAACCTTCTACAGAAAAACCGACAACAATAAGACACTAACAGTTGTTTAATGGGAATTATCATGACATTACTCCCCCACCCCCCCAAAAAAATATCCTTGTCCCAAGCATAGTTATTAAAGGCATGAGGCGAGGGGCAGGCGAGAGGTACTTTTTTAAGGCGAGGGGCGGGCGACCAAAAGGCGAATGAGGCAACAATTGAGAAAAAAGTTAAAATATATATAGCACAACAAATTAAATTAAGTGAAATATATTAAGTATTAATAGATCAACATATTAACATATTAAACATTTTTATATTAAAATAGAAAACTAATTAAATATATTAAGATTTAGTTTAAGTACTAATATACTAAACAAATTGAAAAAGAAAGATTCAAAAAAATCAAAAGTGTTATTTGTATGAAAAAAGAACATTAAAAAAAAAACAAAATAAGAAATGAAAAGAAAAAAGAGAGAAACTTGGGGTCGAGGTTGTCGGAATCAAGGTGTTGGAAGGAATGCTTTGATTGTAGGAAAATGTTTGGATCCTTCTTAATTGTGGGTTATTTATTACAAAAAATCAAAGTTTCTTATAGGAGGCTTATTAATTATTATTGTTTTTAAATTGAACCAAAGTCGACTGAGACGTCCAAGGCAACTGAGGCGACCAAAGCAGCAAAGGCGGTCGCCTCATCTCGCCTTATGGTGCTCGCCTAGCCTAAGGAGAAAGAGGCAACATGGTTTCGCCTCACCTCACCTCTCACCTAAGGTGAGTGAGGCGATTGCCTTTGACAACTATGGTCACAAGGACTAAGAACTGGAATCTACTCATTTTGCCTTTGAGGAATAAGTTAATCCCAAGACCAAGTGCTCACTGCCTTCTTCAATATCCAATCACGGTTCTCTTGTTCCTCATAGCGCAACTTGCCACTGTAAACTTAATTTTGTAACTACAGCAAGAAGGAAGTTTAACTTGCAATTGCCATGGTTTTGGCTCCAAGGGATGACATGGCACTACTAGGTGTGCCTTCGAACCCTTTTCTTGAATTCTTTTTAGTAGCAAGAAAAAATTCAAACACAAGTCTTCAGTTTCAGGATTAGCCACGTTCATCCCCTAAAATTTTCAGTTAGATGCATTGAACAACTGCACCAGTACCTATAATCAAAAAAATTACAATTGATTGATTGAGAATTAGGTAAAAGAATGCTAGAGTAAGTCAAACACTATCCATCCCGTTTCTCAACTAAGAACGCTGTTTTTGTTTCAATCATTTTACTAAACAACACTTATGCTTGATGCACAACAACCTCCTCGTTGGATAGATTTACATCATTCGCAGCTTTGTTGAGTTCCTCTTAAAGCGATTTGAGCTTTGCTCCAAGCAATTCTAGTTACAATCGATAAGATTCCAGCCCAATGTGCAATTTCCGACTTCGAGTTTTGAACTCCATTCAACCCACATGATTTGAATGCTTCATAAAATTAGCTTATCACCAATTCAACTGAGTTATTCAAGGATATCACATCAGAATCCTTCATAGATGCATTACATAAGTCCTCCATGCATAATATGAATATTCCATGGGGTGCATCAATCAAATCCACCCTGGTTGCATCAAATGAATCATACTCCATTGTTGTGCAAGGCCATCCGAGAATCAAACAGCTGTAATGACACTTGTTATGAACCTAGATAGGAATCATAAGAATTCATAGAAAAACCTAGAGTTTCAAAATATAGATAACATAGATTTGAAAGAGAATTGAGACAAAAGCAAAAATTGATTATTTGAATTAGCCAAAACTAGTTTCTTCAATAGTTGTGTATCATATCCATACAACCAAGTAGGGTGGTAATTGGCTGGGCATCCTACTAATTTTTCACCTTATCCTTTAACCAAAAAGCTAACAGAAGTAAGAAACTAACAGCTTGTTGAACAAAATGCTACCATGTAGGCGCCTATTTAGGAACTAAAGATACCCGATCATATTGAGAAATTGATAAGGTAATAGCGATACATTCAATGCTAGGCATCATGAGCATAAGGTCTTGAAGAAAATCTCTTTTCATCCTATGAGCTTTAATGTGTATGAAGTTTCATATTTAATTTTTTAAGCAAATAGATAGACTTCTTTAGGATATATCAAGGATCTCAATATATTACGTAGCCATTGTTGATAATAAATCCCAAATATCACAACAAAGGACAATATATTTCCATACAATGAACACCACAATACCCTTAACATATTTCATGTATGTGCGTATATAGAGATATAGGGCATTTGTTATTCACATAAGCAAAATGAACCGTCTAATTTATGTTTTATAAAACCAACTTGTCGCATGAGGTTCTTAGAGTAATATCAACAACTCAAAGCTTGTAATAACGTGCAAAGTGAAGCCACTATATATAATCACTCAAACTTTCTTTTGGATAATAATTGAGGCACAAATAATTGCAAAACTACTTTGAAAAAGACATAAGATGTTGGGTATTATGAGTGTTTTATACATTAAACAAGGAGACAACCTAGAAATTTGCAGGCCTCTCACAATACACCAAACTATAGCCTTTGTAAACTCAAAAAGATTGTGCCAGAAGGAAGAAAACGAGGAAAAAAGAAAAGCAATGTAAAGATAAAGCATGTAATGCCTATATATATTTAATTTTTTATTTATATTATTTTTTTAAAAAAAACTATTCCCCATCCCACAACTTGATTAGTCCAGCAGGTGAACAAGCAACTTCCACTATACCATGGATTCTCTAACCTAATCCAGCTAGTTCAATATTGGCCTAGGTTTGGCAATTTCAACCTGACCCATAGGTACCCATCCCACCAGCTCTACATGGGCACACAGGTTTCTAATATGAATTTCATGCAGAGCAAGGAGGGTTCAAGTTTAGCACCAACCTGCCCAACCCGAGCACTTAAATAATTATAATATATAATATATTATATATTTGTATGATTAGATTATTTTTATATTTTAATTTTTGATTGATATATTTGAATATTGTCATGTTGATTATTATTTCATTGATATTTATAATTTAATCTCTAATTGATATATTTAAATATTGTCATGTTCTGTACTAAATTTTATGAGATTGTAGTTGAATTCTCAAATTATGATTAGTTAGATAGTTTTTAAAAAAAAAATGGTAGGAGCGGGGTAGGGCAAAGCAAGAGCGGGTTTTTCGTATTTATTGTGGGGTGGGTAAGTGGGTTAGGATTTTTAAACCTAAAACCCACGGAACGGCATGAGGCACATTTTAAGACATGTTTTCAAGTGCAGGGCGGGTTCAGGTTTAAGGAAAATCAAGCCCAATGCCAAGCCTATATTGGCCATAACAAGTTCAGGTTCACAAAATCACAAAACAAAAACCTTATTCAATACTTAGCTTTTATGTAAAGTCCATACAACTATCACAAAAACTCATGCAATCCATCACCAACATGCTTGTCATGTCAAGTAACAAGATGATTTTTTTCCACAATTCAGTCTTTGCTCATAAAGATGATAAAGTCTGGCAGGTCTAAAGAGTGACTACACAATGTCAACTCTTTAGTCCTCATAAGATAGGGAATCAAAAGATCAAAAAGATGAGACCCCAGAATGTCAAACCTAAAATTTCTCTTCCAAAACTGTATGAACCACATGGAGCCAATAATCTGTACTGAAAAAGAAACTAATCAATAACAATTTAGACATAGAGCTCCTACCTATGGCCCGCTATAGAGATGATAAAGGGACAAGCACTAGTTAGAAAGAACAATTGAAAATTGCATGAATGATTTTTTTTTACTGATTTTTTTTCTCGTATCCCAGTGGTTAATCACATAAGCCGTCATGTTCCATTTACTATTAATGACTATAGATGCAATCCCAATAGTTCCGCATATGCCTCATCAAACTATTCCCTTTTAACAAGTACAACTCAGCCTCCTACTAGCATTGGAATTGATCCCAGGTACTACATGAAAACCAATACCCTTGCATACAAAATTTCCCTGTCAAACCACCTTCCATGGATGCTTTAAGAGCATATTGTTCATCCATAAAATAACTGCATGATCCACACATCTACATGCCCATTTTGAAAATATCCAAATATTCAAAAAGAACAACACAAAATTCAAGCAAGACACACAGCAAGGTTGTAATATCTAAGAATTACCAACAAATACCGAAGATAGAGCGCCAAAATAATTTGTGGGTTAAATTGTTGGATTGAAGCACTTAACTAAAATCATCCTCTTATAGATTGAAGCACTTAACTAAAATCATCCTCTTATAGATTGAAGCACTTAACATTGGAGTCTTCCGATGTTAAATATTTCACAAATGCACAATGACTTCTTTGTGATTTAAGCAATTTGATGGAACAATGCTATTTCTGGTCACCAACAAACAGCAACCAACCCTCAAATCAAAGACTAAAGGGAAAAGTTCATCTACTAATCGAATCTAGACCAAAAGATCAGGCTAGAATATTGTCTCAATAGATCATTAAGTTAACTAGAGCTATGTCGCTCGTCATTCTTTTTTTGGGTAAAAATTTCATGTGCTATAGCAAAAGGATGATTAACATATATATGAAAATCAACTTTTAATTTAATTTTTGCAATGCCAAAAAAATTCATTATAAGAAAATCACATCAACCTGGACAGTTCCAGAATGATCACTCGATTTTTCCTTGTTGAACAAAGGGCAAAGGTGAAGCCAAATAAATGTGTTACCATGTCATGCTGTGGTATTCCCTCAGTGATGCAAACTACCAAATCTAGTTCAGCCTCCACTGACTCCATGATGGCCTTAGCGGCAAAAGGCGGAGGAACATAAATCACGGACGCATTGGCCTTTGTTTCAGATTTTGCTTCTGCAACAGAGTTGAAAACCGGTAGTCCCAAGTGCTCCGTTCCACCTTTTCCAGGGGTAACACCTCCAACCTATGTTCGTAAACACATATATGAGGATACCATCGCGAAACTAGATTCTATTCACATACTTTTCAACCCATGTCAGTGTGCAAAACTAGCAATTTAGTTTTCTGGGGCCACAGTAATACAGTATAAGTCAAGTATTTGCATAGTAAAGTTAATATACTACAGAAAGTAGAAGTCACAAATAATGCAAGCCAGAAAGTAAAGCTATTTGGACTTGAAAATTTTGTGAAGGAAAAGCATAAGAGTGTAGTAGAGAATCACATTTTCTAGGAAGCATAATAAGCCATCAATTTATGAACTTTTAGAACAAAATTGAGAACAATTATAAAAAGGAATAAAATATATTTGTAAACTATCCTCATACTTAAATTTCTCCAAGGATCTTTTTGGTGTTTTTATTGCCAAAATCCATCTCATTAATGAACTCCCACAGCAAAAATCAAAAAAGAAGTAAATACAATCAAGTAAACGAAAGCCAATCGAGACTGAAAAATACCATCTTGGTACCGTATTCGATGGCCTGCTCAGTGTGGAAAGTGCCATTCTTTCCGGTGATCCCTTGGCAAATGACGCGGGTGTTCTTATCCACGAAGACGGCGGGTGGAGGCGGTGGAGATCCGAAATTGCGGTGTTGCTGGAGCGGTTTAGGGCACAAGAGCCGCCATGACAAGTTGCCGATCAGTCTCGTGGCTTGACGGGCCATCGATTCGGTTGACTGCTTATTTTAGGTTTAACTGGAATGAAACGAAAAGTAGCCTTGGAGGGAGAAATATACGCTCTTCATTTTTTTTTATGAAAGAAAAATATATATGCTCTTCAAGCAATGGGTATTTTTGATATTTTATGTACAAGTGTTCAAATTCAATTCAATTCAAAAAAATTGGTAAATCGATAAAAAAATTAAAAATTAATTAAAATTGATTTTTTTTGTTTAAATTGAATTTATTTTTTTATAATTAATTGGTTCAATTCGATTTTTGATTTGAACCTGAAAAACCAATACAATTCAAATCGAACTGATTTTATATACTAATAATAAAAAAAATATTTTTTTAATTATAAAAAAACATAAATATATTTAAATAAAACTAAACTTGTAAGTATAAAGTGTAAACCCTAAACTTATTTTTCTATTTTTCAAAACATAATATGCTCATTCTCATTCTGCTTTAATTGGGACTCAAACTCAAGGCTTTTGAATGATCAAAATTGATTGTTGTTTTGAGAATTTATTCATTCACTTTTGTAGCCAAATATGCCACAATTTTCTTGATGGAGTCTCAATTGATTTTTAACGTTGGCCCTAGATCGTGGCCCATTTTTTATTCCCCTATGCTATATTTCATTTTGTATTTTGAGAGGCACTTTTGTTTTTAATTTCTTTGTATTTAGATTAATTGTAAGGGAAGCTAATAATTGCTCTTCTGGAAATCAAATTTGAAACTTAATGAATTTATGAATTATGTTTATTGTTAACTTCTTGTGGACTTATATAATTTTATAATTTAAGAGTTTTTACTTAATTTAATTCAATTCTATTGCGAAATGATATTATTTCCACTTACTTTAAAAAAATAAATTGAAAATCGAATAATCGATCCAATCCAAATCGATTTAAAATGGATTAGATTTACAACAAGAACCAAACCGATCAAATTAAATTATACAATTTGGATTAATTAACTTTTTACCTCAAAACCGATCTAATCCAATCCACAAATACCCCTAATTTTATGAGGCGCATTGTTGCCCATGAAGTTGGTTTTTCTCTTTTTTATTTTTTTAACTAATAGCTAATAGCAATTTTGACCACTAGGCTTCATTTAATAGGAGCTAAAAGCCTCAATTGGACTTGCCAATAACAGGTAATTGTATGTCTGATATGTGATTGAATTCCCAGACCGACCTATAATTTGAAACAGGCTGGCACTATTCCTATGATTATCCTCAACTTGAATCGTCACGTGGGGGTGCAATCCCACACATGGAAACAAAATGTCTAATTTGGCCAGAAACTAAGTGCATAAATTTGCACTATATTGAAAATTGATAATTTATATTTTGAAAATTAAAAATTTATATTTTGAAAATTCATAATTTATATATTGAAAATTTATAATTTATATATTGAAAATTGATAATTTATACTAAGTGTGAAAATTGAAATTTTTAGGTTAATTTATATATATACATTTATGTATAATTTAAATACTATGTATATATATATTTTTTTAAGGGCAAAATTGTAGCGCCCCTACCCAGAGATGGGAGCCCCTAATTAAGGCACTAGTAACCCAATAATCATTTCCCAAAGAATGTATCTGAAAGACTATATTATAATGAAGGGAAAAGTTTCAAATTTCACATTGATTACTAGTAGTCATACTTGTACAGCAATATCATATACAAAACGATGCCTTCAAGGCATACTACATTACAAAAAAAGCTTCAACACTTCAATGCTATCTAGCTACATAAGCCAAAACCACATACAACACGTACAAATATACCTTACATTATGAGGCTCGCATGATCTTATCTGGGAGAAGAACAAAATGAATAATACAAACTGTACGTCCAAATAACTTAGTGAGATGTAAAAACAACACAAATTGCAAAGTTATACAGAGTAGCCACCAACTAAATTAGTAATTTAATGTAGCAACATTGGACTGCAGGCAATAGCAACCAAACTCGTTTTGGTGGACATATTACATGAGATTTCAGAGTAGTGGTCACAACCTCCTGTACCAATTAGGAAACACAATAGCAGTGATAAGAAATTGAATAGAGGATACAGGTAAGGAACACCAAACAGGATTAAATCACACTAAAGATGAAATCTAAATACTTTTACAAAACATGTTGTTGGTAGTTCTCCTATTTGTCTCTCCAGTTTAAAAAACATAAAAGCCCTTATTCCCCCAGCCCGAGCGATCGGCTTGGATACTCACAAATAGATGGCATGGCCAGCTACATACCCTATAATGCTCGTATATAGTTAGCTCCAACCGACTATGAGACAAGATAACAATAATAAGGTATCGACCGGAGACCAGCCACCATTGGTCTATACCACCCAATCGTCTTTCAGTACCAATCCATAGGCCCGCCCCCAAGGGTATTAGTCATATTCACTGATAAAACAAAATGTATCCAATAGTAATTCACAGCACAAATCAAAACACCATGTTAACATCATTACAAACAAATCTAGCATCATGCTAGTTTCCAAGAAAACATGACGATACAACATATCCTTAAAAATCACTTTTCAGCTTCCTCAATACAATCGCCAATTTAAGATAAAGTAATATCAAGCAAAATCAGCAAAAATGCTCAATGAGAAAAGGCGATGTAGAGCACTATTTTCAAAAGCAGTTATTTACTTAAAACTTGTACATACATGCAAAACTCAATAATTTTAGACAGGAATGAATCTCATGTGAGCATAGACCAATATCCACTAAGGAAGAGACAAAAGGCAGAATTAAGGTTATCACAATAGCCAAGAGTCGATGAATAATATAGAATAACAACAACAACGATCGATTTTAATACCAATAGAATCAGGTAATTGGGATACAATAACAACTACCTATATTCTTTTTCCAGCAATAAAAGCTAATTTAAGCTCACCTAATAGCTCTTGTCGGACGTTGCCCTTTTGACTCTCCTCAATATTTGGGCGCCTATTACCTAATTCATTAAACAGGGTGTTAGAACCTAATTCTAATGTTATCACATTACTTGTTAAGTTGTTACATGTTACTGTTCTTAAAAAAAGTCTATGTAGGTCCTATCCATGTGGTTGATTTCCAAGGATGAGTTACTCTCAGCTATATATATGACTTCATTATAGCTTCCAGCATTAGTATGATAAATCATTTAACTCTCATAATCAAGTCATAGAGTTGGCATATTACTTCTAATCTTCCTCAATAATTTCTATATAATATATTTTATTTAAGTTCGTTCCAAATAGAATTCGGTTGGAGTTTACAATTGGAGGTCTAATCATCAATAATCATATTCATGCTATTCAGGTCAAAGTTCAATCTCAAGCTCGAGTCAACTCAACCTAAATTAAATCAATTGAAGGTAAATTTAATCTAATAAAATTGAAATTTACCCAATCGAACTAAATATAGTTCAATTCAAGGTTCAATTTTGGCCTGGACACATTCAAGATGGAGAGCTGAAGATTCTACCTATTAACTACCGTTGACCACCGTCGGAGCTTGTCTACCACTACCTGGAGTTGCACCTTGCTAAGCCCGACCAAACTCCCAAGTTAATTTTCACTTATGCCGCCTCCCCGTCGGTTAATTTGTCCTAAAATAACCATCCCACTGCTGCCCCCGCCACGTATTTTTCTTTAAAATTCTCTCTCCTCCGACTTCCAATCTCCGAACTAAAGGTACCAAGATGTTCCCCGTCAATATTTCAAAGCTTTAACCAGTAAACCAACAAACCCACTTCCACTATCCACCTTTTACCAGTGGCCACCAAATTCTTCGCTTTTCTGGGCCATTTTTTGAAAAATTTGATATGGACATGTTTTTATTGAGGTAAGGAATAAGATGGTTAGTTTAGATTTCAATTCGAGTTGAAACGGAGCAAAATCACATTGAGGTGAAGAAGGGTGCATTGGTGAGAATTTGAGAAACTTTTGTCCTCAACTATAAATATAACTAAAATTTTATCTATTTGCACCGACAACCCAAAACTTTCCATTGCTTACATTTCCTCCCCAACTCTTTCAACCGCCTTACACTTAAGCCCCCACCTCTTATTTTAGCCTCCAAATTTTTGTTTATTATATTTTAACTCTCAAAACTTTTAAATTTTTAACAGTTAAGTCCAACTAAATTAAATTTTTAGTCCTCCTAGTTTCCATAATTTTATTAACCCTCCCAACTTAAATTTTATTTATTTAAAGCCTAATTTCAAATGTCATATTATTCTATTTTTCTAATTATTATCTTTTTTAAAATTCAGGGTGTTACAATTCCTCCCCCTTAAGAGAATCTAGTCCCCAAATTCATACCTAAAAATTGGAAGAGTTCCAGGTAGTGTCGCAATATAAAATCCGCTCGCTCCCAGGTTGCTTCTTCTATATGTTGATTCTTCCATAACACCTACTTGAGGAATTCTCTAATTTTTGAGCTCTTGAAACTTTTGATCTAGAATAGCAACAGGACGTTTTTATATGAGGATCACTTTGTAGTGGAATACTTTTAAGGGACACAATGTGGGAGAGATTAAGGTAATATTTCCTAAGTTGCAAAACATGAAATACATAATGTATCTCGATCACATTAGGTGGTAATATTTGTCGATAGGCTATTGGCCCAATTCTCTCGTAGATCTTGAAGGGTCTAATATACTTTACACTGAGCTTTCCTCCTTTTTCGATTCATTTGATACCCTTGCAAGGAGATACCTTTAGAAATACTTCATCTCCTTTGTTAATTTCTAAATCTTTTCTTTGTTTATCAGCATAACTCTTTTGACGGTCTTGTGCAGCTTTCATCCATTACTTTATTATCTGAACCTTGTCGATTGCTTCTTGAATGAGCTTTGGTGGCATACCTATTGATGCTTTATGGCCTGAAGTTTTCAGCTTGTCAAAATCCTAATGTAAACATGATCAACCCCTCCGACCGTAAAAAGCTTCATAAGGTGCCATCTGTATAGTAGCCTGATACTTATTATTGTAGGAAAATTCTATTAATGGAAGATAACTATCCTAACTTTCCTTAAAATCTAAGGTGCACGCCTGAAGTATATTTTCTAAAATTCTGATAACTCACTCTGACTGACCATCAGTTTGTGGATGTGTGGCAGTACTGAAATGTAATTCTGTTCCAAGATGCTCCTATAAAATTTTTTGATATTCTTGAGGTAAACTTGGGATCTCGATTAGATATGATACTACCTGGGATTCTATGCAGTCGAATGATTTCCTTGACATAGAGGTTTGCCAAGTTTTCCACTCGATACTAAGATTTTACTAGTAAAACGTGTGCAGACTTGGTTAGCCTATCTATTATCACCTATATGTTGTTTATATCCACCTTGCATGGTAAACAGATCAATTATGAAATCTATAGTGATATATTCCCATTTATAATCAGGGATTGAAAGTAGTTGTAGAACCCCTAATAGCTGTTGGTGTTTGGCTTTCACCAAATGGCACGTCATGTATTTCTGCACATATTCGGTGATATCTCTTTTCATTCCATTCCACCAAAAGTGTTTCTTCAAGTCATGGTATATTTTGGTGCCACCTGGGTGTACTATATATTTAGCCTAATGTGTTTCTTCTGGAAGCCTTTGCCTAAATTTCTCAGGTACACACAAGCACTGACGAAATAATAGTACGTCGTGGTTGTCGACTTTAAACTCATAATCTTTAAGGTTAGAGCTAGTTTCCTTCTATTTTAGAATCTCTTCATCCTCTACTTGAGCTCTCCTCTATTCATTGTATAATTTGGGATGAATTCTGAGTTCTGCAAGCCATGTACGGTTACTCATCTTTACAATGGTTTGCTCATCTTGACCCTTTCGTGCTCTCTTTCCTTGCATATAGGTTAATTTTTCCTTCTGACTCAATGCATTTGCTACTACATTTGCTCTGACTAGATAATAGGTTACGCTACAATCATAATCCTTAAAATATTTCATCCATTAGTGTTGCCACATATTTAAGTCCTTCTGGGAGCGCAGATATTTCAAGCTTTTATGGTCAGTGTAAATCTCAAAACTGCACCGTCCAGGTAATACCTCAATTTAGCCAAAGTAAAAACCACTGCTGCTAGTTTCAAATCATGTGTAGGATAATTCTATTTATGTATTTTAAGTTTTCTCGAAGCATATGCGATTATGCGTCCTCTTTACATCAACACGTAGCCAAGTCTTTCCTTAGACATATCAGTATATATTGCAAATCCTTTTAGCCCTTCAAGAAGAGCCAAAATTGGAGCTGAGGTTAATCACCTTTTTAATTCCTAAAAGCTTTGCTCACGTGCCTCGTTCCACTCGAACCATTGGTCTTTTTGAGTGAGTTTGGTCAGTGGATTTGCCACTTGGAAAAATTCTACAAGAATCTTTGATAATAACCTACGAGCCCTAAGAAACTTCGTACCTCAATTATGTTTTCTAGTTGTTCCAGTTGACTATTACCTCAATCTCTACCGGGTCAACCTCTATCCCATCTTTAGATATAATGTGCCCTAAAAAGGTTACTTGTTCTAACTAAAACTCGTATTTACTAAACTTAGCATACAATTGATATCTCTGAAGGGTCTCAAGAACTTAACGCAAGTGAAAGGCATGTTCTTCTTCTATCTTAGAATAGACCAGGATGTCGGCAATGAAGATCACTACAAATTAGTCTAGGTATGGACAGAAAATTCAATCTATCATATCAATAAATGTCGCCGGGGCATTAGTTAGTCTAAATAGCATTACCATAAATTCATAGTGACCATACTGAGAATTAAATGCTGTCTTTAGAATAGCTTCTTCTCGAATCTTCAGCTGGTAGTACCCTTGTCTCAGATCTAACTTCAAGAAGACTGCGGATCCTTATAGTAAATCAAATAATTCCTCTATATGGGGTAAGGGATACTTGTTCTTTATGGTGACCTTATTTAACTCCTAGTAGTCAACACACATTCGAAGTGTTGCATCCTACTTTTTGACAAAAAGCACGGGGGCTCCCCAAGGAGAGACACTAGGTTGGATAAATTTCTTTTTTTATAACTCTTGTAATTATTTCTTTAACTCCTTCAACTCTGTAGGTGCCATCCAATATAGGGTCTTTAAGTATGGTTTCACTCTCGAAAGTGTATGAATGACAAACTCTATCTCCCGATCAAGGGGTAGGGTTTGTACTACTTCTAGAAATATATCAAGAAATTCACTCACCACTTCCACTTTCTTTAACTCAGCGTGGTCTCAGGGTTTATTTATAAGATAAGCTAAAAATCCAAGACCTCTTTCTCTTAGGATTTTTTTTCACTTCTATAGTTAATATAAGCAATACCGATGGAGCAGGGTTATCAGTTTGATTTGTTGAAATTTGCACTACTTCTCCAAGTTTAATCTGCTTAGTATAGCAATTCACTTAGGCCCGGTGATGATACAACCAATCCATTCCCAAAATTAAATCATAATTTCAGATTGGTATTTCTACTAAATCAGCTATATATTCCCTATCCTCAATTTTAATGGGATAAACTCTATACACAATGTTAGTTCTCATCCCCACGCCCATAGATGTATGCACTTCTAGTTGGTACGACATACGTTCTGAAGGTACCCTCAGTTTAGGTGTAAAGTGTGTAAATATAAAAGAATGAGTAGCACCCGGATCATAAATAAAAATGGTACCTTCAACTATGTCGTTTGGGTCGAGTCCTACTTCATCGGTAAGGGCATACGTTCGAGCCTGAACTTTAGGTTTGATATTTGAGCCTCTAACTGATTTACCCTTATCTTTTTTTGTTCCATTAGGCACCCTATTAGCGTGAGGATAGTTTCAGATTATATGATGATCACTACCATAGTACACATAGCTTTCCTAATTTTTCCAACAGTTTGATTCCTTATAGCCTAATAGCCCACAAAATCTGTAATTTCCTTTATCAGTATTTTGGGCAGGATACGTTATGCTCCCAATTCCATATGGGTGAGGTCTCGATGTTTTAGCTTGGGGTCTACTCTCTCTTCTTCCTGAATTTCTTTCATCGGTACCTAGGGCTTGGAATCCCAAAGTTTTCCCTCATCTGAACCTTTCCTCAATCTTTTGTAATTCTCAAGATTCTAATTCTATTTACATTGCCTTTTCAATGGCACTATCATAGTCCTATAAATTCCAAGAAACAAGGACCCATCAAATATCAAGCCGAAGTCTATCAATAAATCTCTTTGCCCTTTGCTCCTCATCCCTAAGTATGTGTGGCGTATACTGAATCAATCTATTAAACTTTATCTCATACTGTGCCACTATCATTTGCCCCTAAATAAAATCTATGAACTCTTGCTCTCGGGTGCTCCTCACGACCCGTGGCACAAACTTACTCATAAGTTCTCAAGTAAAGTTTTTCCAAGTTTGGGGAACACCATCTCATTTCCACCGTTTCTTAACTATTCTCCACCATTGATATGCGGCTTCCTCTAAGAGAAAGTTGCATAATTGACTTTTTGTTCCTCAGAGTAGTGGGATGCCCAAAAGATCTTTTCAAGTTTCTCAATCTAAGACTCTGCCTTTTGGTCATTTGGTTCGCCTAGGAATGTCGGGGGATGAAATCCAAGAAATCATTATAAACCTCGATCCTCTGTTTGCTTCTCTTTATTTTGGTTCTGAGTGGCCTATCCATGCTACTGGCAGAACTGTATGAATTGTTGCGACATAGCCAGCATCAATTCTACCGATTGTTTTGGTGCTAGAAGATTAACAAGTGGGTTCTAACCCACTTCTTCCTCAATTTGGGAAGATTCCTGGCCTGGTGTACTCTTCCTTGACTATCGTGGCTACTTGATCTACTGCCTGGGGGTTGTTCTCTATAACTCGTAGATGGTCTAAAGCGTACTTGTAACTCCTTGTGTGAGGCCATAAAAGGATTCAGATTCTCTTTAGGGTTGGTGAATACTACTTGTTCTTTTAAATTTGCAAGAAAATTAGGAGGATATTTCATTACACATGTACTTTCACATAATAACATTTCCATAAAAGGGGCATATTCAAGTCATTAAACCAAAAGATATTTCATTGATCGCCAAGTTAGTACTAGCAAGGTTATATACATCCAAATTTACAAACAAAATTAGCTGTGTTAACTATTCACCTAGTCCGTAACATGCAAAATTGGCTAGGCCTACGACAATGGCTAGTTTATTATGCCCTCAACCAATATTCACAGAGTTATTACCATAGTTACACTACTGCACATATATTTACATAAATATATGTATTCTCCTCCTTATTCTTTAGCATCTTTAATAGTGGACTCAACATCTTCCTGATCCTAATCTACATTCATCTATATCTCTTCTTTCTTCTCTCCCTCTTCTTCTTCCTCCATCTCCTCCTACTGTTGTTGCTGCTCTTCTTCTTCCCTATTGTTCTCCCGTGGTGCTTTTTCCTCTGGGTCCTCCTTATTACCTCCCTTATCTTGCACTCTCTCTATCCTCTCTGAAGTAACCTCTCTAGCTTCTTGGGGGGGTTGGAGCCTCAAAGTTCACGCTTTTAGGTCCCTTGGAACATCCATCAAATTATCAATCATACTTATGAGGCTCTCCATAATATCTCCAAGTTGATCCATCGCCCTACAGTGTAGTTGCTCGAGGTGTCCCATTGAGCTTTCCATGTACCTTCTCATCTGTCGCAATTTTTTCAACTTATTTTCCACTATAGTAATCTTCCTTGACTCTCTTTCCCCCTTATACCAGTCAGTCTCATTATTGCTCACAACTAACATTCTTTCTTTTAAGAAAAGCTTTAAATTTTTTCGTTCTATATCCTATAATAAGTCGTATATATGAGCCTCCTGGCTCCCGCACAACTCCAGGAGCTTCAAATCCTTTTTTCCAAGCTTCTCATCTTCCTCTTTTTCTTTCTTATCCTTTGTAGGCTCTTTCCCCTTTTTGGAGTTCCTATCTTTTCTACAGGCATGTAATTTTCAGTCTATCAGCATTGTTCCAAATAAGTATCATGCCCCTATTATACTTGCTAACATTCTCAAACATAAATACAACAAAATACATTATTTATCCTAAAAGATATTCACCAACACATAAGGTCCCAAAAAGTTTACATGAACCTAAAACAACTTAGGCACTCATAAATCTAGGCTCCAATACTACCTATAGTGCCCCTGCCTAGAGATAGGAGCCCCTAATTAGGGCACTAGTAACCCAATAATCATTCGCCAAAGAGTGTATGTGAAATTTGGAACGTTTCCCTTCATTATAATGTAGTCTTTCACATACACTCTTTAGGGAATGATTATTGGATTACTAGCGCCCTAACTAGGGGCTCCCACCTCGGGGCAAGGGCGCTACAAAAATAGTCATCTAAAATGTAATAGGCCCAATCAAACACTTGATATTAGATTATTAGATATTTCAATGGTGTCTAATTTATCTTATAATCTCTTTTATCAAATAGAATAATAAATAATCTAATCTCACACAATCACTCACTATTGCAATAGTCATTACTATACAAATTCTATATCAAACATGGTCTAGGTGTATTAAGGATTCATTTTAAAGTTATGGTAAAGAACTAGGCTAAAAAAACATCAAATTAACACAAGAATTAATGAATTTTGTTAGTTTACCACTTAAATAGGAATATAAATATATTATTCAAACAAAGAAAATATGTGTTATTTGCTTATACTATGTATATGTACATATAGTGCTCACTTCAAATCATAAAAAAAATTATTTTATTTCTATTATAAGTTATTAAAATTGTAATGATGATACAACATAGAGATAATTGTTTGAATAATAATTAGCATCTTGTAAATTATTATAAGTTATTCTCATTTAATGTAAAATGTTGAGCTAATAAATATAAATAATTTTTGATCTAATCTCTAAATTTTAAATATAAATTAAAATTTTTGATTTAATTTTTCAATTGGTATATGTACTCTATGCATGTTCCATTAATTCCTCTCAATCCCAAATTTACAGAAAACTCTAAAGACAATTTGGATAGAGGGATTTGGAGATAAGAGATTTCAAATTCATAATATCAATTCATTGAATTTGTTTATCTAGGATTTGCTTGCTTTTGTTTTTATTTTGAGTGTGAGGGATGGAAAAATATCTTCGAATGTTTTGATGTTGCAGAGAGCTGAAGAGTCAGATACTCCGATTGATTCAAGTGTTTTGGGCTTGAGATCTGTAACCACGAACACGCGTCAACTAGCCGAGAGGCCCTTGGCTATGGCACTCTGACGCTCAAGTTAGATTTTAGGTAGATCAGAGAATATAGAAAGAGTATGTAGTAAACAGTGTAAATGGCATTACCTTGAGCGTGGTGGTGATTGTAGTATTTATAGTCTGATGAGGGTGTGATTTTACCTAAGTACCCTTATTAGGTGCACTTGGCTTTCTCCATGATGGGGGGTTGGGAGTCATTCTCTGTCCAGATCCCGGTACTGTGCCAAGTGGCGCAATCTCCTATTTTTCTGGATAATCATATCAGTAGGAGTGTGTTCCTGCCAGAGTTGTTGGCAGGGTTGCCAGAGTTGTTGGAAGTGGTTACATTCGTTGGTAGCAGTCACATCAGCTACCACGTGTCATCAATACCGAGGGGTTCGACCTATCCAACTTACACCCGAAGGTTGATTCATGTCGACCAGACTTGGGTGCTAACATTGTAGAGGTGGCCCTTAGGTCAATACGGGTCAACCGCAGGGTTTACCAAATGAGGTCGATACAAGTTAACCAGATAGATGTGCCTTTGGGCTTCACCCGCTGTCTCATCTGGAGCTGGGCCTGTTGGATTATACCGTATCATGTTAGGCCTCATGGGCTGTTTCATCTAAAGCTAGGCCTATTAGGCTTATCCCATATCATGAGTCCCCCCAACTCCCGATCCTGATCGAGCTTGTTGACGAGAAGGAGCAGGGAGTTCATATTCAAATATAGCGGGTAATATGTTCAACCAGGATTTTTGTGCTTTCAACCGGAGTTTTTGAAATATCGACCAGGGTCAGAGGTGGTTTCTGTGCATTTAATGCGGCTATTAATGCGCCGGATATGAAGCGTGTAGAATACGAAGTGTCTGAGATACGAAGCAAGCTGTCATAATGGTAGTTACACAGTTTCCCGCGCACGATTGCCTATAAATAGAGGGGAGTTCCTTCGCTCACACTTTCGCATTTTGAGCATTAGAAAATATCCATTGTTGAAGAGTGTTTTACTCCATACGTTTCGCTTCCGAAATGAACACTGTAAGTGTCTCTGTCATATCTGCATTATTTTCTGCCATTACTTTGTAGAACCATATCTGGTAATGTTGATTCTGGTAGCAGTAGGTCTGAAAACATGATTTATAGGAAAGATAGCGAGACTAAGAGCACCACCCAATCTA
>JACGDI010005517.1:220117-311079 GCA_014898725.1 Jacaranda copaia
GAGGTTGAAGCACTCATCAGTGTCATGCCTCTTCTGTTTGTGAAAGTAGCAGTATTTCTTTGACTTCTTCATGGCTTCTGTCTCCATCAGTTTTTTGGGCCTTTTGAGGAGGTTGTCGTGCTGGATGGCATACAAAACCTCCTTTCTTGGTGTGTTCAATGGTGTGTAGTTGTGGAAGCATTTAATCGGGGACCGACCACGCTCTCTGGGTTTCTGGTCGTCTCTCTCCTTTTTTCTCTTGTCGATCTCAGAGGATCTGAACTTGAGCTTGTTCATCTCCTCCTGGGTCATATACCTTTCAGTCAGGTCGAGTAATTCCTCCATCTATCTGGGCCTTTCTCGTACTAGGGCATTCACGCACTCCTATGCCTAAGCCCCAGAAATAGCACGTTGATCAGGAATTCGATCATGGGATTATCAATCTTCAGGACCTTCGAGTTAAACCTAGTGAAGAAATCTCGAAGGGACTCCATCTCATTTTGTTTAATCGTGTGGAGGTGGGTGTGGGAGAGCTTGGCCTTTCTCCTGCTGGCAAACTGGTGCAAGAACTTATCGCACAGCTGGTTGTAGGAGTAGATGGTAGATGGTTCCAACTTTACGAACCAATCTAGTGCAATGCCTTGGAAGTTGGTCACTAACATTTTGGCATGGATGAATTCGTTGTAATCGTGCAATTGCATCATATGCCCAAACTGCATCAAGTGCTCGTTGGGGTCAGTGGAGCCATCATACCTCGGGAGGCCGATCGAAATTTTAGCGTCCACAGCAATTCTCTTATCTATGATCTCCTGAATGAATGGGGATCCTCTGTCTCGATGAGATCTTTGGGAAGTATCCGCATTTTGTGCTTTTTTCATGTTTCTCCTCGAGATTTCATCGAGACTCTGTTTAGTTGCTGCACCTGATGGGAAACTTTTTCCCACTCATCTCGTTCTGCCTGGGAGGCAAACTTGGTGCGTTCGACCCTATCGCGCTGCGGGGCTCGACCAGGTCGGTGCGCCAAATTCGAAGATTCTCCTCTATCTTCGTGGTAGTCACGGCTTTGGCGTTCGACCCTATCGCGCTGCGAGGCTTGATTAGGTCGAACGTGGTCTTCTAAGTCCACCACCTCCTCACAAGGTTCTGGACATCTCCTTTTCGCTGGTGGATGTCTGGGGCTGGCTTTGCGCCTAGTGAGTGGTTGCTTGGCTTCGTGGTGAGAAGGGTTGTGCTCCCACGGTCTGTTTTTCGATGGGGGCGGCTGCAAAACGGCACTGGCAGTGAGGGCAGGTACTGAAGGGTGCCTGTTTAAAATAGCAGATAATTGAGCCAATATCTGGGCCGAAATTTGCTCACTGATCATTTGCATTAGCTGGGACATGGGAAGTGTCACCAGCTGTTCCTGGGGGGTGCTAGCGCCTGGAATATTTGTTTGTTGCTGGGGGTTAGGGAGGAGTGGGAAAGTAGACCTCCTGTTTTTCTCCCTCCTAGAAGTTACTCTGCGTGTGTTTATCATTTTTTCGCTGCAATCTCAAATATTTTCTACAGACGGCGCCAAATGGCGTTGCAGAGAGCTGAAGAGTTAGGTACTCCGATTGATTTAAGTGTTTTGGGCTTGAGATCTGCAACCACGAACACACGTCAACTAGCCGAGAGGCCCTCGGCTATGGCACTCTGACGCTCAAGTCAGATTTCTGGTAGATCAGAGAATATAGAGAGAGTATGTAGTAAATAGTATAAATGGCATTACCTTTAGCGTGGTGGTGCTTGTAGTGTTTATAGTCTGATGAGGGTGTGATTTTACCCAAATACCCTTATCAGGTGCACTTGGCTTTCTCCATGATTGGGGGTTGGGAGTCATTCTCTGCCCAAATACCAGTACTATGCCAGGTGGCACAATCTCCTATTTTTCTAAATAATCATATCAGTAGGAGTGCGTTCCTACCAGAGTTGTTGGAAGCAGTTACATCCGTTGGCAGCAGTCACATCAGCTGCCACGTGTCATCAATGCCGAAGGGTTCGACCTATCCGACCTACACCCGGAGGTCGATTCATGTTGACCAGACTTGGGTGCTAACACTGTGAAGGTGGCCCTTAGGTCGATACGGGTCGACTACGGGGTTTACCAAATGAGGTCGATACAGGTCGATCGGATAAATGTGCCTTTGGGCTTCACCCGCTGTCTCATCTGGAGTTGGGCTTGCTGGATTATACCGTATCATGTTGGGCCTCATGGGCTGTTTCATCTTAAGCTAGGCCTATTGGGCTTATCCCATATCAGTTATATTTGAGAAGTGGAGTTTGGAAATGTGATAAATATTTAATGTTGCATGGAAATGAAGTGGGGTCTTTTTTGACAAATAGTAGAACATTGATTCTTTTCTTTAACAATGCGTGCAGAGAAATCTGTATTCCTAAAAAATACACAAATGATTTCTTTTCACCAAGTTCTTTTTGGAACTTAGTATTTATAGTTTTTGTCTTGATGAGCTTGAGTTCATTATGGTTTTTCTCCCTTTTTCATGGACTTAAATGGTCATGGGGATCTGTGGCCCTTTTACTTAATTAATTGGTCCATCTTTGAGTAATTTATATAATTGCCTTTATAGTTAAAATTATCCACATCATCAAGTCCATTATTTTGGATCATATCAAAAATATATTTCAAGTCCAATTCTTAATTTTTTCCTTGCCTTAGTTTGCTAATGAGGTTTGTTAAGTAAATATCTCTATTTTGTCATTGGATTATTTTAAAATTTGCATTTGTGAGTCTTCAACTTTTATCTAAGTTGATGTCTACTAGTCTTGAAATTTGCTAGGTTTTTTTTAAGCACGGAAAGAGTTAGCGAAAAAAAGGAAAATTCTAAGGAAAGAAGACCTCAAAAGAGATATTGAGATGAAACTTCAAGGTAACTTTTTTCTTTTCTTTTTTTTTTTAAATTTCGTGATTCCTTTACTTTTTGTTTTTGTTTTGAGTTTTTAATTCACAAAGTTTTCACCCAACTTCTCTGAGTTAGTAAAATTTTTTGGGTTTTACTGGGTTAAAACATGTTTGACAAAGATCCAATTCTGAGTTAGTTTGCAGTAAAGAGTCCCCAAGTGGTCAAATGGGAAGAAGTAGTGGCAAGATCGTCGTCACCTATTAATTGTTGGCTAGTTGGCCTTTGGTGACACTGATGTCGAGCGCTCACCTGTGAGATGCTTATAGTTAACTGGCGAATATCTAGGGTGCTTGCATGACCACGATATGGGCACCCACGACAAGCCAAGTATGAGTGCCTGTGTGGTGCTTAGGGTAGGTGCTACTTGGGCATTGGCCACCGATGACTAGCAGCCAATGCTCAAGGCAGCCAACTTGGGCAGTTGTAAGTTGTCATGTTTAGTCTGTGTTCATGTGGATCATCTTCCTTGTGGTATTGCAACATATTTTAAGTATGTTGATCCTTTATTGGGTGCGTCGTTAGGTTGAGCCTTAGAAAATTCTAAAAAGTTTCAAAAGTCACAAAGTATGTATATGGTTAATAAGTTGTCTTCTTTGTCAGAGGTTAAGTCTAAAGAAGAAGGTCTTTTTGATGAGGAGCCTGAAGGTACTTATCTTGTTGATAGTAATTTCATTGCGGCGATTGATGCTAAGAGTTCACTTACATGAATATCTCCAATGTAATAGTAGAGTAGGATCTTTAAGAGATGGAGCTTGTTATGCAAGCATCTCTTCTTATGTAACTAGTGCATTCGGAGTTAGCTCTAGTATTAGCTGCAATGGTGCTTTAGGTTGGTGATTCTCCACATGCTCCAATGTTGGGGGTCACCTGGTTAATAGAGTTGTGTGCTTTACATCTCATCTACGTCCTCAGTGTTCCTACTTCGTTATTTAGAATTCCTACAAACGATGCTAAAATGATGCCACATAAAAATGAGTGACGTCCTTTTTGGTAGATAGCAAAATATTGGTTCTTTTCCTTTGAAACCCACGCAAAGAGGTCTCTATTTCTCGAAAGTTCGCGATTCTTTTGTAAATGAATATTCTGCCCAAATTCTTTATTGGGCTTAGTATTTAATATTTATAATTTTTGTCTTCATATACTTAGATTTATTAGAGTTTGTTTGCCCTTCTTCATATGCTCTAATGGTTTTTGGGCTCTCCGCCTGTTTTACTTACTTAGTTGATTTAATTAATTGGTCCATCTTTAATTAATTTATCGAATTATTCTTATATAAAAAATTATCCACATTAATGTTTGATTTAATTTCAAGAGATGGTTATTAGATTGTTGCAAGAGTAAAAGATGTGTTCAGTTTTATTTTGGAATGAAATAATTTTTATCATAAATATCAAATTGGTAAAGTTTTTGTTAGGCCTAGGGATGAACTTGTATTTTCTTTATTTTTTTTTGTATGTATTGATGTAATAATTAGGTATATATACAAATATGTAATGCTTTAGATGATTGATGTTGTAAAATAAATTAATTATAAATTATGACGAATTTAGAATATGTAATAATATTTGTGTAATGTGTTTGGTATGGAAGTACATTATTTTCTCAAATGACAATTAACTATGTATATAATGTGTGATTTTAAATTGTTATTTACAATTTTTATATAAAAACACATTAATTGTACGGATTTATTATTATAATAAATATTGGGCTCCTAGAATTATATTTAAATACAATCAAAATTAGTTTTTCCTATTAATTGCATAACTTAAAATCTTACATTATAGCTTACATTTACTTACACTTTATTTAAAAATATTATTTCTTTACCATGGCTGATTTTATAATATATATGATTAAAAATAACATTAATGAATTATTACTAATAGATACCTATTAAAATAAATTTGAAGTTAATAATTAGTGATATATTTTTTATGTTGATCCAAAAAGATTATTTATTTAATTGTTGGCGTATAGTTAATAATTAGTGATATATATTTTATATTGATCTAGAAAGATCATTTATTTAATTGTTGGCGTATAGTTATATTCATCAAGCTTGACCTGAAATAGTATACTTAATACAAGTAATGTTTGAAACAAGAAAATGAAACGGAATAACAAGCTAACATACTATGGCAACTGATGTGGATGTAAAATATATGATAAGGGGATTGAATATTGGAGGGGACTAAACCCCATCATCTAAGTGTTGGTGGATCACCTGGGACTCAGGCTTCAAAACAAAGTGATCTCACTAATTGTGCGCCCATCATATTAATATTTCCATATTTATCATTATGATCATCAGTTGCACCAGTAGGATGTGTCTCCCTATCGCTAAGATAGTGTATATTACAGTACAAATCTCTTAGGATTGTTGATGATGAAAGAGTTGTATGAAATGTCAAAATCATGTATAACGATTGGATTTTAAGAATTCCCATGAAACTTATTACGTCTATCAAGAATCCTTTTATGCTGAAGGAGATTAATAGATGTAGGTAACATAAAGATCAATTGGAGTAAATCAAACTTGGGCTCCCTTTACCTAGAATAATGTGGAGCTGATGGCTTTTATTTGTTCATAATTTAAAAATATCAATTATAAAAATCATTCCAAATTATGAAACAAATTATAGAAATATGTTTCCCTAATATGACGAATGGGAGGAAAAAAATTGGAAAAATTTCAATGAGCTCTAAATATGATACCTTTGTCGATCTCGCTTGCAACTTATGTGACTCATATAAGTCACTCGATATCGTATTTAGGCACTTCCACTAACCTGGCAACTAGTTCGACCCCAAACTCTCACTTACACAAATTCAACAATAAAAGATGAAGCACATACTTAAATGCTAAATCACATAATCATAATCTACACATGCAGTTAAGTGGATAATCTACAAGATTGTAAGTCATACTTAATAAAAGCTCAATAAAAACCAAGGATGCACCACAAGTAAGCACTAGTGAGTATCTAAACTATTGAGATTAAGGACTATCTAAATGATAAAATTTAAGGAATTATATGTAAAACAGGAATTTAAACAAACTAAATCAGCATAATAAAAGGAGTGTTTTCCCTATCATCTCCCCCTTGTAGATCAACCTAATACCAATCAAAGAATATTATGCTAGAAATTTGAAAATGAATTGAGGGCAATATCTTTCATATGTAGATGATTATCGGATTTCGACTACAAACCACATGCATATACATAAGTGTAAGGCCTAGACTTGTAGAGCCCAACCTATTACACCATTTAATCTCCCCAATTACCTATTAGTCTCACAGATTGATTAAAATTGAATTCCTCCATGCTTGTTACAAATAATTTTCTCTTAACCTCATATTTATAAGCAAATTTCAATAATGGTTGGCCAATCAAAGCATGATATTGGAAACAAGTTAATTTACAAGTATCACAACAAATAATTTGACAAGACAATCTTTTTACCAAACATTATACTTCATTATATGGGTTGGATTCTTGGAAAACATAAAGAGAAGGCTAGCCTAAGCTCATATTCATGACACCCATCAGCAAAAAGTACATATTAGTAGAAAACAAAGAGGAAAAAAAGGAAATTAGTAACTCAAAACTCATTGCAAAAGGTGTTGCTTTTTAGAATCCATCGTCCTTGGCGTATCCAATATTGTCCAACTAACAAAGTCTCCAAATCCAATGTGTTTCGAGTGAGGGAAAATGGAAACAACCTAAATTAGAAGAAAATTAGCTAAAAATCTGAAAATCTAATAAAAAGTGTGAAAGGCATGAAGAGTAAGTCTATAAAGGAAAGCTAGCCCATTGAAGAAAGGCCTATAAAGATGGAAACAATCTTAATAAGTTAAAAGAAAACTAGCTAAAAGTTTAAAAATCTCATGTACACAACGATACTTTTTTCTAACCTAAATTGTCGCGCACATGTATAAGTATAATGTGGTATTTTATATAAAATGTGGTGATAGACAATTATTAAAGACTAATTAATTATAATAGAAGTTCTCAAAATGTCAAGAAAAATAGAAAAGAGAAGGAAGAGAAATAGATAGGAATGAAAAAATTAACAAAATAAAATAATTGTAATTTAACTATAAATTTATTAGTTATTTATAAGATATATGCCGAAATTTTACTTTTATTTTTCAAGAGACCTAATTTTATGTCCGTAATGTTTTCTGAGATGCTTGAGCTGAGAATAATATTTTCATTTTGAAAGTCACTAATTGAACTAAAAAAGTACGGAAGCAAGAAATTAAATCTAGTTATTTCCTGGAAGTATTAAATTTGCAAATCTTTTTATATTTTGAGTTAAAAAAAAAAGTGGTTTTCATTGTAATTGAAAAAAGATGGAGAATTGAAAAGCAGCCGGGTCGCCCGTCCCTCTACTCCTCCGTCTCAAATCCCCAAAGCCCTCCGACCCCCCAAACAAGCCCACCTGACATTCTCGGCGTCCCTCAGCGACAGGTTTGCCCAATTCCTTCTCTTTGGATCTCTTGCTTTCTCTCTCTTCTCTTGCCAAAACTTTTTTTTTCCATCTCTAATTTTCTTTCTTCTCGTGTTTCTGTGTTTAAATTTGGTTTTTCGTTGCTTGATCTTTCATGGCGAGTGGTTTTTTTTTTTAATGGATTTTTTTCTAAGTTTAATTTTTCCGGACTTTCTTTTAGAAAATCAATTTTCATGGTTGTTTTTGCATAGTTTAAGAGGATTGTATCGTTTTTAGTTTGTAGATTTACTTCTGTAAAGTTATCCTAGTCAAACTTACATTCATTTCCTGATTTTGTCCACTTATCTTGTGAGGACCAGTGGATGTAAAGTTGTTAACTGATGAATCAAGAATCGCATAAAATGTACTAGTATTTAATAATCTTTTTTTGGGTACTGGAATTGCTATGCTGATTTTATTTGGAATTTCGATTCACTGAAATGGGAACAGTAATCTAAAAAGATTTTTTTAAAATCAAAATTTCTGACTGGCTATGTTGAGTTCAGGAAGTGCTATTTCTTAAAACTGAATCGTGGGGTTGAGGAAAAACTGAATTACGGCCAGCAATGTGTGCTAAATTTCTTTTCTTTTCTTTTCTTTTATTTATAATTCATTATTCCCTTCATTACCCCGAATTTTTTTTCTTTTCTTTCTTTTTCCTTTCTTTTCTTTTATTTATAATTCATGGTTCCCTTCATTACCCGATAGAAGAGAAGAAAAATGTTTTTGTAGCTCTGGAAAAGCTCTCGGTTTGTTCAAATATAATAATTCAATATTTTAATTATTGATTCATAGAAGGAAATTTTCTAAGGTCTATTTTCTGTTGTCCCAGATGAATGAAGGTAAAAGATGGAAATTTAGACCAATTAGACTTACTTTTTTTCCAATAGCAAGTTGAAATAAGAAGTTGCTGGAAATTTTTGTCCTAATAATTCCTAGAAGAGTTTCTGTTTGTTCTTTCCTTACTTTTCTCATTCTCCTGGAAATTATAGAAAATTTGTAGTTGAATCAACCGAAGAAGAGAGATGTCAAGATTTCATGTTGGTGGGAAAGTGGTAGATACTGTTGATTTATTACGAAAGAGGCATTGGGCATGGCGTTTGGATATGTGGCCTTTCACAATTATCTATGGAGTGTGGCTGGCAGCTGTAGTTCCTAGCCTGGATTTTGGGGATGCCTCTATAGTTTTGGGCAGCATTGTGGCATTTCATGTTCTGGTTTTTCTGTTCACTGTTTGGGCTGTTGACTTCAAATGCTTTATACAGTATTCTAAGGTTCATTTCCGTGCCCTAACATGCTTTTTGCTTGCTATTTTGTCACACCTTCTGCTTTAGATTTTACCTTTTTGCTTGTATGCTTAAGAGAAAAGTGGTGGAATATTTACACGTTATCTAAACAATGAATATGTGAACAAAGATGTTTTGTAAATGTTGAATTGGATGATTTGGTAATATATTTTTGCCCTGCTTGCTAATTATTATAAATTTTATCTTTGACTGTTTCTTTAGGAAATGGACATTGGTGCATACTTGTGATGATTGTCATGAACAATAAAATCATTTGAAAATTGACCCTAATCAGTTTTTTGTTTGTTTCTCCATCATTATTGATATTTGAGCAAGATATGGCTTTGAGTTGTGGTTTCTTTACTTGGTATTTTGATCTGTACATATAGTTGAGGTAACTTTGTCTGGCTATTAGCTTGTCAAGAACTACTACAATCTCTTGTATGATGAGTTGAAAGAGGTAGGTGGGCAATTGAAGTTTATTGTGGATTGTTTGAATTCCATCAGAGTGAAATGTGAGTATCTAATGAAACACTTGATATAGGAACCACATCAAAGTAGGGCGGAAAGATGGTTATAGTTGTGCTAATAGTCATAATCTAGGTCACATAATCCTTTGTTACTTTTTGTGCGTTGGTAGCTGGAGCACGAGTCCTTGTTTTGAATGCGGTAGCTTTGCTCCAAGAAGCAGTTAGTGTTGCTCGGTTGCAGCTTACTAGCATGCTATTCTTGTGGTGGTAGACCTTTGCTGAGATTTTCCTTCTGGTCTTTAATGAAGGTTCGCTACGAGAAGAATGGCACGGATATATATAATAGGAAGGAATGATTGAAGTAGAAACTAAGAAGAGGGGGAAGATGGGAAGTCATTTGGATAATGAAAAGAGAGGAAAGGGGGGAACAACTGGGAAGATTGAATGAAAGAAGTGGATGAGTAGACAGATTAATTGCTTCCTTTTGACTTATTTATCATACATCTACGTTTTTTATCATTCTGATGATGATGTCAAGAAATTAAAGTGATGGCAATAGGAATCGAATTGTGGAAGTTGGATTAAAAAAGTGTAACTTTGAACCACTTGATGCATTGCATTTTTAAATGTTTTTGGTGAGAATACTAATTGAAGAAGTTTGAAATCTGACCAAAAAAGAGTAAGTATGAACCACTTGATGTATTACATTTTTTAAATATTTTTGGAAAGACTAATAATTGGAGGAGTTTGTTGTGTATGAATGATTCAATCACCACAAAAGTATGAAGTCAAAAGTTTTAGGATATCTAGTTGTTCTTTATATTTTAATTATGTAGAGCTATCCCTCAATCCACTCAGTCAAACTTGTGTGTTGATCCTATGAAGATCAGGCTGATTTTTTTTCCATACGTGGATTGAATTGATGTTATCCATTTTGTGTGTATGTGTGTGTTTTATCATTTTTTATCCTTAAAAAAGTTAATGCTGAAGGCTAACTCTACAGTTGCACTCAATCAATGTGCTTAAATGATATCTCTTATAAGCCAATCTCATAGAGAATTATAGAGAAATAGTATTTTTTACTTAGAAAACAAGCGTGATTTTCTTCTTTTTTTTTTCCTTAAATTAAATTCTTTTATCTTTTGAAAAATTCTTTACTGTGCTTCGGTCAGTTATATTTCACATACCACATGGATGAGTGATTAAAAATAAGTTTTGAAGTATCCTTCGACTATATGAGTGTTGTAGGTATAGAATATGTATTAAATTTTATATACTAAATGAAGAACAAAACTTTTGCTAATTTCATAAAATATCATCTTGGAGGAAAATGGCTAGGTATGTTTAGGAATCATATATGAAATAACAAAGAAAGGTAGAGACCTAGGGCGTAATTGGTATGCAGGAACGGAATGAGGTGGGAACGGAATGAAGATAGGAAAGGAATAGTTCTGGTATAACTTATCTTATGCTTGGTATTTACAATGAATGAGAAAGGAATGGAATAGCCATTCCTTGCTTGATTTCATTATCATGATTGGTAATTACAAGCAATGACTGGTTGGAATTGAATGGAATTTTTTCAAATGACCAAATTATTCTTTTGTAAAAGACTATTAAAATAAAATATTTATGAGTAAATATGTTTTATACATTATTGCAAAATTTTTTTGTGGTAAGTCTATAATTATGTAACTTTAATATATATTTTAATGTTATTTGAATTACATCCATAGATATATGGATTTTTTTATCTCATCAATTATGTTATATGTGTTTACACAAAAATATAAATATAATTTCTTTGAAGTTACTTTTTCTATAATTATATTCAGCAAGGTCTTTTGAACATTTTTTATTTAAAAAAATTGTAAAATATCTTATAACTAGAGTGCTTAACTTTTTTGTGATAAGGCTAGAACGCTTTTATTGCATTTTTCTATAGGTTTAATTTGAATAGTCATTTATCGAATCCACGACTCGTCATTTATTATTTTGTTTATATTTTGTAATCATTTGACTGGAGAGATGCAAATATGATTAATATTTTAAATTATACATATTTCATTAGGCATGGACCAAGTCATTGATGCTGTTACTTACTGATAATAAAAATTAGGAGGCGCATCATTATTCTTAGTTTTATTATTTATTATTTTTATTTTTATAATGATTTATAATATTTAATATTTTTATATTATAATATTACTAAAACAGATATTAGTAAAATATATAATTAAATAAAAACATGTAGCAATCAAATAATTGGAACATAATATCAAACATTTGCAAAGTCAAGCTTTTTTTAAATATAAAAGTTTTTTGTTAAATTTTATAGGGTAATTTTATCAATATAGGTTCATACTTCATGGATTGAGACTGGTTAAACCCGTGGGGGAGGAGGGAATGACTAAACCCATACTTTTGGGAATGGGACTTCCTATGGGAATGGGATTCCCATCTCTAAGTTACACCAAACATGGGTTTGTGAATGGATTTGAGAATGCCTATTAAGCAATCTGTGCTGTGTAAGTTTTTAATATAGAGACTTTACTGTTTCTAGTTATACTTGTAGCATAAAGAGTATTCTAAAATGTAATTCCAACTCATGTGTCTCACCACAGAAAAATCTATCGCCAAGCTCTCTTGCATTGGCATGTATGTTACATTTAGTTGGCAGGTAGTATTTCGATTTAACTTTATTACCCTAAATGTCTGAAGTTTTTTTAAACAATGGTTGGCAGGTAAATGATATTCACCGAGCAGAAGCATGCAAAATTACTCCAGCCAAATTTTCCGGCTCCAAAGAAGTTCTGCCCCTTCACTTTCGGAAGGTTGGACGCTTGATTCTATGTCTCCTCTTGACTGTCCTACATGTTCCGATGGGGCTTCAAGCCTGCTAAGTTGACTATTTACTCTATTGACTCAGGTCCCTTTTTTTGTTGTGTGTTTACACTATTTTCCTAAATCTAATGTTGCACTCTTATGGTGCTAGATCATACTAATTTGTAGTAAGGGTGGTAATTGTTAATTTAATTATGCAAATAGGTCCAGAATTGAACATATTTTTGTCAAATAAGCTGGCAACAAAAATGATGAATGCAAGCTTGTCCATTTATGTTGAATGGCATTTATAGTGAGCTTGCAAAGCTTGACATCTACATTGAGTGGAGATTCTTTTCCATTTTCTATAGCTGGCAAAATCATTGAAGCAAACCAAAAGGAGGCTTACAGAAAGTGGTAATGCTCCTGTTTAGACTTTACATGGGAATCATTGTTAAGAGTGGTATGGGCTAGGGTAATACGTAACATTCTCATATCTAAACTCTACAACAGGCTTGTCAGGACACCTGAGGAGAGGCTCATGCATTTTAATAACCTTAGCATAAGATTGTTTCCTGAATTTTAGATAAATGCGCAGGGTGTAAAATTGGTGGAATACAGGACACCACAACTATCTTACTTATATGGAAAACATATCCAGTCACATCAAATTTGCCCCCTGTTTTAATTAGCAACACAATGATTTCCTTTGCAGCCTAAAATCATGGATTGAAGCTTGTTATTGACAGTTGTTTCATTGGTTTTGTAAGTTTCCAATGTGCAGGGAGACCATTCTTTAGCAACTTTCCTCTCTGTGAAAATATCTAGAATCTCATGTATTATCGTTCTTTCCCCCTAAGTCTGACCAGTCTGCATGTATTCTTTAGTTGGCAGCTTCTTCTACATCGCTGGATACAGAAGAAATCTACTTTGATTTCAGGAAGCAACGTTTTATTTACTCGAAAGAGAAAGATAACTTTTGTAAGCTTCCTTATCCATCCAAGGAAACAATTGGGTATTATCTCAAGAATACTGGTTATGGTACAGAAGCTAAAATTCTGGCTGCGACTGAGAAATGGGGAAGGAATGTGTAAGTCTCGCCCATCTATTCTGCTATTGTTTTAAACTTATTTTCACATCTGAGATTGATGATGTTAGAATGGTATCTCTGCCATGCTATTTCCTTGCTTGGTTTAATTAGATATATTAAATCCACAAATTTCCAAGAAGTAGCGTGCTCGAGTTTTATTAACTTTTTTTTTTCACTGTATTTGTAGACATGTTGGATTTCACAAAACATGGTACATGATGTTGCTGTTGCATGCTCTTGGTTAATTGAATTAGTTCTAGTTTTTCTTGTCCATCTTGCCATCTTGGTTAATTGAATTGGTTCTAGTTTTTCTTGTCCATTGATCATGTGGTTACAGTTGTTTTCTTTCAGTGCATGACCCAATGCAGCTTCAACCTTAGTCTGTGCATGAGGACACTTCAAACTCATTTGAAATTGGAGTAATTTGTCTATAGTTTGTATCTTTTAATTTAACAACATTTTCTAAATTTACATAGCGCAATAAGTTACATGATTTTTCATTATTTATGTTTTTTTCTAACTTGTTCATTCTCTATTAGATTATTTTATTTGAAATGGATATTCACAATGTGTCTAAATCAGGGTTTTCCCTCTGCTAATAAAATAAATCTTAATTGCACAGATTTGAATATCCTCAACCCACATTCCAAAAATTGATGAAAGAGCAATGTATGGAACCATTTTTTGTATTTCAGGTTTGTTGTGATTCCAACTTGGTATTTCAGTCTGATAAACTCTTTATTTTAATTTATGTCTACTTCTTTTTTAGGTACTTGGTCTTTTTCTAATTTGTGGTGCTGCTCATTGCATTTAGGTTTTCTGTGTGGGCCTATGGTGTTTGGATGAATACTGGTATTACAGTCTGTTTACTCTATTCATGCTGTTCATGTTTGAGTCAACAATGGCGAAAAGCCGTATGAAGACTCTATCTGAGCTTAGACGTGTAAAAGTGGATAGCCAGACTTTGATGGTGTATCGGTGTGGGAAGTATGTTATGCGAATCACAAATTTTTTTCGTTTTCCTTTTCTTTTTCTTTTTCTTTTTCTTTTTTTTTCTTCTAAATTGTTACTGAGCTTTTAATCCTCTACCTTTTAAATTCAAATTTAGGTGGGTTAAACTCTCTGGGACAGAACTTCTGCCTGGGGATGTTGTGTCTATTGGGCGCTCTACTGGTCTGGATGGAGAAGATAAGTCTGTACCTGCTGACATGCTTATTTTAGCTGGAAGTGCTATTGTGAATGAAGCTATTCTGACTGGCGAGTCCACACCTCAGTGGAAGGTCCTGCTCTGCTATTTTCATGATACTCTAACCTGCATTTTTCTTTATTCTGCTACTCTCATGATATTGTTCCCTTGTTTTCTTCGTTCTAGCAACAGCTATATTTATTCTTAACGCTTATACAAATGGATTAAAATTGTTAGTAATAATTCTAGCACAGAGAAGCAAACAATGTGCAATAGGAGTTAGTAGTCATTCTCCAAAGTGATGTGCAATCTTGTAACTCAGGAGTTAGAATAGTTAGGGCAAAACTATATTTGCTTCTGGAATCCTATGATTGTTCTTTCTAAGAGTGTCAATGTGTGGGTTGGACTGGATTTTAAATTGGAGGAAGTGTGGATGGATTGAATAAAAAAGTTAATATGATATATTGATTTAGAGAGTGTTGTATATTTTTTCCACAAATCAACAGAGCTGAAATTTTGTTGACATGTTTTTGTCTTCTTTTTATGCATTAATTTGAGCTTTTTGTGGTTAACATGCGGATGCAAGTAAATTTTTCATTGCTTTGCCAATATAGTTGTTTCTCTGGTATCTGATGTCAGTGGCTTCTCCTCAATTACAAAAAGGAATGGACATATGTGCATGTTTGGTCTCATGCATGCTAATTTGTGGCTGTTTTAGGCTTATGATGGCAAATCGATTCCCTGCTTCATTTTGCTGAATCTTGAGTCCAGATTTACT
Organism: Jacaranda copaia; assembly: GCA_014898725.1. Lineage (NCBI taxonomy): Eukaryota > Viridiplantae > Streptophyta > Magnoliopsida > Lamiales > Bignoniaceae > Jacaranda > Jacaranda copaia. The sequence continues at coordinate 235,170 of JACGDI010005517.1, forward strand.
ATTGCTCTGTGATTGAAGCAAGTTCTCATTTGAAAATGTTAGGATCTTTTCAATTTTCATATCCTGTGTAAGCAACCATGTGAAGCATGTTTTGCCATAGAGCAGATGCATCTTTATCTTAGTTTGCACTAAAAACTATGTTATCTTCTAAAGTATTCATCTCAATTCTCAAAGAACAAGTACTTTCCAGGTTTCGGTAAGTGGTAGAGGAACTGATGAGAAACTATCAGCTAGACGGGATAAAGCACATGTTCTTTTTGGTGGTACAAAAATATTACAGCATACACCAGATAAGGTCTCTTTCTTTTCGTCTCCTTCCTTTAGACTGTTCACATATAACAACACAGGGACCAAAATTCTTTACACTTGAGCTTCCTTTATTTGCTTCTTGATACAGACATTTCACTTGAAAGCCCCTGATGGAGGCTGTGTGGCAGTTGTGCTTCGAACTGGATTTGAAACAAGTCAAGGAAAGCTAATGCGTACTATATTATTTTCTACTGAGAGGGTAAATTGTTTTGATTTCTTGGTGGTGCATTGTGAATAATTCTAAGCTAATTTTGGTTTTCTTTTTCTAATTTCCTTTATATTTTTATAATTTTACGTGATCTGTAGGTTACTGCAAATAGCTGGGAGAGCGGACTCTTTATTTTATTCCTAGTAGTATTTGCTTTAATAGCTGCTGGTTATGTTCTTAAGAAGGTAAATTGGCTTCCATAGATATTGATAAATATGTTGCATTATATTGTATTTGGACATGTTTGTTAAGAATATGATATTGGTTGTGTGACCAAATGGAGCTCTGACGTAGGGGCTTGAGGATCCAACGAGGAGTAAATACAAGCTTCTTCTGAGTTGTTCATTGATTATTACATCTGTGATCCCCCCTGAACTTCCAATGGAGCTGTCAATAGCTGTTAATACATCATTGATTGCACTAGCACGGCGTGGGATATACTGTACAGAACCATTTAGAATTCCATTTGCTGGAAAGGTGAATAGTGCAAGTTTTATTAGTGGTCTTGTTTACTAAAAGTTCTCATTTGTGTTTCTTGTCAAATATTATAATTTGATTTGTTTCACTGCCTTTTTGGCAAATTAACTAACACGGATGTCTTTTTGTGAGACACTGTGGTTTTTCTGAACTATTGCAGTAAAAAGAGTGGTTTCTTGGTATCTTCTATGTGAAACAATTTTTTTGAACACTAGTTTTGAATTAATTCAGGCCAAGGAAATTTTTTACCTCCGCTAAACAGTTTGTTGAATCTCTGAAAGGAGACAACTTATTTGGCCTTTCTCTTAATTCTCCATTAGAAAATCATGGACTCTTTGTGGCTCAAATATTTCTTTTTTGTTTTTCCCCTGATAATCAAGCTTTCTCTTCAGTCTTGAGTATATCTTTATTACTGTTGGAAAATGAAGTTTCTGAAAATTGTATTACGATATGCCGAATTAAAATTTAAACACAAAGATGCATATTTCTTTTGAAAAGATGCCTTTGTTGCTTGTTTCCTTGGTATTCTCTGAACCAAGAGTTCAATTTAAAGTTGTGATCTAATATAATCTAATTCTGCAGGAATATCTCTTACCATTGTTTATTATTAAAACTCAATATGTTTTTTGGTAACACATTTTCCTTTTCTCATTTCAAAAATATGATGGTTACCTGATTTCATACTTTGATATCATAGTAATTTCTCTAAGGTATAGAAGAATGCAAGATTAAATGAACTCTCTCTCTCTCTCCATCTCTCTCTCTCTAGCATACACTCATGCTGTCTCTCTCTCTCCCGTTCTCTCTTTATGTTTGCATGTGTTTCTGGCTTTGAGGCTCCATTTCCTTTTTAGCATGTTCTTCTGCTTGATTTTGATCTATTCCCTTCCACAGGTTGATATATGCTGTTTTGACAAGACCGGGACGCTAACATCTGATGACATGGTACGACTGATCAAGTTTTAACCTTTAATATACTTATTTCTTATTTGGGCCTTTATCTAGAGGTGTTGATGTTTGAACTTTGTTCCTCAGGAATTTTCTGGAGTTGGTGGTTTGACAGACAATGAAGATTTAGTAACAGAAATGGCTAAAGTGCCTGATCGAACTTTGGAAATACTTGCTTCTTGTCATGCTTTGGTCTTTGTGGATAATAAGCTGGTATGATATTTTTTTCAACATAATGTTCTACTTGTATCACACTGTCTAGGGCTGAAGTGCTTAGTTAAAATGCAATGCGTTATAGCCTAAGAGGTCATCAAGTAAAATGTCCAGGTTTCTGGTTCAATTTTTCAGGTTAACTTAACTAACCGGAGATGTTATGATTATTATATATTAATTTCCAGTTTACATGGTGCATTCTTTAATACATCCCTCTTGGGTGATCACACAAGTAATATAAATTTGCTGAATGTATAACCAGTAACTGGTTCTGGTTATAGGGTTAAAAAGAGGAAAGAAAATTTGATTTCATTGAATAATTTAGAGAGAGAGATGTGGGGTGTGTGTGTGGAGGAATTCTTTAGTATCCATATTGGGTGATTGCAAAAGTGAAATGTAAATTTGCTGAATGTATAGCTAATGATTGGTCCTAGTTATGGGGTGAAAGAGAGAAGAAATATTTTGATTTTATTGGGTAATGTGGAGAGGGAGGCAGGGAGGCAGGGAGACATTCTTTAGTATCCTATATTAGGTGATTGTGAAAGTGGAATGTTTGCTGAACGATTGATCCTAGTTATATGGTGAAAGAGATGAAAGAAATTTAGATTTTATCGACTAATTTGGAGAGAAAGGGAGGGAGACTAAAACAAGGGTAAAAGCTTCATAAAAAGTGAAACCAGACCTCATTTACTGTTAAGGCTAAGGATGTGTGGATTTATTGCAAGGAAATGGTCTGGGTTAAGCTATATAGCTTTAAGTAATTTTTAGACAGTTATGTGTTTTGTACAAAAATCAGCGAGGGATTTATGCAGACTGTCCTGGTGGTCTGTTGAAGACTAGGTTTAGTTTTGACAACCCCCACCCCCCCACCTGCATTATGCATACGCTCCTCCTGCAAAGAAATGTAGAAGAGAAAACTTAAATATGCAAGCAGGTGCTACGATTGCATTTCCTTGAAGTTGGGGATTCCTTGTTTTAGAAATCTGAATAATTCCAGGGTTAATCATAACCCCTCTTGCAAGAATGCAAGAACCGGTCTTGGGACTATGATGTGTTCAATATTTTTCTCTCTATGTTTGTGTATATTGGGAGAAAGATGGAAGAAAAATTTTCATATAGACTGATGAAGATCTGCTGTCTGCTGTAATTTATGTAAGGTTCTGTTTCATTGGCCTAATCAGTGTTAAGTATATATTTGGTTGTGGCCTGCTTGCTTCATGATATAATTGTTAAAGTCCTTTCTATGTTACATGTCAACTTTCTGAATTCTCTAGTTTCAAAATGTAGAAAGTTTAAGTTTGTTCTTGAAATTGAACTCTAATTTCCTGCAGTAACATTTTTCCTGTCCACACCTGGATGTAGGTTGGTGATCCTCTTGAGAAGGCTGCATTGAAAGGAATTGAGTGGACCTATAAATCAGATGAAAAGGCCATGCCAAAAAAGTATGCTATAAGATTTGTTGTTTTTCTTTTTCTTTATTTATTCCTCTGTAAATTAATATTGATTTTTGATGCTATTAGTTATTAACTGTTTTTCAGATATTCCAACACCTCTGTCAATGTGTTTGTTATCTTGTTTCTCATCTAGACTTCATGAAAATTTCAAGATTGGAACTTAATGATGAGCTTTAACCCTCTCGAAGTAGACTGGGACTCTTGATTTTTAGGCTGGAGGAATAATGTCTAAGTACAGATCTAGAATAAAAAGGTAGCTTAACCTATTAATTGCATTGGGTTGGTTGAGAACCTATTAGATCGAGAAAATACAGATATTTTCTTTCTGATGGAACCAGTGTCTTCTTCTGATTTCCTTTAGTGGCCCAAAAATAACATTAAGGTGATGAGGTATACTTGCTTCAATTTTTTGTTTTCTGCTGTCTTTTATTGGGACGAATGTGAAAAATATTAGCTGTATCATATCCGTATTAGACTGATTGGCTATGATTAAACTTTCTCCAGTTTCAATGGGAAGAATCAGGAGACTTCACATTGAAGAGATAAACTGATAGTTATTGCATCTATAATAGGTTTATTCAGATTTTTATTTGTTTTTCAATATCAATTAAGTTATTTATTTGGAAGTCAACTACTTAGTTAAAGGTCTGGCTTTTGGTCTTCGATGAAAGGAAGTTGTTTAAATATGTGTCACTGTCAAAGCAAGACTTTGTAGGTTTAGGTTAGGTGCATTTGTAATCTCAAATATCGAATGGTATGAACTGCATGGGTTAAAAAGAGGAAGAACTGGGAAATCATGACAATATTAACTAAGGTAGTATAGTATTCGCTTTGTAATTTAATTTAGCCGGAAATATGGGGTTGACAGTTGCTTTACGGATTACACCTGCCAGCAAATATGGGAATTGGTATGGTCATAAATAACAGGAATTAAATGTATAAGCAAAATTGTATACTTTGTCATTTTCGTTACATATTGCATTCTAATCTCCTAATTCAAACCTCCAGGTTATAGATAGTGGTTCAAAGCTTTTCACTGTAAATCCAAGGTCTTCCAGTTTGGTTAGATAACTTTGGATATTGTAGAAGATGAAAATCTGGAAGTCACAGTAGTAACTATTTGGTTTGGATTTGCTGGGTTGCATTTGATCTTCTATTGAACTTATGAAGCTTGTTGAATTGATGGGTTATGTAGTTTGCTAAGCATCGGTATTTTCTATACAAATGTGCTATTGTCCTTAAGTTGATAGTTTATGAGAAGAATTGCTGAAATTTACTCAAAGTCTATCTTATGGCTAAATGAAGAAGTTACTTACTCATTGACTAATTTTCAAGCTGCTGGGCAGCAAAAAATAGGTAGAATATGGTTGCTTTTGTTCTTGCTAAGCTGTTGTTGGATGATGTAAAGGATCTGATGCCTCTCAAACAAGTGGGGATTGATGACCTTTATAGCGTTTTCTTAGAGGCTCTTATGTTGATATCCAGCTTGTTGATAAAATTTGACTTGAGAAGGTCTGGTAGATTTTAATGTCTTGGATAGACAGTTGGGAATATTGCGATATTTGGTGCTGCACCTTGCTACACTGCAAAACTTGGGTTTGAAATGAATTGGGATTGTGGCTGGTGTCTGATGTTTGAGTTCCGGGACTGTGTAGACCTATCTTCTTTACAAATCTTGCAAAGGAGGCAATGAGAATTAGAGATGAAGTGGAATTTAGGACTGTGTAGAATGACGTGATGAGTATCCCTCTTTGTTATCACCCCTGTTGCTAAGAGGTTGGAGCAATTCTAGGACTGTTCTGTTTAGTGAGATGAGGAGAACTATAAAGGTATATTTTTGTAGATTGAAACTCGAAACAAGGATAAAGCTCCCATCTGTTTGGGAGGTTGGGAGTTAGCGTTCTGGTGTGTTTTCATAGAGAATTATGAGCAAATGGTTGTGGGTATTCTTGTGTGAAGAGAAGGCTCTCTGGATGTGTACTCATTGCAGCTATATGTAGGTTCAACTGGGGTGGCTGGTACCATATAAAGCCGCCATTTCTAAATGGAATCTGTATGTGCAGAAGTGGTATGGATTATTTTGAAATTTAACCAAATTTATTAGCATATTTCTTGGCAACTTAGAGAGGGCATGGTTTTGGAGAACTTTGCTCATTATGTACGACTTCTTTAGAGAGCTTGCTTCTATTGCTCATGTTTCATAGTTTGCAATCTAGTTCCTGGAATTTAGTCTTTGGAAGGGTAATGCATATTTGAAACGTGTAACTGTTAATCTGTCATAGAGATTGCTTGAAATTTGCAAAAATTAAGTTTTTCTGGTGCTGGTGCTGTGTATTAAAATCCCAAAATATCCACTTGGAGTCTGGATGGCTGCTTAGAATTGAATAGGAGATTGTTTTTAGGTGGTGTGTCGTTTGCAAAAGTTCTAGTGAAATGGAGTCTGGATGGGTGCTTAGAACTGAATAGAAGATTGTTTTCTAGTGAAATGACATTTTCCTCAATATTATGTTTTAAAAGATTGAAACTCCCTTTTGATTATGTATGATTTGCTGTGGGTAAGCCCTGCTGCCACAGTGATCGGCTTTTCCACTGGCAGCATAAAAAAGCAGGTAAGTTGAATAAACCTGAGGCCTGGATGCTTGCATCTCTCAGTCTGTTTTGGTCTTTGGAGGGAAAAGAGATTTGGCAGCATTCATTCTCGTCTATGGAAGTTGTAAACTATTTCTCTATCCATCTTGTGTATTTGTGAGAAATGGTCCAATTAGACTGGATAATTGAGAATGGCAAGTAGGTTTCTGAATCGTATTTTTTTGGGCCTTTACTGTGTCTCTAGGATTTTACTTAATATGTAATATACTTAAAAAAATTAAATATATTAAAATATATTTGCTTCTGTTGAAATTTGTTTGTTTATATGTAAGTTTACATAATTTTACTGGATGACATTTCTGTTTATTTTGTTAGCTGCAAGCCTGCTGCAAATCTTCTAATGCATTCTTTTAATTGATTCGAACAAAATGCAGGGGAGGTACCAACTCTGTCCAGATTGTTCAAAGGCACCACTTTGCTTCTCACTTAAAGAGAATGGCAGTTGTTGTTCGTCTTCAGGAGCAGTTTTTTGCTTTCGTTAAGGTATGCAGATGAACGTACCTCCCCGCGTGCCATAATTGCTTCACATAAAAGGCACTTGCACTTATTGCAAAACAGAACATGCAAATGAGAAATTGAAAGCCTATATAAGAACATGTACTTTCTCCATATTGAGACCTCCACCTCAATTACAATTATGTGAAGTTGAAATGAGTCCTAGCTGAATTCATATTTCTCACAACCATTTTTTCCAAATGATGCATATCCCTCCTTCCACTTATATGAAAATTGGTGCTGCATCTGGATATGAAGTCAATGAGCCTGTTTCAATTTCTGATTACGTTTTTGCTTATATGAAGCATTTGACTAATTTAGGAACTATCCAGTCAAAAAATTTTGAAATGTGAAGTACTTGAAACTGATACTTTCCCATGCTTGAGTTGTGGATTTTACTTCTTGACCAACATTTTGACTGCTATTTCTCTATGCTTACCCATATGTACCTTTTATCCATTTATTCTCAGCGATTCTGACTACAAAGTACATTTGTTGCTCTATAAAATGGGCTTGTAAGCTCACATGCTTGTTTCTCATATTTGTGCTTATAACCCCTGAAGAGATTGTGTGAGAAAAGAGACAGCTGTAAGTTCCATATAACATCTAATTCTTATAAAGGAATCAATCTATTAAGAGAACAAAAATGGCCTAGCAAGTCATTCCGCAATCATTGGCAGTTGGCCTGTTGCATTGAGATGCGGTCAATCCCCATTTGTGTTTCCCTTTTGATCGGTGAGCAAGTAGTGATAGCTTTTGATACATTCTCGACAACTAAGGACTTAAGAGTACATGAGGACATTTTGTGGTGATATAGAATTTTATGATGAACAGCTCTTTAATGTCAATATCTTGCTCCTAAACCTAATTTTAAAAGTTTAAAAATTAATGAAGATTTTGTATCTTTGGACTCATTAAATTTATCTAGAACTACATGTTTCTCACACGTACTGTGTTATTGTTAAGTAATTGATACTCCCTTGTCTCATAATTAAAGGTCTAGTTTGAGCAGGCATGAAGTTTCCAAGGAGACTTGAAAAAGTGTGCGTGTTATGTACTTATAAATACTTCAATTGAGAGGGTAGCTTTGAACTGGGAGCAATAAATTTGGCGTAGAGTGTTACATTTTTCAATATTGACTGTTAAAACTACTTAATATGAGATTGAGATCTATCAATTTTATTTTTTTATCATTGAATAATAACTTTTATACTACTTAATATGGGATTGAAATCCACGAACTGTACATTCTTTCTCTCTTTCCTACCATCTCTTTGGTCTTTTTTTTTTAATAAATTATAGTTTTGCTGCCCATTTTTCTTCTTTTACTCTGCTCTGTTCATCTCCTTCCTCTCCATACATAAGTTACCCTTACTTCTTTCCTTGCGCCTGACAATTCTTCTTCTTCTTCTTCTTTCAGTCCCCTCTATCTTATTCCCTTTTCGATCATTCCGGTTTGGTTGATAAAAATACTCAGTTGATCATTCTTGTTATCGAGGTTTTGTTTGATAAGGTGCTACATGGGCTACTAGGACAGGGATGGGATGACAGAAGGGATGGGTAATTCATAGAGTATATAAAATATGGAAAGGTTCTTTTGCTTCGTCAAATCACAAAGATTTGTAAGCACAAAAATGTTAAGCATTTAAGCTGCGTTGGTTTGGGCTTATAAGCAGATCCACTCCTAATTGGACCTCCCTGATCCTCCTGTTGGCTTATAAGTTTTTGTAAAAAAATAACTTTCTGTAAGTTGCTACATGGGCTTATATTCTGGTTGAATGGCTCATAAACATGCCAAACAGCTCCTAATGTGGGATAGGGGCATATGGAAGTACGGATTTATTTATTTATTTTTTCTTAAATCTTTCCTGTTGAGTGTAGTTTCTTCACTATACTGCAAGCTGGCCTTTATTTCATGCATTCTTGAACGCCATCCTCTTGTTCTTTTATTTTGCTCCTAGAAATGCATTCATGTGTTGATGGAACAGTGTTAGTTTATATTTTCATTTGCTATCAATATTGCCTCCTTTTTATCTTTTCAAATTATAAAAGGTAACAAACTCTTCTCATCAAAATTTCAGGGAGCACCTGAAACCATTCAGGAAAGGCTTGTTGATGTGCCTGCATGGTATGTTAAAACTTATAAGAAACACACACGTCAAGGATCTCGTGTTTTGACTTTGGCATACAAGTCTCTTCCGGAGATGACAGTAAGAATTTGACCTTTGCATCCTAGGCATATGCCTTCTTGTATTTGATAGATGTACATTGCAAATTTGCTTCATGACTTGCGTGATTGGAATGATTCATGATTCTATATAAATTTTCCATGCAGTTTTGACATAACTACTTTCCGTTGTCTTCAGTTACTTTGGTTTCGAGCATTTTTGTCATTTGGGCTTAGGCTTAATTTTTGTGATCAATACTGCATATTTGACCTCCTTGATCTTAGTTCTAATTGGAATGAATTTTGTATGAACTCGTGAAGAGATCAACCCTTTATCTTAATCTTCCTTACCATTTTAATCTTCTGGCTTTTCTGTGCTAACTATTTAAAAGTCGGTGCACACAAAATGTGTTTTTTGTGTGTTGCCCGTGCTTGTATGTATGGGTACCTGTGATTATCTTGAAAATTGTATGTCTTCAACTGAATTTGTTTGGAAGACTATGATTTCAAGCTGACCTGCTGCAATTTTTGCTGCTCAATTCTTTTTGTGTCTTCTCATGATGTAGATGTCCTTGCCCTCGTTATAACACATTTGCCTTGATTGGATTCTAGTGGTGAGCTTGGGATCGCTGTTGTTTGGTTGCACTGTTAAGGATTTCTGGAGAACAGTTCAATAATGTCAATGTGTTAATTACAGATGCATACTAGTTGATAACTTACAAGTATAATAATAGGTTTCTGTTTCCACAAATATCAGTGGAGAATATGAATGATTTCAACAATCTATAAATACTTAATACAGATGAATAATAGTGGATGACTACAAGGATAAATAGTGTCTGTTTTCACGAATATTTCACAGTAGATGAACACAAATATTAGTATAATATTTCATGGTGCAGATGTGCCAGAGTTTTTTCTTTCCTCTATCAGAAGGGATAAATAACCTTACACGTGAAATTGTGTTAGTGGTATATTTGTGTGAGAAGAAGTACATTTTTATAAGCTTGGTTAATTGATTGAACATTTCAATAAGACGCTAAAGGTACTAAATGATTGGTCAGAGATGTCTACCTATACTACATGTCAAAGTGTGAATGTCTCAAAGCTGTCTTTCTGCACATGTAAGGTCTAAAATGACCTTATTTTATTTGGATAAGTAATTTCAACCTAACGCAATTTAAAAGAAAAGGCATATGAACTTTCTTAGGAGATTTGCAGGCTGTATCTTGTCTCAAGTAACGGGCATCTTAGAGTGTAATTAGCTTCTTAATTGTTTTATTAGTCTGTAACTGAATGATATGTATGAAATGGCTGAAGAAACTTTGCTGTAAATTTAAAATTTAAATGATAGTATTTGATTATGGACTAACTGATGAAACTAGAAACTAGTAACTAGAAGGACCTGCTTTTTTTCTTTTCCCATGTTAAAGGATAGTTCTGTTCTTTCAAATATTGCTTTATTTATTAGTTATTTGTTAAGCTGTCTTCTACTTGTAATGCGCATAAACTTGTCTAGTTATATAACTATGCTGTTTTCTTGTGTGTGGAAGTGTGTTTACATGTATGTCTTTGTTTGTTTTCATGATTTTGTACCCTTTTTTCATGATTCTGCACTGACACATGTAATTTCTTTCATCTCGAGTTTTTGTTATTATGTCCTCTATCATAACCTTCAACAATTAGCTCCTCCTTTCTTGTTTAGTTATTGCCATGTTTGTTACCTGTTTGAAGGTAAGTGAAGCGAGAAACTTGGAGCGAGACACTGTGGAAAGTGGACTTAACTTTGCTGGTTTCGCGGTACAAAATCTACTCGAAAGCTTTGCCCGACCTTTTTCCTTTCCCAAGGCTTACTGTCCACCCTAAAAGAAATAGAAGAATATGCAGTTTATTCACTTTTATCATGGAGGTGTCAGTAATTAGATGTGATATCATTGTTTATGTCGTGCCTTTCATGGATTATTCAGGTTTTTAATTGCCCTATCCGAGGAGATTCAGCCACTGTCTTGTCTGAATTAAAAGGATCATCGCATGATCTGGTGAGTACCTTCTGATACTATTTTGTATTGTATCATGTTGCTATCTGTTGTTAATTAATTACGCTCGAACTTCAGTTTCCGTGTTGGTATGTAGCACATCATTTATTTATTTATTTTTTTGTGGAGGGGGGCATACATGAAGTTCAGGCTAATGAATTTGTATTTGCTGGAAATATGTTGATGGGCATGCCTATCTTGAACGGAAAAAATTAAAACCATGCAATAACATTCAATTTGCTAAGTTGGTTCGTGCCTCGGTGAAGGGAATTCTGCTGCAACTATACAACTGTTCCTCAAGAATAATGCTGCAAATTATCTTTTGTACTAACTGCAGATAAATCTGCTGCAAACCGTTCAACCTGCTAAGTTGATATGGCACCATTTTGATATCCTTGATATCTTGTTTTTATGTTATCCATGATAATCTTGTTTTTTGGTTTTCAATTTCAAAATGTTTGAAAGGCCAGCTAAGTATCTGTTAAGAAAAGAAGTTCATCTTTCTTTCATTTGATGAAATTATTTGGAGTGAAGTTCTCGAAAGACAATAAAGAATGGTTCCTCGTTGATTTTGAGTAGATCCACATTTCAATTCATCTCGATCAAAAAATGCCATCAAAAGAACATTTGTTTGTTAAATCCACGAGATTAATTTCTGTCTTTCCATACAATTATGCATTCATGCTGAAAACAAAATCTGGGAGAGCTTCTTCCTTTTTCCCAATAAGTTGATGGCGTTCAACGATTGGGATACTTCGAATAAACTGGAGGATAAGGAAGAAGCTTTCTTTGAAGTTGAGTTTAGGGGAAACTTTTCAGTCATTCTGATTGATTACTTATGTAAAGGCTACTGAAAAGGGTAAAGAATGAATGGAATTTTTTACAGCTAACTCTCTTAAGATAATATGTTTCCCAAAGAATCACTTTATTCTTTAGGTGAAGATCATAATATATATCATATACATTGAATTCTTGAGATGATACTAAAGCTGAAATTAAGAAAGTTATTCTATGGCTGATTCAATGGCCAAACAGGACACAAAGGTATAGCCTGCTAGACTAGCTTTGAGAAGAAGGAAAGCTTCAGCATTAAGAATGTTGAGCCCTAGAAAAATGTGAAGGGAGCTTGGGAGAAACATAAGGAGCAAAAATGCTTAAACGAGGGAATTTTTTTTAAAGTTTGGGAAGACCTAAAGTATGAGTTTTTGGTTCTTTTCTCCTGTAATTGATTTGTCATCCCAAAAATACCATCATGGCATGAGTACCAGGATATGAGCAAGAAATTGGAAATCCTAATTTCACTGTAAATGCCACAGCAAAATGGAAGCTCTTAGAATTAATCTCAAGCATCTTTTATGAAGCAATTGATTCAAAGTCAAAGCTTATGAATTCTCATAATTCACTTAAAATCTTGAGTTTGTGTTTTTTTGAACTGTGGGAGAATGAAGCAGGCAATAAAAGACTCGAGAAGGAGTTAATTTAAAGGTGGAGTCAGAGAAATTATTTTCCGCTAAAACATTGCTGCTTGAAAAATCCTCATTTTAATGGGCAAAATTATTAGTTTTTACATGACTTTTTGAAGTGCTTTAGGCTAGGAGTATTAGGTAATCTTCAAACTTGCAGGATTTCCCATGCTTATGTAATAATAATGTTAGGTTTGATGAAATTTATATAAGACTACTATTTGGATATGAAAAATGTGGCTTCATAAAGAAGCTGTTTGATGCTACTTTTATGTTTATAATTTTCAGGTGATGATTACTGGTGATCAAGCTTTGACAGCTTGCCATGTTGCTGGCCAAGTTAATATTATCTCAAAACCAGCACTAATTCTTGGCCGTGCAAAAGGTAATGAAGGATATGAGTGGGTTTCTCCAGATGAGATGCATACGATTAGTTACAGGTAAGAATACTTTCAGATATGAAGATTTCTCTTTACATGAGCATGTCTGATTCATTTATGTTTTTATCTTCCATGAACTGGCCAATATCTTGCTTTGATTTTTCACTCTTGGGCATGTTATTACGTTTTCATTCTTGCTGTTGCCTAGGAGTTTCTCACTTGCTGCAGTCTTTTTTTGTTTCTAACAGGGAGAGTGAGGTTGAAGCTCTATCTGAGGTTCATGATCTATGCATTGGAGGTGACTGCATGGAAATGTTGCAGCAAAATTCTTCTGCCCTTAAAGTCATTCCATATGTTAAGGTTGCAACTTATGCCCCATTATGTATGGATGTTTGTGTCTCCATTCCCTTAAATGTTGGGTCACTTGAAATTATCTTATAATGTTTCCAGGTATTTGCCAGAGTTGCGCCTGAGCAGAAGGAACTAATTATCACTACTTTCAGATCAGTGGGAAGGGTGACCCTGATGTGCGGTGATGGCACTAATGATGTGGGAGCTCTGAAGCAGGTATTACATAATTTGAAGTTATGCAATTGAATAAAACTTTGCTCTGAGTGTATATCATGAATATGGTAGTCGATTGTTGTTTCGGATTGGCACCCAGAAAAAATGACCTATTTTGAACCCTATGAAAAGCTAATATGTCCTACAATTCAACTTCCTCTTACCGTAGTGATGTCTTGTATATTTTTAGTTCTTTACGGATGAAATAGACAAATTTTTTAAGTGATATTTCTTTTTAGTTTGAAGTGCTTGGACTTGTAGTGTTATGCCAACAATGGAACACCATTGTCAGATTTGTCTCTCAGTATTTTGGCTAAGAGATAAATTTAGGTAATGCAATATAGGGTAGAACTAATATCTTTGGATGCTTGGATAAACTTATTTAATCTGAATAACCTGAACTATTACAGGTGTCTGACATTTTAGGTGCCTGATCTGGTAGCAGGTAAATGAGTTTTGATTTCAGGTTTTCCAATTTTCTCTCAAAAGAACATGAAACAAATCGTTATGCAAAAGAACACTAGTCTAGGGATGTAAGATTGGGTTGCAACGAGTCTAGTAAGCCAGCTCAGAGCCTAGTAAGTTGGCTCAAGTGAGGGTCAACCTGAGCTAGAGCGGAGCTTGAGCCCAAACATATGGTTGTAAAAAACTCATGAGTTGGCTTGGGTTTTATTATTATGTTCTTGCTATTTTTTATATTTTGATATAATCTGATTAATAATAGTGATAATGATAACATGTATCTGCAGTAACATCAATGATAATAATAATTTATATTATCAATAAAAATTTTCTATTATGAGAATTATATTAATAATTTTAGACTATTTTAATTTTATTATGATAGTGTTATAATAAGGCTTCTCTTATTTTGAGGAAAGGGATGACGAAAGGGAAAAGTCAAAAATGTAGTTAATATAATATTAGTAAGTCAAAAAGATAGCTGCCAACTTCCCTGGTTGACATCTTGAGTTTAACCACCAATTTTTGAAGGGAATTTGTGCTATTTATATTGCGGTGCCGGAAGTTCAAAATAATATTGTAGTTTGAATATCAAAATTTATTCAAATTTATTAACATTATAAGAGGAACTGTTATTGTTATTGAAGATGATTGATGATACTAATAATTGTATTTAAACTATGAATAATATAAATAATATTCATGCAAGTATGGAGACTATATAATTCATTAGGTAATCTCTAACTATTTGAGGCAATGATTCAATATTATACATGACCATATTACTAATTTTAAATCATATTTTAAGTTTATGTGAAATATGTAGTAAGATAAATATTTGGAATACTGAGCAATGTCAATAATTATATTTAAAATAACCATATAATATAATTCATATTAATTCAAGAACCAAAATTGTGTTTTTAGTATAATTGACCTTGAGCTCCAATAGGCATGAGTACTACTGAGATTTTCGAAATGAGCTTGAACTTGAGCTTCAATTTATAAGCCTGACCAGCCCAAGCTTAAATTCTTTGAACTGATCTTGAGCCTAAACCTATACCTGAAAATTATTATAAGCTTGATTTGAGCTTGAGTCACGAAGTTGTTTTTCTTGGTGAAGCTATATGCATGAACAGACCCATGCACAATTTTCATATATAGTAGCTTATGGTATTCTGTTGATTTAAATATGGATACAAGTTTTAATTGGTTTCGTGCTTTTAGAGCAATACAGTGAATTTGATCTTTCATGCTCCATCATTGCCATCTCCATTATCTGTGCATCATTTGTCTGTCGAGGAGTGTATTATTCTTGTTTCTTTATAGCAAAATGAAATGGTTGGCATTATAGGGTAGCAATTGAATGCCTTTGTTTTGCACACCCATTTTAAGAGAGAAGAAATGAGATTACGTTAGTTTTCTTCTTTTCACTGCTGATACAGAATTAAATTAACTTGTAGACTTGTTGCTTCACAGGCACATGTTGGGGTAGCTTTACTTAATGCAATACCTCCGCAAAATGAGAAATCTCCCTCTCAAGCATCATTAAAAAATGAAACTGAGAAATCTTCCAAATCCAAGAAACTTAAGCCCACTAGTGGAAGTGGAGATAATCCTTCAAAGAACCGGGCTATTTCAAAGTCTGAATCTACTAGCAATCAAGCTGTAAACCGTCATCTGACAGCTGCTGAAATGCAACGCCAAAAGCTGAAGAAACTAATGGATGAGTTAAACGAGGAAGGTGATGGTCGATCGGCCCCAATTGTTAAGCTTGGGGATGCCTCGATGGCATCGCCATTTACAGCTAAGCATGCCTCAGTTGCTCCCACCACGGACATAATTCGTCAGGGCCGTAGTACGCTTGTCACTACACTTCAAATGTTCAAGATCCTCGGACTAAACTGCCTTGCCACTGCCTATGTCCTGAGTGTAATGTACTTGGATGGTGTGAAATTGGGCGATGTTCAGGCCACGATTAGCGGGGTTTTCACAGCTGCCTTCTTTCTGTTCATATCTCATGCTTCCCCACTTCCTACCCTTTCAGCTGAGCGGCCCCATCCTAATATCTTCTGCTCTTACGTTTTCCTCTCCCTCCTGGGTCAGTTTGCTGTTCACATTTTCTTCTTGATATCATCCGTGAAAGAGGCGGAGAAGTACATGCCAGATGAATGTATTGAACCGGACTCAGATTTTCATCCCAACCTTGTCAACACGGTTTCTTACATGGTGGGCATGATGCTACAGGTGGCCACATTTGCTGTAAACTATATGGGCCATCCTTTCAATCAGAGCATCTCACAAAACAGACCTTTTCTGTATGCTCTTGTGGCTGCTGTCGGCTTTTTCACGGTCATTACCTCTGACTTATTTAGGGACTTGAATGATTGGTTGAAGTTGGTCCCTCTGCCTAAAGATTTGAGAAATAAGCTGATGATATGGGCTTTCCTAATGTTCATAGTTTGCTACTCGTGGGAAAGATTGTTGAGGTGGGCCTTCCCGGGTAAGATGCCGGCTTGGAGGAAGAAACAACGGCAGGTTGCAGCAAGTGCAGAAAAGAAGAACGTCTAAGATTCATACAATTATTTGAATGATATATACTACAAGGTCTTGATACTAGTGGCTAAGACCAATTGCCTGTCTGGCAGGTGATGCGTTTCTATACGGATAACATGAAGTTGCTGCAGATCTTGAGATGTTCTTAATTATAACCTAAGTTGTAGTTCTGTGGATTGTTAACATTCAGATAGGGCATCATGAGAACAATCTCCCATTTTTCTGACTGGGGGAGGTTATTTTCGTGTAATATTGTTTATCAATTTGATGTGCCCTCAGTTTTATTTAGTGGGGACAGTTCTGTTTTGGGTCTCATAAGTAGCTTTGGTTGCTACTACTGAGGGTTTTATTTACGCTTTGGTACATTCTTTCCGCTAGCAATCAGAACTGTCTCCTTGTTTGCTTCTTGTGGTTTTCTTGTTGCATTTAGTGGAAGATGTATTTTTCATGTGCTGAAACTAAGTTTGGCTCTGTTCTCTTACATTTTTTAGAAATATTTTTCGACTCTCAGAAAAATTTCAAAATGAAGGTACATTTTTCAAAATTTTTTCCACAACATTCAAATTTTATCTTAAAAAAATTTCTTCCAATTCATCCAAAAAACTCTACTTCCTAAAAGTCACACTTGTTCCCTTATTTTGTAATCATACTTGTCATGTTATTCATTCATTTATCACTCTTTCACTTCACTCATCTATATATATTTACATATATGAAAATATTAAAATTTTACCAATTAAAAAACTCTTAAACTTATGCTTACAAATTTAATTAAATTAATTATTAAAAAATGAATTAAATTTACTTATTAATTAAATAATGTGTAAATTATATTTAATCTTTAATGTATTAATGAAATAATACATTTATTCATTTAACAAATAACTTAAGATGTTTTGATTTGATATAATAAATAAATTAATCTTCTTCAAAAAATATTTTTCATTAAATATCAATCCTCACATTAATCTAAAATTATAATAAAAAATTTGATTATAGGGTGATATTTTTTTAATAATCTATTAAGTTTAATAAATTAATATTGATATGCTTAAAGTAATTGTTGGTAGAATTAATTAAATTTAAGTAACATTATTTGATTATTACTAAGTAATTTATTTACTAAATAATGTTTTAGTTAAATAATGAGTTAAAGTAATTAAGTAACTTATTAAATTAATTAAATTAAGTTCTTTAAATAACTTGTCATTTATATATTAATTATGTTTCATATTTTACGTATAATTAAATGTTATTTTTATTTAGTTAATAAATAATTTAAGATGATGTAATTTCATATAATATAGCATTATTTATTTTTTTAATTTGATGAATCATTATTAAGTCTTATATACAAATTATTAAAAAATTATTTTATTTAAATAAATAACTAAGCTTTATTTATACATAAATCATAAGTAACAATAGTTAAATAAATATATTTTAATTAATAAACAGTAATTAGTTTATAATTAATGTATAGTAATTAAATTTTTTTTCTATAAGTTGATATTAACAATTATGATATAAATTGATTTTTTTATAATTAAGATATAATTATGATTTCATAAATAATTAATATTTATTAATATATATTTTATTTCAAATAATACATAATTTACTAACGTTAAATTTATAAAAATATAAATTTCAAAATAAACAACCAATTAAATTAAGTACAATCATATTTCAATCATTACACACACACACATCATCCAATTACAAATATACATACACATATAATACATAAAAAAATCACTTTCAACTTACAAATATAATAAAAAAGTAACTGATTTGATATCTATATACAGTTCGTCTCTCTCTAAAATACAAAGAAACTAACAATTTATGCTCAAATCATTTTTTATATTTTTCCAAAACAAAAAGAAACACTTGGCATATTCTCTAAGTTTTCTTCCAAAAACTCATTCTTCCAAATTTTTTTTCTAGAAAATGACCAAAACATAGAAGAATAGGTCCTTTGTATTTGGACAAGTTATTGAAAAAGTGATGATTATATATAATTTAATATATTGTAGGTGGAGAAAGAACGTAATAATAAAAATAGATAAAGAAGATAATGCATAGGTTATTGGGTAATTTATTTTATTATAAAACTGAATTGAAATTTTGATGAAATGGTGAAAAGCCGTTGATAATTATTTTTAAGTAGTAAAAATAAATTTGAAAATATAAACAAATTGGCTATAACTTATCACATTGCGGTGACTTACTATGAGAAGATACATATGAGTTTGAACGATGTTGTCTCTGCCAGTATGTATTGGATGCATATATAGTTGAGACTTATAATATTTGACATAATGATAATCCACCGAATCAATCAATTGGACGTGGAGGCCAAAGCCGAAGCCACAATATTTATCAGTATATCTTTCTATTCAATACCACCGACCTTTCAATTGTATACTTTATTAGTAATAAGAGAATTGAAATGTTACACTGACAATATAGTATTGTGCTTTTACTTAATGCATTTGTTATTATACCACGTCGATGCTTCACAAAGGATGACGCACAATTAATTCTTCCATTATGCGATTCTTGCACTTAATATATTGTTATTAGCATGTCTCTATTGCATGATTTAAAGGACGATTGGTTAAATTTATTTAAAACATATTATAAGTTTACACATTTTATAAGATGTTTTTTGAGATTATAAGATAAATATTTTTTTAAATATAAGTTCTTAAAGTGTTTAGATAAAATAAAATATTGGAACTTATAAGATGTTAGCAATGACAATTTTGTAATTAATAAGATCAAAATTAAGCTAGCTTGTTAAGATCTTCAAAAAAGGTTAGGAATTCCTTATTTTTTTAAAAAGAGCTTATAAGCTCATAGCATTTTATCTTAAAAGTTTATAAGTCATTTTTTTTTTTTAAATTACCAAAGACTTTTTGCCATCTTATAAGCTCTTAAACTACTTATGAGATGTTTTGAGGAATTTATAAGCTCATCCAAACACCCTCTTATACTAAAAAAACTTATTATTAGTACTTTTTTGATGCATTATGGTATTTCGTAGTGAATGAATAATATTGTACTCCATTTTTATCCTACAAATGTTGATTGTGTTATTGATTTGTCCTATACTTCAACTTATACCAAACGAATGAGACATAGAAGAGGTCTACAAGTAAATCCTAAAGTGTAAGGCTTTTCAAAGGCAAAAACATTTAGATGTTTGAAGTCATTCAATTTGTGGTGAGGGTCAAATAGCCAAAGATGCAGAAGATTTCAAGTATAAATTTAACAACAGTGTTGTTAAGAGGTAGCCCTTTGTATATAAAAAGAATGATAGAAAAACAGTTATTGCAATTTGCAATAATATGTATTGTAAATAGAGAATATATACATCTAGACGTCAGTTGATAAATTATTTGGCATCTTAAATGCAATCTACATACGTGTGGTAAGACCAATCTTTGGAAAAGTGGTGTCCTGAAGCTAATGTAGCTAAGGTTGTTAACATGAAGGAAAAATTAAAGGAGTGTGAAAATGATCTTGTTATTTTGAAAGATATCTAGAAGGAATATGATGTGGAACAAAGGTATTATGAGGTGTGAATGTATTTTAGCCAAGTTTTGGGGTTATTAGGGTCTTTTGGAGAAAGACAACCAACATATTTTTGATTGCCTGGGTGATATTGTGGCATTATGCTACATTTAATGTGGAGCTGACTAGCTAATGGAACATTTAATGCAGTCATGATAGACAAACAATAACATTAAATGCAAACGAGGATGGCTAACTGAAAGCTTGGTGTTCATTAATTGCGTCACCTTTATGCTAGATGCATGCATTCTTCACCTTGTGGGGTTGATATCGATATTTTGCTACTTTGGTGACTTCATTTGTGGCTCCTCAGATATGACTCCACTCTTTGTCAAGTTCTAGAGGTTAACCTAAAGGTGGTCGACCTTTTCATTGGGTTTTGCCTATGAGTGACCAGCCTCTAAGAAGGTGGAGAGTTGAACTTCAGTAGGGCGCTTGGATAGTTATCCACATCACCACACAACTTGAAAATGATTTATAGGATGGATTAGGTGAGGCAGTTGCCCTTCTTCAAGAAGGAGCTTAGGGCTTGGGTAAGGCTTGGTCAAGGTGCAACTATCTCGAGCCAGATCCCAAGCTCTCTCTTATTGTGGGTTACCTCACTTTTGCACTAGTCTAAATGAAGTTTTTGCAACTTCGATTAAATCTATAGACTGGATGGAAAAGTTTGACATTTTCAATTTAAACTCTAGCCACATGTCTCATTGCCGCCCCACACCTTGGTAAATTGAAAGGACTCGATTACGACAACAGTATAATTATTAGTTGATAGCAAGTTAACTCTACTGGTTTATTGCATTGGTTATTATAAAAGTTGTTTTTTTTTCGCAATTTACATTTTTTCATTCTTTATAGTCTCTAAGTATGATCAATTAAAAGTAATACCAAGTCTTATCTCAACTTTTGGTGGCTTCCCAACTTAGTTTGGCAAAACTTTTGGCTTTCATTTCCTAGAAAATTGTCTTACCACCACTCTTTATAAGTCATGGTCTACTTCTTACAATGTTCTTCTTTTGTCTTCTTCTTCTTCTCTTATTTTTTTGTTTTTATTTCATTTTCTTTCGAAGCTACACTTTCTCTGCCTGAAAATAAGTGGGCCTAAAAAGATTGTTGGTGGGAGCGGCTTGACGGTACTTACAATATGTTGGGCCTATTCGATGAGGGTGGTAATGATTCTAGCAAAGCCGTAGGGTTGGAAAAAATAAGGAAAGGTGAGGTTGAGTTGAGCGAGGTGGGAGATAGTTCTTCGGATGGTAGTGAGTCGGAGAGGGAAGGGGTGAAGGTCGAAAAAGTAGGACTTTCTAAGGTGGTGGAGAAGGCTTGCCCATTAGTTGTGACAACCCCTAATGGTGTAGAAAATCGAGCTTTAGGGGAATTATCCACATCTAGACTTGACTTAAAAATGGTTGATAAGATGGATTAGGCAAGATAGTTAGCCTTCTTTGGGAAATAGCTCAGGGCTTGGGTAAGACGCGACAATCTCAAGCTGGATCCAAAGCTCTCTCTTATCAATAGGGCAATGGTGGTGAGAGAAGAGGGAACGAAGAGGAAGAAGAGTGGTGGGAGTGATGATAGTGATGGGAGAGGTTAGGGGGAAGGGTGCCCACAGGTTTTTAATTTTAATTTCTAATGGAATTTTCATTGAAAATTATTTCTAAATTAAAAATGTTTTGTAGCTTTGCTTCAAAAATTTCATTGGAAAAAAATAATTATTATTTTATTCTTCAGACAAAAATTTTGTAAAAAAAAAAACGACATAAGAATTTCATTTTCCAGGGCACTTTTGATGGATTTTTCAAAGAATTTCTCAATCAAATTTTATGAGAAATCTAGCAAGAAAAAAACGTTTTTATCCCATGTAATTTTTCAGATGATTTTCTTGTTGAGATTGATTCAAATAAATTTTTAGTAGTTAAAATCAGTTCCTACAAATGTGCTAGTGGTTGTATTGTTTTTCAGTTTCTTTGTAAGAGTTCGTGTGTTAGTTTCTATTGTCTTTGTGTGTCAATTTCTTGTATGTTAGTTTCTTATACAATTTATAAAAGGCCTTATTTGCTGTTCACAATATATAATAAGAAGACTTTACTTTCTCTTATAAATTCCGTCCTCTTCAAAATTGTGTTATGTTGTAATTCTGCTAACATATTTTAGTACCAGAGTCATTATTTTGGGACTCGTGAGAAAGTGACTTTTTTAAAAAAAAGAAAGAAGTTTAAAAAAATAAAAAAAGAACGGTTCACATAAATCTTAACAATGGTTGTCAATAGTACTTCAACTACACCTTGAACATTAATTCCTTTATTCAAGGGTGAGAGTTATGAATTTTCGAGTATAAAAATGAGAACCTTGTTTATATATGTCTCAATAATTGTGGGAGCTGGTGGAAAATGGGTAAAATGACCTAGATAATGAGCAAAGGCTTCGAGAAAACAAAAAACAGGATGCAAGGGTTTTGTTTTTTCTTCAACAAGCAATCATGGATGGTTTTTTTCTCCTGAATCTCTATGGAAACTATTTCTAAGGAAGCATGGTAGACTCTTAAAAGGGAATTTTAGGGTTCATTGAAGGTAATTATTGTTAAACTTCAATCTCTTTGTAGAATATTTGAAATGATTCAAATAGGTACTTTTGAATCAGTTCAAACTTATTTGTTGAAGGTTTTTGTAATTTTTTCTCAAATGAGGGCATATGGTGAAAAAATTACTGATGAAACTGTGGTTTCCAAATTATTGAGGAGTTTAACTCCTAAATTCGATCATGTTGTTGCTGCAATAGAAAAGTCCAAAGATTTATCTACTTATTCATTTGATGATTTAATGGGTTCTTTGCAAGCTAATGAGGACAGGTTGAATAACTCATCAACAAAAAATGAAGAAAAGGCATTCGAAGTTAAAGGAGAATCCTCTCATACTAAATCAGATGACAGAACTTCAAATAGAGGCGGCTTTCATGGTAGAGTCGTGGTGGAAATTGAGGATGAAGAGGATGATCTGGTGAACAAAGGCAATTTAAAAATAACTAGAGACTAATTAGGTGCCATTATTGTGGAAAATTAGGTAACAAAGAGGCTAATTGTTGGACCAAGCAAAGAAATGAAAGGACGCATGCCAATGTTGCAGAAGAAGAGATTTTGTTATTTATAGCTCACTATTTTGATAAAGTTTTTATTGATGCCATTTGGTTTTTGGATAAAGGATGTTCTAATCACATATCAAGTTCCCAGTCATTATTTAGAGATCTTGATCAGACAGAGAAAATCAATAGTTCAACTTGGTGATGATAAGGTGATTTAGGTGAAGGAAAAGGTACAATTGCCATCAAAACAAATCATGGTAATATTAAAATTCTAAATGATGTGCAATTTGTGCCTAGTTTGGCTTATAATTTGTCAAGTGTTGGACAACTGATAGTTAATGGATACTGAATATTGTTTGATAATGACTTATGTAGTGTTGAAGATAAGAAGTCTGGTCATATAATAGTTAATGTCCGAATGGCATGGAATAAAATGTTTCCACTTGAAGCCTCTCAAGTTAATAATTCTGCACTTGTTGTTAGTAAAATTGGTGAGTCTAAGGCATGGCATTTTCATTATGGGGATTTACATGAGAGTGGATTAAAGTTGCTAAGTTAAAAGAATATGGTTAATGGGTTACCTAAGATTAAGTCTTTTGAGTTTTGTGAAGGATGTGTATGGGAAAACAAAGTAAGAAATCCTTTTCTATTGGAAAATTTTGGAGGGCTAATGATTGTCTTGAATTCGTGCATGTTGACTTATGTGGACCTATGAATACTAAATTGTTTGGTGGAAATTGGTATTTTTTATTGCTTTTTGGTGATTACAGTTGCATGAATTGGGTTTATTTCTTGAGATATAAATTTGAAACTTTTGTCACTTTTAAGAAATTTAAGGCTATAGTAGAAAATTAGATTGGTAGTAGCATCAAATGCGTTCGGATAGATAGGGGTGGTGAATTTATTTCTACTGAATTTATTAGTTTTTGTGAGGAATGTGGTATTTGTAGAGAGCTTACTGCACCTATCCACCAAAGAAAAATGGTATTGTTGAACAAAATAATCAAACTATGGTGGAAATGGCTAGAAGCTTACTAAAAGCTAAGGATCTCTCAAATTCTTTTTTAGCTGAAGCACTTGCAATAATAGTCTATCTATTGAATATATCTCTGACAATGCCTGTTATGAATAAAACACCATATGAGGCATGGGATGGTAGGAAACCACATGTAAGTCACTTAAAAGTATTTGGTTGTATAGCCCATGCTTTAATTAATTCTCAATCTTGTCACAAACTGGATGAAAATTTGAAAAGTGCATTTTTGTTGGCTACAGTCCTCAGTCAAAAGTATATTGGCTATATAATCTTTCAAGTGGTAAGATTTTAATTAGCAGAAATGTAGTTTTTAATGAAGATACAGAATGGGATTAGGGAGGTGCTCAAGGTGCTAAAAAGAAAAATCGGGTTCCAGTTTTAGAAGATGTTATTGTTGATAATTCACCCTCAAATTCAACAAGTTCCTCTTCTATAGGCAGTAATTCTTCAAGTCCAATCAACTCTAGTTTCCTTCTCATTTGATGGAACTTCTCCAAGTAAATTTAGGTACTTGAGAGAAATTTATGCATCTTGCTATTTTGCTTTGAGTGTTTTAGATCCAACATTTTATGAGGAAGCTGCATAGATAGATGAATGGCGCAAGGTAATGAATGAAGAGATGGCTACAATTCAAAAAGTCAGACTTGGGAATTAGTGGATTTGCTTAACGGAAAGAATGTTGTTGGGCTTAAATGGGTGTTATAACCAAATATCATGTTGATGGAAGCATACAAAAACATAAAGCTTGACTTGTAGCAAAGGGGTATACCCAGCAACATGGCATTAATTTTGAAGAAATGTACTCTCCAGTTGCTTGCTTTGAAATAGTAAGATTATTGCTTGCTTTAGTTGCTCAATTATCTTTTCTTATTTATCAGTTTGATGTAGAATTAGCTTTTTTGAATGGAGATTTGGAAGAGGAAGTTTATGTTTCTCAACTTGGAGGTTTTGCTATTGATGGCCCTGAGAATAAAGTCTTTAAGTTGAGAAAAGCACTTTATGGGCTTAAGCAAGCTCCACGAGCATGGTACAGTAAAATTGATAGCTATTTTTGTGAAAATGGATTTAAAAGAGGTGATACCAAGCCCATTTTATATATAGAGAAAAAAAGTAAAGCTGATTTTCTTGTTATTTGTCTCTATGTTGATGATATGATCTATTTGGGTCCAATGAACATCTTCTTGCTGACTTTAAATCCTCTATGATGAAGAAATTTGAAATGATAGTTTGGCAAGTTCCACATGCTATATTGCAACAAGGCTTCCACACCAATGAATTCATATGAAAAATTGCATGCTGAAGATGGCATGGGAGAGGCTAATGCAACTTATTTTAGGAAGTTGATAGGTGGATTGAATTATTTAACACACACTAGACCTGATATTGCATTTTCTGTCAGTATTTTGTCTAGGTTCATGCATAATTCAACAAAACATCACCTTCGAGCAACTAAAAGGATTTTGCGATATGTAGCGAGGATTGCTAACTTTGGAATTTGGTATTCTAAAGTTTCAAATTTCAAATTATTTGGTTATACTGATAGTGATTGGGCAGGTTCTTTAGAAGATAGAAAAAGTACATTAGGCTATTGTTTCAACCTAGGTTCTGGTGTAATCTCATAGAGTTCAAAGAAACAAGAAATTATTGCACTATCATCTTCAAAGGCCAAGTACATTGTTGCAACTTCATTAGCATGTCAAGCAGTGTGGCTTAGAAAGATTCTTGTTGATTTGGGCCAAGAGCAACTTGCAGCAACAAAAATTCTTTGTGACAACAAAGCAACAATTGCAATGACAAAAAATCCAGCTTTCCATAGTAGAACAAAGCACATAGAAACGAGGCATCATTTCATTCGAAGATTGGTAGCAAATGGAGAAATAGTGTTGAACTTCTTTAGTACTAATGATCAAGTGGCTGACTTGTTTACAAAGTCTTTGTCTTATCTCAAATATGATTATTTTTGTCAGCAATTAGGTGTTTATAATTTTGAATCAAGGAGGCATGTTGAGATTGATTCAAATTAGTTTTTAGTAAGTTAAAATCAATTCCTACAAATGTGGTAGTGGTTGTATTGTTTGTGAGTTTCTTTGTAAGAGTTGGTGTGTTAGTTTCTACTGTCTTCGTATGTCAATTTCTTGTATGTTAGTTTCTTGTACAGCCTATAAAAGGCCTTATTTGATGTTCACAATATATAATAAGAAGACTTCACTTTCTCTTATAAATTTTGTCCTCTTCAAAATTGTGTTATGTTGTTGTTCTGCCAACATTTTTGGTGGAGCGTGATGGACAACATGTCCATATAGGAAATCCCATTGAAATTTTTTTATGAACGATGTTCGTCTTACATGATTTCTTTCGGTGAACATATCCCCAACTTAGAGGGTGTTTGGCTAAGCTAATTTTAAATATCTTATAAGTTTCTACATCTTATAAGATGTTTTTGGAGTTTATAAGATGTTAGATCTTATTTTTAAAATAAGTTGTTGAAGTGTTTGGATAAAATAAGATCTTGGAGTTTATAAAATGT
The DNA here is from genome assembly GCA_014898725.1 of Jacaranda copaia. Classification (NCBI taxonomy): domain Eukaryota; kingdom Viridiplantae; phylum Streptophyta; class Magnoliopsida; order Lamiales; family Bignoniaceae; genus Jacaranda; species Jacaranda copaia. The sequence continues at coordinate 261,771 of JACGDI010005517.1, forward strand.
TAATAATTGTAATTTTGTAATTAAAATGGTTAAAAATGAATGAGCTTGTTAAGATCTTAAAAATAAGTTAGGATCTCTTTATTTTTTTTTAAAAGAGCTTATAAGTTTTTAACATTTTATTTTATTATATTATAGGCTCTTTTTAAAAAAAAAAAACCAAACATATTTTTATCAATTTATAAGTTTTTAAATATCTTATAAAATGTTTTGAGGAGCTTATAAGCTCACCCAAAACTCCTTGTGAATGTACTAATTTAGATTTCAGCCCTCGCTACATACACACACATATCGTTTTGAGTTTCTTTTTTTACATTTTTTTTCTCTTGGGGGTTAGGTTTGATTGTGAACTAGGGTTGGTAATTGGGTTAATTAATAGGTTAATCCAGACAGTCAAATAAATGATCTTGAACTGTATCAGATTAAAAATAAGACTAAAAGATTGATGCATGTATCTAAAATCCTACACAGAGGATAGTGATGTACATGATATTGTCTACTAACAAATGAATAAATCAGGATTAACAAATTGCTCGACAAAATGTAATAGAATACAGGAAAACAAAAAGGAAATCTTCAGAAGAAGCAATCAACAGCAGGAACATTAATCTTTGCAAAGACAAACTTGTTCTCCAATGGAGTTAAGTTCAAATCTAGAGACAAAACTCTTCTGCTGTTTGCTTTCTTTACAATCGGAACTTGTGGTGGAGACAAGGATAAGGATGGCTGTGGCTGCATCTGTTTCTGATCAACAGTAATGGTTTCTCTGTGCCTCCTCATGTGGCCTCCAAGGGCTTGCCCTATTGGAAATTCCAGCCCGCATATGGAACATTCGTGGGTTTTTGGCTTTGGCGGAGATGACGGCTGTGGAATTAGATGATCTCCAGCCATAAGCCTCGGCTTCTTATGGCTGGCACGGTGGCCACCCAGCGCCTGGAACGATGGGAACTGCCTGTTACATGTCTTGCATGTGAATACACGGCCAGTCAAATCTCCTCCTCCTCCAGCTCCTTCTCCGCTGGTGCCGGCGGCGGCGGATAATAATATCAAACAGTTGGCCATGGTTGTTATGTCCTCAGCCTCTCCTTCTCTATTCCTCTTCATCATAATTTACCACTGATAATGGGAAAAAAAATGTGTGGAAGAAGTGATTTGTTTTGGGTAATGAGAAAGGGACTCACAAGGTGGTACGATATATATAACGGGTTTCTTTGGTAGTTGGGCAGTTTTGACTTGATACAAAATGTTGACCTTTCACAAGGAGGAAATCAATGAAATTGTGCAATCTTTCTACATAGGAAAGGAAGTCAAATAAATGGAACTAAACTACTTTTTGGCATACTAAGTGGAAGGTTGTCTCATTTTTTCCAGTCACTTAGAAAGTTAAGAAGCTGTCTGGTTTTCACTTTTTATTTTTATTATTTTTGAAATTTAAAAGAGTAGTTAGAGAAAATGAGCTGAAAATAAGTTTGCATTTGGATATGTTGTTTGGAAAATAATGGTTGTATAGGATTTTGTAGATTGTAGATTGTAGATAGAGAGACATATGTGATAATAATGAAAATAGAGAGAGAAAATATGCAAGGAAAAGATATATAAATTATATTGGGGAATATGTTGGGAGTTAAAATTTTAATGAAATTGAAAAGAAAATGTTGATAATTCATTTCCAAGTTGTGAAGATGAGTGAAAATAAGTTTAAACATGAAAACTAAGGGGACCTTAATTTCTATGGACTAGCATCTGTCTTACCATACAAGCTCCCCAAGAAACATGTATTCTGAGAAATATGCTAATTAAGTTGACAAGAAATTTATATATAGATCAATTCAATATTTATTTTCTCTAACCAATAAAAATAAAGATATTATAGGAATGTCCAGTGAACTTTTTTTTTTTTTGTCTAAATGCAGTTGGATCACTTTAATTTTAAAATTACATAGCTTTTTCTAACTTCCGCGGTCATTTTTAATTATGTCCCCATTCATCTGTCTCCATGATGAAAAAAGATGATGTTTACCAGAATCTTTTAATAAAAAAATGCTTTTATTCTAATATTCCTATTCAAAGCTAGTGATTTATATAATGGCCATACAAATTAGATAATTAAAAAAAAAAAATCAATTTTATCACATTTCTGATTCGAAATTTTTTCTTTGGATTTACTATTTTATTAAATTAAAAAAAAATTCACAATGAACTAATTGGAATTAATCTAATTTAGCAAATCATGTATATGATTTAATGCGCCAATTACTTATAAATAATTTATTAGAAATACAAGACAACCAATTAAATATATCTAAACAAATTAAAAAAAAACCATAAGTAATATAAGGCAATCACTGACATTACTCAAAGTAATTATTTTTATTTTATTTTATTTTTTTTAAATATTTTAAAATGTCATTTAATTTTTCAAGTTAATTTCTTTAGAATACTAGCTAATTACCTTCAATCACTAGTTTCTCTTATATATAAAATTTAATGTCCAATTAAATTGAATTTAAAATGGGAGGGAGGTATACGTAATTAAGTACAGAAGGCATATGTGAGTGAGCCGTCATTGAGAACGTAAGCATAAAGTCGCGGCAGGCAAGCCATGACTGGGAAACTTCTATCTTCTAGAAATTTTCATATATGCCACCTTAATTAATTAATTAAAGCTAGTATATATAAGTATGAACACATGAGTTTGACTCACTAGCCAAAATTTGAAGTATCTAACTTTCTTAGGCTCTGTTTGGACCCTACATTCCGACGAGGAAAAAAATGGATTGGGAAAAATATTAATTTAAAAATAAAGCAAAACAAACACTGCTTGTATTGATTGATTCCAAAAAACAGAATTTTAAAAGGCGTAACGCGTTGAACGGAGCATTCATATGTTTTGGGCGGAATGTATGGATGCACGTCATGTGAATTTTCATATTTAACATTTTTATTTGAAGTTTTTGAAAAAAGTCAACACATTATAACAAAATAGTAGGAAAAAGATTGTGAAGTGAAAATTAAATTTAAACCGCATAACATAAAAAAGCATAAGAAAAAAAGACAAAAAAACTAATTGATAAATTTGAGATAATAGAAATATATTTTTAATCTCAAAATCGTAAGGTAAATAACATTTTTAGAAAGAGGTTTAACAAATAAATTGGAGCTTTTTATTATTTTCAAACAAAATAAGAACATTGACAAGACGAATGTAATGACGTAAAGATAAAAACTGCATATGAGCATGCCAAAAAATATTTCTTTGCAGTGCTCGACGTGTACAAGATTCAAATTATGTCTACCATGATTCTGACAGGTGTGGGGCACGTTCTTAGTTAGAATGTGAACAAGGAAAAAAAAAAAAAAAGAGAGAAAAGAAAAAAGAAATATTTGATACTGTACATGTGAGACTATGTACGGTCATCAGTTCATGAGGAAAAGTAAAAGCGACTTGGTGAAGGGAGAGCAGCTGCGGTAATTAAGGCCTTTTTTTTTTTTTAATTAATTTAAAATAAAAGCTAATATGCTTTCAAAATAAGATGTTATAATCATACAAATTTATTTATTTATTTTTTTAAAATAAGAAGCTTGTAACTTATTTTTAATTTAATCATTGTTTCTTAAAGATTAATTGTGGAATTTGAAAGAGATATGGAGAGTACTATATATGATTTTAAGAAGATCAATTTTCCTTCCAGTTGTGAGAGTGGACGACTTGTGTAGCTGGCTTAAAGATTTGTAGACCGGGTCTTAAAGATTCATATAACCTAAAAAGATTATTTTTGGAGATTTTTGGGTGATTTATCTTCTTCCCATTGTACGTATATATTTAATCCTAAAAGCCTTTCATACAATTGTTTAAATAGGGAAAATTGTAAAAATAACACCGTAAATAAAATTATGTTATAAAAAAGATTGAAATAAAGACCGTGGCAAAATTAGAACTATAATTATAAAAAAAGAAAAAAAGGACAAGATTTGCTGAAAAGTAAAATCAACTCATCGGAATACGCAGTTAGCATCGAAATATGCTTGCATGGTGCTTGGCTGACACAGCTTCATATCTTGTCATATACCATATATATTTTGATAAAGAAGAAATTTTAAAAAATAAGACCATACATAAGGCTAGCTATTTTGCAAAAGAGGATTAGAATTAAATAGTAGTAAGAAAGATACCAAACTTAAAGAACAACCAAAAAGATAATACATAAAATTGAAATAAGGGGCAATGTAAACTTGTCAACCTTCACCCGATTTTGCATCATTAGTCATTTTTGGATGAACCGGTCAAATGTAGCACTACATTGTCATAAATTTTATCCAATTTTGTATCAATAATAATTTTGGATGGATCAAACGAATTTTATAGTATTCCAACGTCATCAATTTTTGCCATTTTTTACTACGATATTTCAGTTTTATGTGTTTGTCTTTTTTATTGCTTCTTAAGATTGGTTATCTTTTTTGCTGCTATTTAATTCCAACCCTGTTTTGCAAAATGGCCTTACTTATGGTCCTATTTTGCAATTTTTGTTTTTATCAAAATATACACAGCACATGCAAAGTATAGAGCTATATCAACCAAGTATCATACATGCATATTCGGGCATTGACTGTGCTTTCTAGTTTTTGATTGTGCTTTTCAGTGAGCCTTGTCATTTTTTTTTGATTTTTTTATAGTTATAGTTTTACTTTTGCCATAGCCTTAATTTTGATCATCTTTAATTCACAAAATGGCTTTCTTTACGATCTTATTTTTGTAATTCTCTCTCTCTCTCTCTCTCTCTCTTGCTTTTTTTAGAGGAGAGTTATGACTCTCTTGATGGTATTTGGTATTAATCTTTTCAATGCACGTATATTGAAAACAAGTTCAAATTTAATATCTTATTTTAGCACATCACACACACACACACACACACACACACATATATATATATCACTTGTCGTAGTTTGATGACCTTTATTTTATGAGAGTACAAAATGCAATTTGATAGGATGGAACACCTCAATTTGATACTTGGTTAATTATATTTAATTTTAAAATGTATTTTAGAGTACTATTTAAATTAATTATTTAATTTTGAAATTAAATTTTGATAAATCCGGCCACAAATCTAAACAAAAAATTAAATTAATAGCTAATATACTATTTTATAACATTTTTGAGTTGAACGTGAAATTAATATTTTATCAAGAAAATTACAAAATCAACATTAACTACAAAAGTTTGCCCAACAATAAATTTTGTGCCTAAACATAAAGCATTTTACATGCGCTTTGTCACTTGGGATGATAGAGTGATTAAGAAAATATTCATTGATATTACATTAACTTTCTTGTAGTAGCTTAAGTTCTTTGACATTAGCTTTAAAATGAACATTCTTGAAAATGAACGTGCAAAATAATGCATTTGTCATGCAACACACATACATCGCACATGTAATAGAGTCAAATGTTTATCTAATTAGAAACCAAATGCCATCCCATGTATTAAAAATTCTGTACGGATGAAAATAAATGATGTATATAAAAAAATTAATGAATAAATCTGGGGCTAACGATCGAGGATCAAAAAACTGCTGGACAGACAGAAAAAGAAAAAGGGGTCATTACGAAGCTAACTAGAGAAATGATGGATCAGAAGAAGCAATCAACAGCAGGAACATTAATATTGCCAAGGACAAACTTGTTTTCCAATGGAGTCAAGTTCAAATCCAGGTTCAAAACTCTCCTGCTGTTTGCAGCTTTCTTCACAACGGGAACTTGCGGTGGCGACAAGGATAAGGAGGGCAGTGGCGGCTGGTTCTGATTATCAGCAACAGTTGTTCTGTGCCTCCTCATATGGCCTCCGAGGGCTTGCCCTATTGGAAATTCCAGGCCACATATGGAACACTCGTGGGTTTTTGGCTTTGGCGGAGATGATGGCTGTGAAATTAGATGATCTCCGGCCATAAGCCTTGGCTTCTTGTGGCTGGCACGGTGGCCGCCCAGTGCCTGAAACGATGGGAACTGCCTGTTGCATGTTTTGCATGTGAATACATGATTGGTCGAAGAATCTCTTACTCCACCGCTTCCGCCGGATAATAACATTAAACAGTTGGCCATGGCTGTCATGTCCTCGGCCTCTGCCTCTCTGCTCCTCTTTATCATATTTTTTGCACTTATTATGTGAAAAACTTTTGTAAGTGAAAGAAAGTTATTTGTTTTGGATAATGACTAATGAGAGAGGGACTCAAAGGGCATCAGATATATATATGTATGTATGTACATATATAATACTAATAGGTTTCTTTGGTAGCAGTTTGACTTATCAATGTTGACCTTTCGCCAAGAGTGAATCAATGAAATTGGGCAATATCTTTCTTGATAAGGAAGGAAGTCAAATAAATTGAACCTGTTGCTTACGGCCCTGTGCATGCTTTATGGTTTTTCTTTCTCCTTCAAACCCCACCTCCCCCACCATTTTTTTTTTTCACATTTTCCATTCAACAATTTTTGGTAAACCATGATGTATACAAGTGATCTTACCATGCTCTACGAGTAATATATATCTTTTATCCCAAATTTATGCAGTTTGATTTTCTATTTTAATTTAAATATTATAACAAAATGAAAACAATGAATAAAATGAAAAGTATATAATACACTCATAAAAGGAATAGTGATTTCAAACTAAAATTTAGGACTTCTGTACTAATTTTTTCTTTTTTAAGGGGGTGGGGATGGGGGACATTCTAAACATTTTCTTCGTATATAACTACTTATAACCATCTTATTTGATGAACTAAAAAAATGCTGAATTGACAAGAAAATATATCTCATTAAATAAATTCTCTAACCCAATAAGAAAAAAAATCTGAAACAGTAAATACTCAACTACAGATTCAATTCTGGCAACAAGTATGTAGTATCTCAGTACGTATAAAGCATTAATTAATCAATAAATAATGATAGTAAATTGCATTTTGCCCTTCGTAAAATAAGTGCACAGATTTAGTTAGTGACTAGACAGAGAGAGAAAACAAACAAAAAAACAAAAAAAAGAAGAAAACATTAGACTATCATTATATAAATACAAAATAATATAAAAAATGGAGTCTAGAGGTATGGGTCTAGAACCATAAATTAATGAATTGATCAGTGTGATAATACAAGATGCAGTCCAAATGAAATGTGAAAGGCATACAGAGTGAGCCGTCATCGAGCGCGTAAGCATGACCGCTTGGCTTAATTAGCCAATAGGAATACTTGGTAGAGTCGCAACTGGCGAGCCAAGTTCAGGAGAACTTATCTTCTATGTTTCTAGAACTTTTCATAGGCAACACATATCAGAATTAGATTAAGCTAATGCCAAGTATGAACATGTTAATGTGATTGTGCAGCCAAATTTTAAACTATCTTTCTATCCCAGCAAAAGATTTTTATTAAGAATAAATATATGTCAACTAAAGAAATTGTTGCTTACTAGACTAGTAAGAGTTAACCCAAGTCTACACGTTTTATCTAGAAATATTAATGTTTTCGATTACACAATCATAAATATTTATCTCATCATTTGAAATTCTCTATTTCCTATTCTATTTTATTTTTTATTAGAATTTAATGAATATATATCAAATATATCTTATCTTCAATCAATCTTTTTTATAAAACTTTTATAATATATTTAACATGTATTTATGAAATATAATAAAAAAATAAAATATAAATTGAGATAGAGAACTCAAACTGCTCCCCAATATAGTTGGTCATTTCATTGATTGATCATTAATTAGGGGAAGATTAGTTGGTACTAAATTTGGAGTGCCAATATATTGCATAGTATTGTAGTACCACTATAAGAAAACATCCCTTTACTAACGAAAAATTTGTGATGAAAAAGGCTTCATCATTATTAATATATATTTTAGCTCATATTTTAAATTTGTTAGAGTTATAAATTTGGTTGGTTTTGAACTCTTGATCCAATAGACATCCATATTTAAATAAAGATCCTATCTACATTTAGGAGGTATCATAGTTCTTGTTGGATTAGAAATCTTTTTTTTTTTTTTTTTTTGTGAAGAAATGTGGATAGATAATGCTCATCCATGGCTAGGGGGACAACTCTTTCTTTTGTGGGATAGACATTATCTACATCTCTTTTGATACTCCTAGATTGGATTGGACTCTCGGAAGGCTTGACAATAAATAGGCCCTCTTCCTAGGAGTTTAGCACATAAAACTTGAGTATTCACTCAAAAAAGACCCTCAAATTTATATTTCATTTTCTAAGACTTTCTCAAAGTATCACTAAATAGTTCCAAGGGTTTAAGGTGTGTAAGTTTGTAGAAGCTCTGGTAGCAATTGTTAGTGCTCCACATAGGTGAAATAAATAAGTTATGGTCTTGAACAATTCTCATCTCTTGAATTAGCTTTTGGGGTTGAGTTAGGCCCAAGGTCCGTTCTTTAACATGGTATCAAAGCTACCATTTCTGATGTTGGGTTAACTAATGTTGTTGGGCCATCCATCTTTATGTTATTTCACGCTTCATATGTTCATTCTTGAGCATGTATGGGGTGTGTTAGTGTCCCACATTGGTAAAATAAATAAGTTGTGGTTTCTATATATGGTTTTGGGCAATCTTCACCTCTTGAACTAGTTTTTAGGGTTGAATTAAGCCCAAGGCCTATTCTTAAATAGTAACCATGCGAAGCAAGAAGAAGAAATTGATAAAAGGCCGTTTGAGTTTGAAGGATGTGGAGTTTGTACACTCAAGGCTTGTAGATGAGCATCGGTCCAAGCTTGTATTCGTGAGTTTTTGCTGATTAAAAGGTAACATTGGATCATCCTATTTGATATCATGATTTATGTGATTAATTGTAGTTATATGCTTAGATCATGATTTGCCAACAATAGTATTGAAGCCAATAAGTCTCAATCTTGCAATTTTGAATGTGTTGGTGTATTTATTTATTTTTGGTGTAACAAAATTTAAATTAATAACAAGTGTAAACATATTAAATTTTCAACTAATTGAGAAGTGACACATGTAAAACAATATATTAAATATTAATTTAAAATTTTCTATTTAAATTTTGGGATATGTTAATTTAATTTCAAAAGATAAATAGTTAATTTCAATTAATAATTTAGTATTTATTTTATAACCAAATCAAGTTTTAAAATGTGTTAAAAATGAAGTGTCTGCATCCACAGGCCAATCAAATTAAATATATTTCAAATTATCTCTTGACATTTGATATTATCTTATCAAAGAGATAACCTTTAAAAGATTCAAGTTAATCTAGAAGTCTTTCTTCAAGCACCTGTATAAAGAGGTGATTCCAGCTCATTTGACACAACAAATTCTAGTAGATGAGAAAAACTTGGAAGGAGTCTAGCAATTTTCTCAATCAAATTCAAGGAGATCTAGATGTTCAAGGCATTCTTTACAGAATTTATATATTTTTGGCGTTTGATTCGAGACTAAGGTGCGAAGCCCTCAAATTAGCATTATTTTTATTCAAGGAGATCCACGACGTTAAAGGTGTTCTTCACAAAATTCATATATTTTTGGCATTTGATTCGAGATCAAGGTGCAAAACCCTCGAATTGACGTTATTTTTATTCAAGAAAATCCACGACATTCAAGGCGTTCTTTGCGGAACTCATATATTTTTAGCATTTGATTCGAGATCAAGGTGCGAAACCCTCGAATTGGTGTTATTTTTATTCAAGGAGACCCACGATGTGCAAGGCATTCTTCGCAGAACTCATATATTTTTGGCGTTTGATTCGAGATCAAGGTCCGAAGCCCTCGAATTGGCGTTATTGTTATTCAAGGAGATCTATAACGTTTAAGACATTCTTCACAGAACTTATATATTTCTATTGATTGATTCGAGATTAAGGTGCGAAGCCCTTGAATTGACTTTATTTCTTCAAATCAAATTTAAGGGAGATCTACGGTGTTTAAGGCATTTTTCGCAGAACTTATTAAATTCAAGATCATATTTGGAAGGGAAGAATCAAAGGATTAAATTAGAGATAGAATTCACAATTGATTGATTGATTTATTTTGAATTTATTTGTATAGTTTTTTTCTTATTTTGTAATTTTGATTTTTGCAAACAAGAAAATTTGTTGTTACAAATTTTGGCATGCTTGGTGGGACTATCTCTACCTCTTATCTCTTTCCTTCATCAAAGATTGAAGTATCATGGTCCCCAATAAGACTGTTGCATTGAAGATGACTACCTCAAATTCCATAAATGCTAGAGTAAGAAGTGTTGACGTCACCACAAGGAGTATGTCCAAAAAGTCACAATCATCTTCGAAGGTAAATCCTTCACTTGAAGTTGTGGAGAAGGCATTATTACATGCTATTGATATTAATGAAGTTGGTGGAGACTCAAAAGAAGAATCAGCAACATCCATTCCTCACTTAACTTCAAGTTCCTCAAGCATAGTGTTAGTAATGGTGACAAGTGCTACAACTTTTGAGAAACAAATTGCTAATTTGATGAAGATTATTGATGGGCTGACTAAGCATGTCCAAGAGCAAGATTCTCAAATCTCCAAGTTAATGAATAAGATGGATAATGCTGAGACTAGTCATGTGATGGAGAAACAAATAAAAGCTCAAAATGAAGGCGGAATATCTACAAAGAGGCAGTTAGTTGAAAATGAAAATCTTGCAACGAAGAAACTGCAAGTTTCCACTAATGGACCGATTCCTTTTGTCTAGCTAAGGGAGTTTATCTGGAGAACAATCAAAGATACGTTTGAAGAAAGCTCTAAGTCATTTATGACTTATTCCAAGCCATATAATCAAGGGATTGACAATTTAAAGATGCTGACTGGTTATTAGCTACCAAAGTTTCAGTAATTCAATGGCAAAGGCAACCTAAAATAACATGTGGTTTACTTTATTGAAACTTGTAATAATGTTCGGACTTATGGAGACCACCTAGTAATGTAATTTGTTTGATCTTTGAGCGGCAATGCTTTTAATTGGTATACTGACTTAGAAGCGACCTCAATTGATAGTTGGGGGCAACTGGAGTAAGAATTTCTCAATTACTTCTATAGTATCCGAAGGACAGTTAGTAAGATTGAACTTACAAATTCTCATCAATGGAAAGAAGAACCAATCATTAACTATATCAATCGTTGGAGAAACTTAAGTCTCACTTGCAAAGATCGATTATTGGAGGCTTCAACTATCAAGATGTGCATTTAAGGTATACGTTAGGGGCTTTGATATATTCTCCAAGGAATTCAGCCCAAAATATTTAAAGAGTTGGCTACTCGAGCCCATGATATGGAGTTAAACATGTTTGCTAGTAGAGTAGAAGGGCCACCAATTCAAGAGTCTCATAAACATAAGGAAAAGCAATAATTCAAGAAAGGGGGCAAACCTCTTACTAAGACGCAAAGTAAAGAAGCTGTGGCGGTGAATGCAACACCCATCAAGTTTTGTATAAAAATAAAAATCACAAAGGATGAAAAGAAGGATATCCCCCAAGAAAGAGGACAAAAAAAATTAACTTTAAAGGAGATGCAGGCTAAGATATACCCATTCCTCGATTTTGATGTCTTCAGAATATTTGATGATTTGCTAAATGCAAATCTCATTGAATTACCTAAAATGAAGCGACCTTAAGGAGCTGGGAAAATTGATGACCCAAAGTATTGCAAGTACCATCAATTGGTGGGTCACCTAATCTATGATTGCTTTGTATTCAAAGATAAGGTGATGTAATTGGCTCGACAAGGGAAAATCTCACTTAAGGAGGATATTGCTACCTCAAATCATGCTACTATCGAGATTGAAAAGGATGTACTTAGTGATCGCAATAGTGATATTATGTGTTACATGATAAGTGAAGAAGAGATTTCCTCTAGTGAAGCATGTTTATTTGATGAGAAAAATCATGATGTAACTGAGGAGTGCATGTCGGCAATGACTTTCACTGATGAAGATTTGTTGCTTGGCTCCAAGCCCTATAATGGGCCATTATTTGTAACTGGCTATGTTTCTGAGCAAAAAATAAATAAAATTTTGATTAATGGAGGCTTCGCAGCCAATATCTTGCCATTGCATATGCTAAAGGATTTAGGAATCTTCACAGAAGAATTGACAAACAGTCACCGAATGATCTAAGGTTTCAATCAAGGGCGCAAAAGGGTTCTTGGAATAATAAGGATAAAGCTATTGATGGATGATATGCTGTTAATGGCATTATTTCATGTCATAGATGCCAAGACATCATATAATATGCTTCTAGGCAGACCTTGGCTAAATGAAAATGGTATAGTTCCCTCTACTTGGCACCAATGTTTCAAGTATTGTTGAGAAGGTGTGGTAAAGAAAGTGCTTGGAAATAGCAAACTTTTCATTGAAGCCGAATCACACTTAGCAGATGTCAAATACTACATCGAAAGTATGAAAAATTCCAAGGCCAAAGAACAAGAGGAATCCAAGCAACAAGATGAACTTGATGGAGAAAACGTGGTTAAAGACTTGACTTCAACATGTTGTAGTGAAGATCATGCAAAGAGTGAGTTACCTCTAGTAGGATCGAAATCATTGAAGGAATTAACATTTTCTCTAACCAAACTTAATGTAAATAAGCCATCTCTTCAACCTCTGAAAGGATTTGTTCATCCAACTCAAGGAGCCAAAAAGGAACATGGAAAACCTTTATAGTTTCAAAATGAGAGCTGCTTTGATCCAAAAGTCTATAAACTTCTTGTCAAAGTCGGATATAATTCACAAGAACATTCTATCTTAGGAAAACTTTTCCCTAAGGCTTCTGACAAGTGAACATATGGGCTTAATACTACCCAAAAGATGTTGAAAGAAAAAGGTCAGGGTGCCCAAAGCTCTCAAATGGGACTTGAATTTGTTCCTCAAAATTCTATTTGCATTGCGATTAGGAAAGCCAATAGTAATCATGTAGTTGCAGAGGAATTTTCCTCAACATATGATGTTTTTGATGAAAATGGGAAGAAAGTCCCATGAATCTCAGTTTTCAATAGACTTGGAAAACGGCAACATAAAAGAACCTACAATTAGAGACTGAAAATGCTAAAGTTCTTGAAGTGGATTAGTGAGCCGAAAAAGCTTAGGAGTGCAATTCCTTCATGCATGAAATGGTGATCTATTTTGAATATATCATGTGGTAGGACTTTGAAGGTTAAACTACAAACTAATATCTTCACACGAACTCAAATTGATAAAGAAAGTAATAGAGAAAATGTGGCATTTTCATATCATATTGTTGTTAGTAATAGTCGGCCAACTCATTAAAATGTTGTAGATCGTCTTTCCAAGAAAATGTCTAAGCTTATTAGCAGTAGTTACATAAGTGAAAAGGATAGTATCATATAGATAGTCTATACAAAAAGAAGGGATGGACAAATAAGGGCGTGTGTGAAATTCAGTAAGATTGAGCTTGTGGATGAGGATATTGTGCTAGCGTACCATATTACTTTAAGCGAAGAATTTTTGATTGAAGAAGAAAACACTAAAACTGCTTCTCCTAAGTTTGAAGAAAGTGTTAAAGCCACTGTAGATGAATTGAAAGAGACTAATTTAGGTGATGCCAATGATTTGCAGTCTATCTACATTAGTGCTTTGTTGACTGCTGAGGAAGAAGAAGTATATGTTAAGTTATTACGTTAATTTAAAGATGTGTTTGCATGGTCATATAAAGAGATGCTTGGATTAGATCTAAAGGTGGCGGTTCATCATTTATCAGTAAATAAAGAAACTCGTCCAGTCAAACAAGCTTAATGGCGATTTCACCCCGAATTGGTTCCTATGATTGAAGTTGAAGTAAATAGCTCATTGAGGTTAGGTTTATTCGAGAAGTCAAGTATCCAATATGGATCTCCAGTATTGTCTTAGTAAGAAAGTAAAATGGTCAAATTCAAGTTTGTGTTGACTTTGGGGACTTGAATGGTGCTTGTCTAAAGGATGATTTTCCATTACCCATTGTAGAACTCCTGATTGATGCTACCACAAGGCATGAAGCACTATCATTTATAGATAGATCATCGGGGTATAACCAAATATACATGTCACCAAAAGATGAGGACTTGATGGCATTTCATACTTTGAAGGGAATATACTGCTAGAAAGTAATGCTGTTCGGACTAAAAAATGCTGGTGCCATATATCAAAGAGCAATGTAGAAGATCTTTGATGATATGCTTCATAAGAATATTGAATGTTATGTTGATGACATGGTTGTCAAGTCCAAAAGGCGAGAGGATCATCTATAAGACTTGAGACAAGCTTTTAAGCGCTTGACAAAATATAAACTCAAAATGAATTCATTAAAGTGTGCATTTGGTGTTACATCGAGAAAGTTTCTAGGATTCATTGTTCATCATCAAGGCATAGAAATAGGGCAAGCAAAGATTGATGCAATTTTGAAAATGCTTGAACCTCGAGACATTCATGAACTTAAAAGTTTGCAAGGAAAGTTAGCTTATTTGTGGAGATTCATATCAAATTTAGCTGGTAGATGTCAACCATTCAGCCATCTCATGAAGAAGGGCATTCCATTTGAGTGGGATGAAGTTTGTAGAAATGCTTTTAAAATCATAAAAGCTTATTTGATGAAACCTCCTGTGTTGGTTGGACCAGTACCTTGATGTCCACTAATTCTTTATATTGCTGCTCAAGAACTTTCTATTGGAGCTTTATTGGCATAGGAGATTAATGAAGGAAAGAAAAATACCTTGTACTACTTGAGTAGAATGATGATGCCAAACGAGTTGAAATATTCGCCAGTTGAGAAAATATATTTGGCTTTAATTTTTGCAATTCAAAAGTTGAAGCATTACGTTCAAGCTCATACTGTCTGTCTTGTCTCAAAAGCAAATCCACTAAAGTATTTCATGTCAAAACTTGTTATTTCTGATAGACTCGCAAGATGGTACCTTTAGTTGCAACGGTTTAAAATCATCTATGTTCCGTAGAAGGCAGTAAAAGGACAAGTTTTGGTTGATTTCTTGGCTGATCACCCCATCCCTGCTGAGTAGGAGTTATCTAACGATCTACCCGATGAAGATGTTTAGGTGGTTGAAATTTCACCTCCTTGGAAGATGTACTTTGATGGAGCATCTCATAGAGAAGGAGGAGGTGCCAGAGTGGTATTCTTCACATCTAATGATGAAGTATTACCATATTTCTTCACTTTAACTGAAAATTATTCCAATAATGTTGTTGAATATCAACCTCTTATTCTTGGGTTGGAAATGACGGTTGACATAACATAGTTGCACCTTAAAGTTTATGGAGATTCTAAGTTGGTGAACCAGTTGCTTGGATCATATGAAGTCAAGGAGCTTGAATTACTTCCATACTTTAATTTTCACTGGATAGCTTGGGGATGCAGATATTGAACATGTGCCAAGAAAGGAAAACAAACAAGCTAATATGTTAGCTAAATTGGCCTCTTCGCTTGCTTTACCTGAAAATGAAGTGAGATTTTCGATATGCAAAAACTGGGTTGTACCGCCAATATTTGAGGATGAGGATTGTGAAGAAAATGAAAGCCATGTTGTTCAAGTATTCGAAATAGAGAAGAAAGATTGGCGCTAATAGTTCATGGACTATTTGATGTATGAAAAGTTACTAAATGATCTACGTCAAAGAGTCGATATTCGATGTCGTTCAACTCACTTCATTTATTACAAAGGTGTACTTTATAGGCGATCATTTGATGGAGTCTTCTTGTGTTATTTAAGTGATGATGAAGCTTTCCAAATCATGGAAGAATCTCATTCCAGAGTTTGCGGCACTCATGAGTTGGGTCAAAAATTACATTTTTGGATAAAGAGAATGGGTTACTATTGGCCAACAATGGTAAAAGATTGCATGGATTATGCTTAAAGATTTCGAACTTGCCAATTTCATGAAAATTTCATTCACCAACTACCTGAGCCATTGCATCCGACTGTTGCTTCATGACCATTTGATGCTTGGGGGTTAGATGTGGTTGGACCCATGACAAAGTCATCTGCTCGGCACTTGTATATTTTGGCTGCAACAAACTATTTCTCTAAGTGGGCTAAAGTATCACCTCTCAAAGAAGTAAAGAAGAAAAATGTTGCTGACTTTTTCTGTATCAACATTGTATATCGCTATGGGATTCCTCGATACATAATCACCGATAATAGAAAGCCCTTTAGTAATAGTCTGATAGATAAACTTTGTTAGAAGTTCAATTTTAAGCAGAGAAAGTCTTCCATGTACTATGCTGTGGCTAATGGTCATGTTGAGGCGTTCAATAAGGCTCTGTGTAATTTGCTGAAGAAAGTGGTCTCAAAGTCAAAGAGAGATTGGCATGAAAGAATTTAAGAAGCTTTATGGGCATATCAAACTACTCATGGAACACCTACACAAGCAACTCCATATTTGTTGGTTTATGGTGTTGAAGCTATCCTTCATTGAGGATAGCCATACAAGATGGGTTGACTGAGGAAGAATATGCATGCCTACATCTTGAAGAATTGGAGGCCCTTGATGAGAAAAGATTGGAAGCGCAAAAAAAAACTTGAGTGTTATCAAGCTTGGCTCTCTAGGGCATTTAACAAGAAAGTGCAATCACGATTTTTTCAAGTTGGGGATTTGGTGTTCGCTGTGAGAAGACCCATCATCACAACTCATCGGACTGGAAATAAGTTCACATCAAAATGGGATGGTCTTTATGTTGTCAAAGAAGTTTATACAAATGGTGCATATAAGTTGGTTGTTGAAGATGGATTAAGAATTAGCCCTATAAATGGGAAGTTCTTGAGCGCTACTATGCATAAAGTTGTGAGACAGTTCCTTGATGCACGAGCTTAAACTGCATGTTGCTCCTTAATGCACGAGCCTAAAATACATGTTACTCCTGACCCGTATCAGTATAAACTGTGAACAGTACCCACCAAAGGTAGTGCACGAGGTCAAACTACTAACTTACTTCACCAAAGGTACTGTATATGAATATACTGCTAACTTACCCTACTAAAGTATTTTATGTGGTTAAAATATCAAATACCCCACCTAGTCCAAGGTAGTTAAGCAATGGATACTTGTGGCCTGTATAAGTATAAATTGTGAACGGCGCCCCCCTCCGAAATGTTGTTTTCTTTAAACTACATTATGACTTGATCCCTTTATTGGGTATGTAGGCACCTTAAATATTCTCTAAGTTCAGTCATGAGTTTATTTTAAATTATATTATTTATTTATTTTTTAAAAAAATAAAAAATGTTATTTAGTTATTTTTATTAAATTAGAGTTTTTTTTAAGTAAGAAAAAAAATAGTTTAGTTGTTTTTATTAGTTTGAGTTGATTAAAAAAAAGTTGTTTAGTTGTTTTCATTAAGTTAGAGTTTTTCTTAAGTTAAAAAAATAAAAATAAAAATAGTTTAGTTGTTTTTATTAGTTTGAGTCAATTAGTTTTTTGAGTTAACAAAATAAAAAAAAGTTGTTTAGTTGTTTTTATTAAGTTTGAGTTTTTTGTTTATTGAGTTAGAGTTCTTTTTTTAAAGTTAAAAAAAATTAGTTATTTTTATTAAGTTTGAGGTTTTTTTAGTTATATATATATATAGTTTAGTTGTTTGAGTTAATTAATTTGAGTTAAAAAAAAAGAGTAGTAGTTTCTGTTTGGTCAAAAAAATAAAAAAAATAAACAAAATTATTAAAAGATTGCAAGATAGAAAAGAAAGATATCTTCCATTATATAATCTCAAAAAATAATAAATGTAGCATGGTTTATTAAAAAAAAAAAAAGCAAAGAGAAATAAATTTCAAGTAAAAGGACTCAAGTTCTTCAATTCTTCCTTGACAACCTCCAAGTGTTCCATTGAAGTTTGCAAATTCTCAACTACTTTATTACTCAATGGAGGAGTATTTTTGATAGTAGCAATTTCCTCTTCAATCTCACAAAATTTAGCTTGAGCACTTTGAAGAAGTTATTGTTGGCATTTTAATGATGAAGTCAAGTTTGCGTTCTTTCAATTTTTCAAGCTCCTTCCCAACACATTCCAACTTTTCTTGGGTGGATTGAATTTGTTTCATTTATTTGCTTTCTCTAGTTTGAGCATTATGGAGATGACTTTCGGCTGTCTCTAATTGTTGTGCAAGATTTTTATTGGATGATTTCTCACAAGATGCTGACTTTGCCTCATCATAAGCAGCGGCCTTATCAAAAAGTACTTGCAATAGTTCTTCCACATTGGAAATGTCAAATTTGTTAAAGCCCCTAATTGATTCAAGCACAAATTGAACACTATATTTAATAGATGAGATGGAATCAAGTATTTGCTATTCTCTTGTGAACTCCATCCTACAACATTTAAAGATATTCTTTTTGATGATTAAGTATATATTTCTCACCTTGAAATACCAAGATTGAAGCACAAGGAGATGATTGTTTAGCTTTCACACTATAGAGTGCCTCATTTTGCATGGTTGTGTTAATTAAAGCGTTCATGGCCAATAAGTTGTGTCCCATGATTGATCCTCGGCTACCTTGGGATGTTTCATCTTCATTAACATTAATAATTTCATTTTCCAACTAAAATATTACATGATTTGAGTGAGCAAATGTCTCAAATGGGGTTTTTTAAAGAAGAAAAAAAGAAGATAGAGAAAAGAAAATAACCCCCTTGGCAAAGTTCTTTGTTGGCAAAGAATCACTTAGCTTTGGAGATTTGGGACCCTTTTTAAACCTTTTTTAATGACGATTTACATTACTATTGCTGCTTGTTTCTAAAGGAAAAGGATTCCTTCTTTTTTCTTTTAGAGGCTTAATATCTTCTAAGTTGGGAAGATTTTGAATAGTTTGAGTAGGTGATCTATCCCCTTTATCATGACCCTTGTTCTTAAGAGAAATTTTGATTGATTTCAAGTTGATCAATTGTGCAATATTTTCGTCAAAGTAATCTTCATGAATTTTAGTCCACCATTTTTTGTAAGCATCCGAAGAGAATTTTTTTGCATTTGGGGACACACAAGGAGATCATGCTATAGAAATAGAATTATGCAAAGTGCATAAGCACCAATGGCGAAATCCTTCATCCGAATCGGCTGTGGGAATGTCGTGAGCAAGAATTTCAAGAACTTCTTGATAATATCTAAATTAATGACTAAAGCAATGAGGACTATAAGGTTCAATAATAAAGTAGTTGCCTTGCCGCCAAGGAAGATAACTTGAGTGAATAGCAATGAAGTATTTTTTCTCTAATTCTCTAGCCTTGCCATCATCAATATATGGAAGTCCTTTGTCTTTGGTAATCATGGTGCAAGTCTAGGAAATAAAATCGCCTTTGTGAATTCTCCTACGGGCCTCCTTTGGATCATAATATTTTGCACCTCTTTCGATAGAATAAATTGCCATTTTTGGGCCACATATTCTTTGCCAAACTTTATAATGTGTTTTGAAGTAGTGCGCCAACCAACAATAGATAAAGTGGATGGGAATAGAAGAATGGACATGACTCAGCCTTGGGGAACTTGAAATTTTATTCAAACTATTGTAGATGCTGGCTAAAATTGGAATAGGAAGACTAACCTTCCTACCGGTAGTCATGATGCATGCTATCTTGAAAGTGCTGGAACATATTGAATTGACATCATTGGTAGGAAAAACAAATGAGCAAAGCCAACAAGCTAAATATGCCACCAAATAGGTTTCTTCTCTCAAGTTCCCAGGAGTTCCAAGTTTTAAAAATAATGCCTCCTCTGAAGTAGAACATTCTCCATGAATGCCAAAATCACTAAGAGGATTATGAATTGATTTGGGTCGGACCATCTTTTTCTCCTTGCCTGGTGGTGGTTAATGGTATTTTATGGCTTTTCAAGACCAATACTTCACCTATTTCTCCATAGTAACTTGCAAAAGTTGACCTCCATGGGCACTCATTTGAAGTAAATAATAAGCTTGAATAAGTATTTGCAAGAATTGGAAATAAATTTACTTTCTGTTTCGTCAATGCCAGTAAGCTTCTTGGCATAAGAAATCACTTCATCATAAAAAATTCCTATCATAAGAAGGCCTGCAAGGTTATGTAAATCCCACAGCAATATGGATAATTTTCTAAAGTAAAAAGAGTATTTGTAAGTAGACACCATGCCTCACAAAATGCTTTGATAATCTCATAATTTCGATCATATGTGAATAATGAAGCATACACTGGATCCTATACTTGTGCAGCAATCAACTTGTGCTTACATCGGCTAAGAACATCTTCAGTCCATTAAATTTAAGAGTTTTTACCCACTTGGCTTTTCCCTCAGTAATGCTGGGGTCCAATGTTGGTAGAAGAATTGATTCATTTGATTGTTGATGATGAATTAGTTCAATTGGAGGACAATGATGTATTGCCTTTAAAGCCCACACCTTGGAAGTTTTGATCTCCCTGGACCACTCCTTGATATGAAGTGAAATAGTCAACTGTGGCCACTTTATTCTATATCTACCAATTAGGGGATTATAAGTAATCAAAAGTATGCCTTTCTCCATAGGTTGATTTTCTTCATCAAGAATAATCAAGTGTTATACTCCAACGCCAGATGAAATATCTTTAAAGTGAACCATGGTGCAACCTGCAAAGATACGAGAAAAGTTAATCAAATTGATGAGAAGGAAAAGAAAAAGAATAGAGGATGTCCTAAGAATATTGATATTCCTAAAGAAAGTAATGGTAGAAACATCCCTTAGTTTGATGACTTACTTGGAGTTTGTTCGTTAATTGATACCTTGGTGAGACTTTTGTTTTGTTGATAATGGATGCTAAGGAATGATAGAATAATCTTCCTTCAATTGCAACAATTGATCCTTGAATGAATGGAGTTGATAATTGTTTGAATTCTATAAAACTCCTTCTATCGAACAGTTGGTGTGTGAGGATAAAGAAAGGAATGAATAATTGAATGGAGAAGTGAATAAACTCAAATATTCTAACTCGAGCTTTCAGAGCTTCTCCAAACAATTAGTTTGATGGAATGTTCTTTTTATAGTATGCTTTTCAAGAGTTCTATTCTGAATAAAATTAGGAATGAAATCCAAGTTCATGTTAATTGATATCGTGAAGATAGAATGTTGATTTCAAAGGGATAATCAAGAATCTAGCTTACACAGATGAAGTCAGAATCATACAGAAAATAGGACTCAAATTATCTTTAGTTTGCATAAAAAAAAAGAAGAAGTCAGTACCGTAGAGGATTATTCCCAGACTCCAATTTGCTTTACATGTCTTCTGTGTTTCTGTTTGGTTTGATATACTCACCGTGGCGGCAAAATTTTAATGTCACGTGTGTCCCTTGGCTAATTTGATCATGTTTGGCAATTTTTAATGACTTTGGCCACAAAGATAGTCAAGGGAAAATTAATTATCATGTGGGCCTATAATTATTAAAAAAAAAATATTCAAAAGGTGAAGTAAAGCTTGCTACCATGGATTTGCTATGAAGTAGTAATTCTGGGCCTATCATGTGAACTGATATGCGCTTTGGTTTGGCCCACATATGTCATTATATATAATATATTCTCAAATACTTCAAGTTTTGTCCTTTTAGGATTGATTTGCACCCTTTCGTTAAGCCTTGAAGTAGGAGCATTTGTAAATATATTAAAATTTTGACCAATTGAGAAGTGACACATGTAAAATAATATATTAAATATTAATTTAAAATTTTCTAGTTAAATTTTGGGATATATTAAATTTAATTCTAAAATATAAATAGTTAATTTTAATTAATAATTTAATATTTATTTTATATCCAAATCAAGTATTGACATGTATCAAAGATGAAGTGTCTACATCCGCAATCCAATCAGATCAAATATATTTGATATTGATATTATCTTTTAATGTTTGATATTATCAAATCAAATATATTCTAAATTATCTCTTGATATTTAATATTATCTTATCAAAGGGATAACCTTTGAAGGATTCAAGGCAATTTATAAGTCTTCCTTCAAGCACCTTATAAAGGGGTGATTCCACCTCATTTGACACAATAAATTCCAGTCGATGAGAGAAACTTGGAAAGAGTCTAGCAATTCTCTCAACTAAATTCAAGGAGATCCATGATATTCAAGGTGTTCTTTGCGAAATTCATATAGTTTTAGTGTTTGATTTAAGATCAAGCTGCGAAGCTATTAAATTGACATTATTTTTATTTAAGAAGATCCACGACTATCAAGATGTTCTTCGTGGAATTCATAGATTTTTGGTGCTTGATTCAAGATCAAGGTGTGAAACCCTCAAATTGGTGTTGTTTTTATTCAAGGAGATCCATGATGTTCAAGGTGTTCGTTGTGGAACTCATATATTTTTGACGTTTGATTCGAAATCAAGGTGCGAAGTCCTTGATTTGGTGTTATTTTTATTCAAGGAGATCCACGACATTCAAGGTGTTTATCGCAGAATTCATATATTTTTGGCATTTGATTTGATATTAAGGTGCGAAACCCCTCGAGTTGGCTTTATTTCTTCAAATCAAATTTAAGGGAGGTCCACGACGTTTAAGGCATTTTTTGCGGAGCTCATTAAATTCAAGATTATATTTGGAATGGAAGAATCAGATAATTAGATTAGAGATAGAATCTACAATTGATTGATTGATTTATTTTGAATTTATTTGTACAATTTTTTCTTGTTTTGTAATTTTGATTTTTGCAGACAAGAAAATTTATTGTTACAACAAGCATAAAAGTATTTATGAGTCCTTTATCATAATGACTTCCTTCAACGATTTTGTTTTTTGTTGTTGCCGTAGGTATATGTTATCAAAGGGCAGGTAAATAATTAAAAAAAAAAGGATTGTTCAATTATAAAGGTTGCAGGTGGAGGTGTGATAAGCACGGCCCACTTGATGCACAGTTCAAGATGGTTTTGATCTTGTCTAGATCTGCTTGTGGGCCATTCATGAGTTGGACCGTGACGATTTTTTCTTTTTTGGAAAATTTAGCCTGGCTTAAAACTAGCCTACTATATAGGTGGGTTGGTTTATATATGAGATGGGATAGGCAGGCTAGCCTGAGAGTTAATTTTTTTTAATTTTAAAATAAGTTTAAAAATTCCAAGTTTTTAGATTTATGTAATTCTTAATGTCTTTTTAACGCTTATAATTTTTTGAAATACTTAATAATTTGTATTTATGTGATTTTTAATATTTTACAACACTTAAATTTTTATAAAAACTTAAAAATTTATGCTTATATTAATATTTTGTATCAATTATATTTTTTCATACACACCACCGAATAAGGTGGTGAGGAGCTCGGTATGAACCCCCTACCTATCATTAATTTAAAAAAATAATTACATAGAGGTGGATACGACCAAACTTCTAAATGAAAGTACATATTAAAAAAGAAAAAAACAACTTTGTAAAATTAAATAAACAACTTTGTAATATCTAAACATCTAAATCTCCCCAATGATAAATTGGTCGTTCATTCAAGTGATTTAAATCGCTCTTGGATTGAGGTGCTGCGGTGGATGCGGTTTCAAGCCATTTTTATTTTATAAATTTGTAAATTACATTTCTTATTTTAATTCTTAATTTATAATTTTTAAAAATTTGTAGTTCGAAATTTATAAATTATAAATTTATAATTTTTGTAAATTAATAATTTAAAAATTATAAATTCTCATTTTTTTTTCAAAATTATAATTTATAATTTAAATTAAAAAAATAATGCGAGCTAAGCGGGCTAGTGCACTAGTTGGCCCACTTTGCCTGTCAACCAACCCACTTCATCTGTAGCTGGGCCAGCTTGTGATTCTTCACTGCTCGCATGTCGACTTTGTCTCGGTTTGCAAAATTTTGGCTCATGATGGATTTTCAAGTGAGCCGGTCTAGCCCGATCCATATTAAAAAATTAAACGAGCCGAGCTGGGTGTTGACACCTCTAACTGTTGGAATAGGCTTGAGTGTGGGGCTTTGCATGTGGCCTTGGGATATAACTATTTATGCATGATTGCTATTAAAAATATTTAAAGTATCCAACGTGTTGCTGTGGATCACAATCTAACATTATGTATATCTTTGTCGCCTTATTTTTTGTGGTTGAAAATTTTCAATTGTCACTAAAACTTAGTAATGTGAATTGTTATTTTCACATGGAAATTTTACGTAATTTTTCATATTGAAGTAGACAATTAGTTTTGAATGCAATTTAGTTGATGGAGTTATGATGTTTTATGTATATGATTATTTGAAATAAATGCTAAATTAGTTCAATATGGATCATAATTAAATCCTCTGTGTGATTATGTAATTTACTTTCCCATTGTACATGTATAAATTATTTGTGGACTTAGAACTATTTTACTCTTGAATTAGTAATTTTTGTTGGGCTCTTTACTTTAGTGGGAGATGATTAATAACCTTAATGGTGAAAGTTTTGATTTTATTGAATTAAAGAGAATAACAAAACTTATTTGGACTTGAAATAAAATATTAGACCGGTATCTAACATAAATACATATGTCATACAATTATGGAGTCCCAAAAACTTTTCTTGGCCTTCATGGTCGTGGAAAACTTGATGGCCAAAATTATACAATATGACATAGAAAAATTTAGTATTTATTGCACAAAGAAAAGATTCTTGATCATTTCACCACTTCCATGCCTAAACCTGTTGAGCTAAAAAATGGAAAACTGCCTAATATCATTGCGATTTGGAAGCATACAATAAGTCAATAAATGGGTGGATCAAGATATGAGTGCGCACTTTACTATGTTGAGTTGCATGATGATAATCTGATCCGTGAATTTAAGAAATATCCTATAGCTAAAGAGCTGTGGGAGGTATTGAAGGTTACTACAGTAGCAACTTAGCTACTAGATTGTAGGCATTTATTCTCAAGTTCAACTAGTATGTACTTGATTTAAAGCGCTCGATGATCCTACATCTTGATGTGATGAAAGATATGATTCAAAAGCTTCAAAATGTTGGATGTGAGCTCACAGACAAGTAACAAGTTCTGGTTGTCCTTAAGTTACTACCTAGGCAAACTTGGAGACTTGTTAAACTTGTGCTAATGCATAACGAGTAAATAAAGACATTTGATAGTGTCGCCAATCATCTTAACTTGGAGGCGGATCGTAGAAAATTGGAACACGCAAAAGCAATTGCTTTTGTCACACATGCTGGTCAATGTAAGCCAAATAGAGACAAGCATGGGAACAAGTAGGCCAATGCTAAAGAAATCAATAATCAAAGTTAGAACTTAGCCCCATAAGGTGACAAGGCTATGAAGTGTTATCGAGGAAGGAGAGGTGGAAAGAAAGACCCAAGTGAGGCTAAGTGCTTTAACTGCAAGAAGATAGGTCATTTCACTCATAACTGCATTAAGTTAAAGAAGGAAAAGGGCTATACAAAGCTCTCTCAATTTCTTTTTGGTTTGGCTCACATGTATTAATTACTAATTCTCTCCTTAGTTGGATTATAGACACATGAGCAATAAAACATGTGATGAGGGATCAAGCAGGATATGTAAATCACCATCGAGTGCCAGCATGCAACCATTATATTGCTATTGGGAATGGCGCACGAGAGAAAGTCCTTGGAGTTGGTACATATTAGCTAAAGCTTAGCATTGGGCATGAGCTACTTCTTAGTGATGTGCAATATGCACATAGCATTGGATGTAATTTAGTTTCAGTTACTGCACTTTTAAGATATGGTTTTTCTTTTCTACTTGAGAACACTAATTTGTCTATTTTTCTTGGTAAAGACCTTTATGGATTAGGTATTATGAATAATGGATTTTTCATGTTAGATTTATCGAATGATTTTATTTCTTATGTTTCTTCTACTATAGATATTATTTTTGATTCTATTCATTAGCATATGAATTGGTACACATAGGATATGAGAGGATGGCTATGTTAGCTTAAGAAGGCCTATTGGAGCCCCTCATTAAGGTCAATCTCCTTGTGTGTGAACTATATTTGGCGGGAAAGGCCTGCTAGAAACCTTTTGGAAAGGCTGAGAGGGCTACTTATTTTGTAGAATTAGTCCACTTAGACATATGCAAACCCATGAATATAAGTGCATGACAAGATGCATACTATTTCCTCACTTTTGTTGATAATTATTCACGCTATGGGTTAGTATACCTATTATTGTCAAAGGATGAGAATCGAAAGGGATAAAAAACTTAAGATTGTGCATACTGATAGAGAGTGAGAATATTTGTATGATCAATTTAGACAAATGTGTGAGGAAAAGGGTATAATAAGACAATTAACAATTGCACACATTTTGCAATAAAATGGGGTTGTAGAGAGGAGGAATTGAATACTTTTGGACATGGCTAGATCAATGATGGCATAAGCAAATTTTCCATTATTTTGGGGAGATGCAATTTTTACTATTGTCTATATTTTAAATTGTGTGCTCTCTAAATTAGTTATATCAGCACCTTATAAACTTTGGCATGGGACAAAGCTTAATTTACAGTAGTTGTGACCTTGTGGGGTTGGTAGGGTTGTTCATAGTATTTTTGACAAACATGGGAAGCTTGATTCTAGAGTAAGTAAATATGTCTTTGTAAGATATTATGGATGCTCAAAAGAATATATTATGTACGATGAAATCCATACTGAAAGAATGACTGAGATTGAGTTCTATGATATGTATTTCCTCAAGGAGGATTTCACAGCTATAGGAGAAGTAAAGGGAGATCTTAAACTATATGAGTAACGAAATCCTCAAGACAACGTGTTTGTTTGGCAATGGTGAGGGCTTGCAACCTTATCCAATAATTAATAGGGATGACGAGAGCAACCTCAGATTTAGTAGGAGTGTCCCATTGGAAGAAGACTCTCAAAATTTATAATTACAAAGAAGTAGACATTGAACAATACCCTGTCGATGTTATGAAATTGTAGGGGAATCTTTCATAAGTATTTATGTGGATATTTATGAGATAGCTAGTTATAATGAAGCTGTAACTTCTCCTAATGTGAAAGAGTGGATAACTGCTATCAAAGAAGAGATGAGCTCAATAGCTAAAACCATGTTTGGGAGCTAGTTGATCTTCGATTGGACGTAAGACCATTGGGAACAAGTAGGTTCTAAAGGCCAAACAAAAGCTAAATAGGTCGATCAACAAGTACAAAGCTCAACTTATGGTGAAGGGTTATACTCAAAATGAAGAGATAGACTATGAAGAGACATTTTCCTTAATGGTGAGGTTTGCCTCTATTCACCTAATTCTAGCTATAGTCTCCCACTTAGATTTCGAATTCTTTCAGATAGATGTTAAGATAATATTTCTCAGTGGAGAACTGGACAAAGAGATCTATATGGATCAACATATGGGGTTTCAAAAAATAGGGCAAGAGCATAATATTTTTTTACAATGTTCCATCTACACTTGAAATAATTATACAAGCAATGGTACCATTGATTTCATCAAGCTATCATGTCAATAAGTTTCATGATGATCGAGAAAGACCACTGTGTGTACGTCACAATATGTGGACAGTATTTTATTGCCTGAAAATGACATGGAATTGATTATCCCCACTTAGAAGTGGTTGTCCTCCTTATTTGAAATAAAGAATATGGGGAAAGCTGAATATATACTTGGTGTTAAGATACACCAAGATTGTTTTAGATGATAATTGAGTTTATCTCAAGAGACTTACATTAAGAGGATTATTTAATGATTTCGTATGTGTAATACTAACCCAGTAGACACACCCATGGATAAGAGTTGTGTTCTTAGCAAAGAAATATGCCTGAAGATAGAAGAAGAAAGGAAGCACATAGCTAAGGTTCCATATGCGAGCGTCGTAGGAAATCTGATGTACCATATGATGTGTACTCAACTAGACTTGTACTTGCAATTGTGATGGTGAGTAGATATCAAAGTAATCTTAGACTTAACCACTAAGCAGTGGTCATAATGATACTTATATATTTGAAAGGAACAAGTGATCTCACTTTGTGCTACCATAGAGGTGGTTTACGATTAATTAGATATATGATGCTAATGGATCCACGAATAGAGATGAACACAAATCCACACCAAAATATGTATTCGTATTAAGAGGTGTTGCTATCACTTGGTGCAGCAAGAAACAACCTTGCATCTCTTTGTCCACAATTGAAGCAAAATATGTTGCTTGTATATCAGTAGTACAAGAAGCTATCTGGCTAAGGGGATTTCTTCAAAGTTTGCACATTTTAGCGCATGTTGTTGATGCAATTATTTTTTATTATGGTAACACAACTGCTTTGGTATATGCTAAGGATCCCAAGCACCATGGAAGGACCAAGCATATAGCTACCAGATATCACTTTATTTGATAAAGTATTGCATAAGGACAAGTAGTTCTCAAGCATATTCCCACCAATAATATGGTTGTTGATCCATTTACCAAACCTTTGTCTAGATATGTGTTCCATAGGCATGTTAGCAATGTGGGACTTTGTAAGATTTGATTCTTCGCTTGTAAGAACATATTTATTAATTAATCAAATTATGATGTTTTTTTTTCATCCTTATATTAGTATATTGGGTTTATGATATATTAGAATGTCACTGGGCTTTGATTGAGCCACTCACATAGGAAATCTCCCTTCTGATTTGATAGCGAACATGATGAGACTCATAGATCATGTATGCATTATTGAGATGTATAGAAATTATTGTCTTCACGTTTTGAAAAAAACAAGAAAGGTTAAAACATAACTTAAAGTTGCCTTAGTTTGGAGGCTAAGATGAAATCATATTTGATCAATTATGAAGCATGTCCAGCTTCATAAAAGCTTGTTTGTAGTCAAACATGTGAAATACTGAAGACATTTAAGAAATGATTGTCTAGTGTTGCCCAAGTCAAGCACTTAAATAGTGACTGGACTAAGGTTTGTATGATGTTAAGAGGATGACATGCCCAAAATTGAGTGGGAGCTCTATCTTATGCAATAACCTCTAAGAATAGCGACTGAATGGGTCCCTGCTTTATCACCATGTGATTCAACTCTAGACCCCACACCATAATGTGTAAGCTTGATGACGCTACTTTAGCATGCCTCCAATGGCCATAGCTAATTCGATCTGTCTGACCATGGCTAAGAGAGATCTCAAGACCAAGCGAATTAGCAATGCACTCTTGTGCTATAGCTTAAAGGCCAGCTAACTGAGTTAGAAGTGTTTGACATAGTCATTAGTATAGATGCATAATAGAAAGAGTCAAGCATGCTCTACTTAAGACTAAGGGATTAGAGATGCTTGATCTAGTGCAACCACATAGTTTGGGGTACCTAGCAAGTTTTGAGTTGTAGAGTTATATAAGTTTAGTGATGGCTTAATTTAACTCACCTCATTTGATTTATTGTCGCTTGGTTGCACGCCTTATTCCTTGTATGAAAGAAAGGATGTGAGATTAAGGAAGATTATGAATTTGATGAGATTGAGTCAGATATGTATGAGTGAGAGATGTTAAAAGTTAGGTTAGTTCTGGACTCTTTATCCAATAGACATTCATATTTAAATAAAGATCGTATCTACATTTAGGAGGAATCGCAGTTCTTGTTAGATTAGAACTCTTTTTTTAAGGGATTAGGATAGGTGATACTCATCTATATCTAGGAGGATTTCTCTCCTTTGTGTGGGATAGACATTATCTAATCTCTTTTAATATTCCTAGATTGGATTGAACTCTTGGAAGACTTGCCTATAAATAGGCCCTCTTCTTAGGAGTTTAGCACACACAACGTGAGTATTCAATCATAAAAGACTCTCTCAAGTTCATAGATCCTTTTCTAAGTCTTTCTTGAAGTATCACCAAATATTCCAAAGGGTCTAAGGTGTGCTAGCTTGTGGAAGCTCTTGTAGCAACCTTGCAAGGCGAGAAGAAGAAATCTATAGAAGGCCTTTCGAGTTTAAAGGATATGGAGTTTGTACACATTCAAGTCTTGTAGATGAGCTTTGACTCGGGGTGGTATTCGTGAGTCTTCCATTGATCAAAATGTAACACTGGGTCACCCTATTTGATATCCTGATTTATGTGATTAATTGTAATTAGATGCTTAAATCATGATTTGCCAAGAATTAGTAATCTATCAAAAGACAGAACCCTCTTCATCACAATCTTTTGTTAGTGAAAGAGTATTTTCTTGTAGTGAGTTGTGTTACTTGACATGCAATTAATTCATATTTTGGGGAAGTACTCATCGTTGACTAGAACTTAAATACTTGAGATTAATAAATCGGGAAAGCCTTAGAAATAAGGATCATTGTAATTAGCATTTAGCATCAAGTAGGAATAATTTAACAATAATTATAATTATATTCTTCTTCCGAAATGGAATTTGGTTTACGCAATACTTTAACAATATCTGAACTACTGTTTTTGAGAAAAATGTTCCAACTCGGGGAATGGACAACATGACTTAGTTTTTGCAAAAATCACAAAATTTCACACACACACACATGCACACCATAAACTTAGGGGCTCATGCTACATATAAATGTGGCAGCACACAATGAAAAGTATCTATGTGTCTAATTATTATTAAAACGTTTACCAAAATTTATATAATGTATATATATATATATATATATATTTATATACTTGTGAACTGAAGAAACGCAAGTGATGAAATAAGACGGTGGAACACAAGTAACAGCTTGGTTGTGAAATAGCTTGGTTCAATGTTGTTTTCCTTACTGGACTGGAAAGAGTTTTCGTACGTCGGCGCGCAATAATTAATTAATATTCGACTTAATACGTATTCGGTTGACCGCGTTTTCAATTTTAAATATATATGAATCTATTGTCATCCCTTGATTAACTCAAATGTTATGCAGTGCTGCGCGTACCTACGAGTACGACTTAAGACTTTTATGCGATAATTTGAATATAGCAATTTAATAAAAATGGTTGGTGGTGTTTAGCAACGAGTTTATAAAGTCTTAGATAATGAATTAAGAAGTATGTGAACGTTTTCATTTACGATTATTATGTAAATAACACTAATAACATTACTACAGAAAAACGTAATGGTGCCGGTCATTAAACACTGTATATATATATATAGAATAGTGGTTACTGATTATATAATTTTTTTTTTGTTTTTTAATGTGTATGGTCATTAGGCGACAACTGATTTGAAGTAGATCAGTAAAATATTTGTTTTGAACTCCACAACCTCCAGAATTCAGCACTTAACCTATTGTTTGTATAATGATTTACTAAGCATTGGACTAAATATATTTTCATGCATTTACTTCTATAATATAATATAATATATATCACATATATAAATTGAAAAATAATCATAATCAACATTCTTATAAATAAGTACTATTGTTTTTGAGTTTTAAATTAACAAAAGTAATAATTATTCATTTAATATTTATATGATTTTTTTTTCCTATCTGATAAAGTACCATATTTAACTATTACCTGTAAATTTTAAACATATTTATCATAATATATAAAATTAATAAAATATGAACTTTAATTTCCAATTGAAATTCAACGGAAAATAGTCCGTTCGAAAAAGCCTTGTCGCCAAAAAAATTTTGGTGGAAAATTCGACGCAAAACTTTTGCTTTAGAATTTCGATGGATTTTTCATTGTCCACCTGTCCAATATTCAGAGTAATCCCCAAAGAATTTTCCAGAGAAAATCTCTCGAAAATATTCCTGGCGAAAAGTTCGTCAGATTGCTATCGGATTTTATCAAGATAAACTTCGACAGCTTTTCTGCTTGACATTATGGGGGTTTTTTGTTGCAATATTGTCAATTGATTCAATTTTAAAATATTTGCTAAGTAATCCCCCAATTCATGCATCTAAAAAGGAGCAAAAATTTGCATGATTTTCCGAAAATAAAGGAAAGTTTCGATTGGAACTTTACATGGCAACTTGCAATCAATAAGAGCCATATAAGGGAAGGTATCTACTTGATCAATCTCTATGATAATTGCCTAATTCATGTTTAAAATGAAGGAAGGAAAATTGTACGACTTTCTGAAAGCAGGAAGGGAAAGTGGTTGGAATTTCAATATGGCAACCTACAATCAAAGAAAGAAAGTTACCGTTAGAGATTCAGACCAAAGGAAAAAAGAAAGATCTTGAAGCTTTTATACGGCAACCTGAAGTCAACATAATGAAGTTATTGTTGGAACTTTATATGACAACATGACAAGTCTAGAAGATGCAAAAGATCCTAAATAAACTTTATCTATTTAAAGGAAAAAAGAAATGAAGCAGAACCAACTCAAGCCATTATCCAATAATTAGAATCCTGCATCTTTTTGTTTGGAAGTTGTCTCCATCTTCCATTGTTATTTGTTATGCTGTTTCTGGCAAGGAGATTGTAGCTTGTAGTTGTTGATTCATTTCTTAGACTATCATTATATAAATACAAAATAATATAAAAAAGTCGAGTTTAGAACTATAGATACTCTAGAACCATGAATAAATTGACCAGTGTGATAATCACAAGATGCAGTCCAAATGAAATGTGAAAGGCACACCGAGTGAGCCGTCATCGAGCGCGTAAGCATGACCGCTTGGCCTAATTAGCCAATAGGAATACTTGGTAGAGTCGCAACTGGCGAGCCAAGTTCAGGAGAACTTATCTTCTATGTTTCTAGAACTTTTCATAGGCAACACATATCAGAATTAGATTAAGCTAATGCCAAGTATGAACATGTTAATGTGATTGTGCAGCCAAATTTTAAACTATCTTTCTATCCCAGCAAAAGATTTTTATTAAGAATAAATATATGTCAACTAAAGAAATTGTTGCTTACTAGACTAGTAAGAGTTAACCCAAGTCTACACGTTTTATCTAGAAATATTAATGTTTTCGATTACACAATCATAAATATTTATCTCATCATTTGAAATTCTCTATTTCCTATTCTATTTTATTTTTTATTAGAATTTAATGAATATATATCAAATATATCTTATCCTCAATCAATCTTTTTTATAAAACTTTTATAATATATTTAACATGTATTTATGACATATAATAAAAAAATAAAATATAAATTGGGATAGAGAACTCAAACTGCTCCCCAATATAGTAGGTCATTTCATTGATTGATCATTAGTTAGGGGAAGATTAGTTGGTACTAAATTTGGAGTGCCAAT
Organism: Jacaranda copaia; assembly: GCA_014898725.1. Lineage (NCBI taxonomy): Eukaryota > Viridiplantae > Streptophyta > Magnoliopsida > Lamiales > Bignoniaceae > Jacaranda > Jacaranda copaia. Next base: position 294,909 of record JACGDI010005517.1, read on the forward strand.
TTATTGCATAGTATTATAGTTATGTCACTTGCCTTGTAACTAATTCATATTTTGGTGCAGTGCTCATGGTTGACTAGAATTCAAATACTTGAAATTAACAAATCGGTAAAGCCTTAGAATTAAGGATCTTTATAATTAGTATTTAGCATACAACTACGAATATATTTTTTTAAAGATTTTCAACATATATTACAGTATTTTCTGAAATGGAATATGGTAAATATATATACACAAATAGAATTTTTGTTTTTTCAATTTCTATTACTTAGAACAATGTGCCAACTCAAATCGGAGTGGGCAACATGACTTAATTTTTGCCAAAATCACAAAATTTCACACACACACGAATTTATATGTGCATGGGTTCGTGCCAAGTAGGAACATATGAATGCGGCAGCAGATGTTAAAAATTAAGTATCTATGTGTCTGATTAGTAAAACGTTTATCAGAATATATACATATTTATTTATTTATATATATTTGTCAACTGAAGTAACGAGTGATGAAATAAGACGGTGGAGAAAAGGTAATTCATGAGTTGTACAAAATAGCTTCGTTCCATACTGGACTAGTAAAAGTGCACGTTTGTCTACGCGGAAACATTACTCAACAGTATATATAATTAATATAGTATTTGATTAATTTGTATTTGGTTGAACACGTTTCAATTTTAAATATGAATCTATTCTCAAAGGAGGTGTTTGGGTGATTTATAAATTTTTTAAAACATCTTATAAGATGTTTACGAGTTTATAAGTTGATAAAAAATATTTGACAATTTTTTTTAAAAAAAAAGATTATAAGATCTTAAAATAAGATATTAGGAGCTTATAAGCTCTTTTAAAAAAAGTAAGGAAACCCTAACTTATTTGTAATAAGCTCTTTTAAAAAAAAAGTAAAAATAAGCTCTTTAAAAAAAATTAAGGATACCCTAACTTATTTTTAGGATCTTAACAAGTTTATTCATTTTTAACCCTTTTAAGTACAAAATTGCTATTATTAATATTTTATAAGCTCTAAGATCTTATTTTATCCAAACGCTTCAATAATTTATTTTAAAAATAAGATTTAACATCTTATAAGTTTCAAAAATATCTTATAAGATGTAGGAGTTTGTAAGATATTTAAAATAAACTAGGCCAAATACTTTCTAAGTACAACGTTGCTACAACTGAATGGAGTACGTACCTACAACTTAAACTTTATGAGATAATTCGTCTTTGAATATTTGAGCATAGCAATTTAATGAAAATGGTTTGTAATTTAGCTACAAATCTATAAATCTTAGACAATGGGGTGAAAAAGTGCGTGAACTTTTTTTTATTTACGAGTATTATGCAAATAAGCTCATTCTATTATCCAATCTTCCAATTAAGATTTAGGATGAGATGATTTAATCAGTCCCATTAATTTCAATATTAATTTCAACATTTAGGAAATTGTCTCTCTCCATGAGAATTTTGTCTTTCCTTTTGAGCGTGTTCTTTTCTTCTATCTTTTAGAGTTTTTTTGCGATTATTTGGTAGTTCCTTATTTGATTCCTTCTATTTTCTGTTTGCATTGCATGGATTTGGATCTTGATAAACTATCTGAATCTCTTGTTGTCACAGAAGGGTAAACCTCTACCCTTATTGTTATGAAGGAGGGTTGGAGCAAATTTTCTTTTGATTCATATTTGGCTTTAGTTGGTCATGTCGTTACTTCAAAGCCTTTGAATACTCAAGCTTTTTAGGCCATCTTAGTCAAAATCATGCAACCTAGGTAAGTTATAACAATTATGATTCCTCTTTATTAATTAAATTTATTAATGACTTGTGATTCCTCCTTGTTAATTAAATTTATTAATGACTTATGATTCCTCCTTATCTTACGCCATTTGCTTGATATGGAAAACATGTTGCAAGGATGTCCATGGACGTTTGAAAGTATTTACTGGTGATTGACAATCTAGGTGCAGATTGAGACCTAATTTCTATGCCTTTGAATTTCTGCAGTCTTGCTGAGTATTATGATTTATTTTTGTTGGAACTGCTAGGGTCTAGGGAATTCATAGACAGTTCACCAACTTGGCGAATTAATTCACCGTCATAATCCCCATTTGGTATTCCTGTCTAAAACAAAGCTTAATTCCAACAAAGTGGAATGAATTTGAGAAGGTTTTAGTTTTTTTGGGGATTTCTGTGAGTTCAATTGGTTTATCTGTCGGGTTGGCATTATTCTGGAGAAAGGATTTGGGTGTTAACCTCCAACAAATGGTCACTCAATCCATTGACATAACTATTTCTAATGCCTTTGTGGGTGTGGAGTTCCAATTTATAGGTATTCCTGAAGTATCTCTTTGTTAGACTTCTTGGGAGTTGCTGCATAATTTGTGTTCTCAATCCTTCTTTCCTTGGTTATGTGCAGGAGAATTCAATGCCATTTTAATTGCTTTAGAGAAATAGGGAGGATCTCCTATCTTTTATAGCAGGGTAAATGAATTTCAAGATGCTCTGTCTGATGTGAACTTACATGATCTAGGGTTTGATGGTTTTTCATTCACTTGGTGCAACAAAAGGAGCCATCCTTCTACTATTTATGAACGGCTTGATAAGGTTTGTGCCTCATTAACTTGGCTTTAGTATTTTCAATCAAATTAAGTTCATCATTTATTTGGAAGACATTTTGATCACTTACCTATTTTGATTGAATTTGACAGATTCAATCCTACTATCAAACACAACTGCCTATCGCTTTAAGTTTGAGTCCTTCTGGCTAAAGTATCATGATTGCAAGCAGATTGTTGACCTATCTTGGGTCACATCTAATTCTAAGACAGCTCATGTACTAAAGGATACATTAATAAATTGTAGAATGGGACTTCTTCAATGTAACATAAATGTTGGCTTGGTGAAAAGGCAAACTCAATCCCTTTGCAATTAGATAGAATAATTATCACATGGGATGTTAACTGATGAAACTTGTACCCGTGTTTTTGAAATGCGCAAAGATTAGGAATATTTGTTTGACAATAAAGAGACTATGTGGAAACAACGATCTCAAATTAAATGGTTGAAAGGAGGGGATTGAAACATGAAGTTTTTTCATGCCAAAGCATCCTATCAATTTTGTAACAATTTCATTAGTAAATTGAGATCATCATCTGGTGCTTGGCATAATTCTAGATTAGTGTTGGAATATTTTTTCCTTAATTACTTTGGTGATCTTTTCAATCTAGTTGCCCATCACAAGAAAATATGTTCTTGGTCTTTCAATATGTTGCTTCAAAGGTGGATGACCAGATGAGCAAAGAGCTACTACAACCGTATGCTACTGATGAAGTGAAAGCAGCCGTATTTCAAATGTCTCCATTGAAATCTCCCGGACCTGATGACATACCCTCTTTGTTTTACCAACAATTTTGGCAAATAGGGGAGAATGATGTTATTTGTTTTGCTCTTCGCTTTTTGAATGAGGGTAGATCAATTGATGAAAATAATCATACTCATATTGTGCTTATTTCGAAGGTCAGTAATCCAAAATTTGTCTCCCAATTTATTTCCATCAGCCTTTGCAATGTGGCCTATCAGATTATCTCTAAAATGATAACTAATAAGCTCAAATGTTTGATGGATTCTATTATTTTGGAGTCGTAATTTGCATTTATTTCATCTAAGCACATAATTGATAATGTGCAAGTTGCCTTCAAAGTGAACAATTATATTAGAAAGGCTAGAAGATGAAAGGTTGGTTCAATGGCTATTAAAGTTGATATGAGCAAAGCGTATGACAAGATTGAATGGCCATTTTTACAAAATATTATGATGAAATTGGGATTTGTAAAGCAGTTTGTTGATTTAATCATGTATGTGTCACATCGGTCCTATTCAATTTTACTCAATGGTGCAAAGTTTGATAATTTCCATCCTCAAAGGAGCATGCGATAGAGGGATTATTTATCTCCATATCTCTTCTTATTTTTTGCTAAAGTGTTAAACTCTTTTCTTCATAAAAGTGTGGTGGACAATAAGAGTGTGGGCATTTCTATTTGTAGACACGCTCCTCGAGTCTCTCATTTGTTGTTTGTAGATAATACTCTTTTTCGGGTAAAGCAACTAATAATGTAGCCAACTTGATCCAGCATATCCTCTATTAATATGAGCTTGCATTTGGCCAACACATAAACTTAGATAAATCCTCGATTTTGTTTAGTAAAAACATCAACTCGGCTACTAAGAATTCTATTTAGTAGATTTTAGGGATGATAGTATTAGACCATCATGACAAATACTTGGGTTTACCTTGTGTCGTTGGTAAAACAAAGAAGGATATCTTTGCATTTGTCCATGAATGTTTATGGAATCGTCTTAGAGGGTGGAATGAAAAGACATTATCCCAAGCCAGTAGAGAGATTCTTATAAAAGCTATGGTCCAAGATATTTTGGCATTCGTGATGAGTTGTTTCCGACTTCTTGTTGGTTTTGTTAAATAGCTTGAATTCATGATGTCCTCATTCTTGTGGAGTAATAAACATGCTAAGAAGATTCATTGGTTTTCATGGGGATACCTAGGATGAAGTAAGTGCAAAGGCGGTATGGGTTTTTGAGAGCTTTGTTTCTTTAATGTAGCATTACTGGCTAAATAATCTTAGTGACAACTTACTCATCCATACTCTTTCTTTGCAAGACTATTTAAGGCTAAGTATTTTCTTGATTGCAATATTCTTTCGGCCTTAATTAGGAAATAATCAATCATTACTTGGAGGGGTATCTCAAACTCCTTGAAGTTGATTTGGGTAGGTATCTGGTGGCAAGTTGGCTTTGGTAGCAATATTAGAATTTGGCTGGGTTCAGCATGAACCATCTTTTTGTATCCAATCTCCACCGAAGGTGCTTCACCTGAATTCTGTTGTTGTTGATTTGATCAATTCTTAACCAAGGTATTAGGATACTAATTTAATTAAGACTATCTTCCATCCTGTTGAATGTGATGCTATTCTCAGTATATATTTGGGAGAGCAACATAATCCCGATGCTCTCATTTGGCACTACTCACATTTGAGTGTTTTCAACATTAAATTAGCAAACCATCTTGATATCTATTCAACGCAAATTGAAAAAAGATAACAGAGGGACCACAATTTTAAGGAGTTCTCAGGATTTTTGTTTCACTATACCGTCGTGTTGTTAGATAGTTTTAGGCTTTATTGAATCAATCCTCCATTGCCATTTACCATAGTACTAATTCAATCTTTGATTGGTTCCATGAGGTGTTTAATTTTAGTGATAAAGAAGTTTTTGAGTCATTCCTTATTTGTTGCTAGAGCTTGTGGATGTGACAAAACAAATAGAAATTTCAGGGCACTAGCTGGTTACCTTCTAGATTTGTTGAATTTGCTTTTATTTACCTTCATTGTTATAGATATGCCTCATTTCACCATTGGGCCAATAACTTTGAAAATAAGGCTTTATCTAGCTAGTGCCTTCTCATGGTTGAATAAAAATTAATTGTGATGTTTCTATTTTTAGGGAAGCATAAGTGAAATGCATTGGATTAGTTACTTGTGATCATAGAGGCTTTTGTGTGGCTTGGAGCTCAAACTTAATACCCAGTCATGTTGGTGCAGAAATAGCGAAGGCTATGATGGCTAAAGAAGCTTGTAAGATGTTTTCTCAATTCTCCTAGCATAATGTTATTGGTGATGGAGATTGCATTGCGGTCATCCAAGCTCTAAGAGGGGATTAACACAACTCATCTTACATTGGCCCTCTCATTTTTGATGCCAAAAAGTTTATTGAGAACTTGACACACTGTTCTTTCTACCATGTCCATCGTAATGCAAATTGTTGTGCCTATCATCTAGTTAGAAATGCTTTATTTTTACATTGATGTCCACTTTATCTTGATCATTAATATTAGTTATGTAGACATTTCAAGCAATTAATTTTTGATGACCCCAAATCCTTGCTTAATTATTGCACCTTACACAAAGATCTACTTAAAACTAACCACTTTAGAAAATATAAGAGATTCATTCATCCTAGAGCTGTAAATGGATATTCAAAACTTTATTTATCATTTGCATTCGCATTTATTTGTATAAAATTTATTTGCATCCGTTTAAAGCGGATATTATCTGTAATCGATTAGTAGATATCCAATTAAATGAATATAGATATGGTAAATGCATATCCGATTCATTTAATATCCGCTCCAATTATATATTTATTAATAATATATTATTTATATTTTTCAATAAGAATCTCATAATTCACATATGTATATATATAAATTATAATTGAAGAATTAGAAAGAAAAAAGAATAAATTTAAAAAATTATTGTAATATAGAGAAAAAATTAAATAATAAAGTTAATCAACATAATTATTATCGATTGACTTTATAATTAATATAATTAAATTCCATTATTAATATTAATTAGTACTAATAATTAATTATAAATCGAATTATTAATTAGAAACTATGCTATTTATTTGATTGCTTTCTTTTTAATAAAATTGTATAGTTCCTTCTATTAATTTAAAATATGTATTTGCTATGATTTAAAACTAGATGTTTAAATAATTATCATCAAATATAAAATTAAAAAAATAATTCAAATATGGATAAGTTTAATCAAATATGGATACATCTGATTAACTATAATTGAATATGGATATATCTGAATTTGACCGATATCCAATGGATATGAATTTGGATATTATTTCTAAATATATGTTAAATCTATATCTGTATATGTATCCAAATATTAAAAAAGTTAAACAAATATGAATATGAAAATAGTGTATCCGATATGTTTAATATCCATTTACATCTCTAATTCATCCAACCATATGAGTAATGAATCCTCCTTTAGTTTTTATTTATCTCCATGTATGAATAGATTAAACCTAACACAAATATCACTTTTTAGACTTTCAAGATATAAGAGAGTCCCTCAGAAATACACAAAAACCATAAGTACACTTTCTAGTGCTGGTACAAGAGGACCAATTTATATTGGAGAAGGCATGGGGTTGAAGCAGTGATATGGAAGGAAACGCTAGGCCTTGGCTAGGTGTGCCTTTGAGGTAATGAAATAGATGATTAGTAGCTTGTATGCGGGATGTCTAAGGGCTGGTGAGATATTAGCTGAGCTTGTGAACACCATAAGTGTATTAGGTCATGTTAATGTCGTGTACAATAATATGCTAATGAGGCGCTTGTATTGGGATGGGTTAGGGAGTTGGTCTCCATTAGAAGCATGAAGTTGTAACTTTAGTTCAACGAGGTAGGTGCTAGGCTTGGCTTCAAGAAAACCACTGTTCTTCAAGAGTTGCAACATATAGTGTTGTTGAGATACAAAAATGCTCAAGAGTGAACGAGCAACTTCCAAACCCAAGAAATACTTAAGTTTACCTAAGTCTTTGAGTTTGAATTCTTGTTGAAGAAGGGATTTGAAGTGAGTGAGCTGAGTTGCGGATGGGCTTGGCTAAATAATGTCATCTAATAGACTAAGAAAGCAACAAACTAAGAGCCAGAATCGAATGTGAAAAGGTTGTAGTCAGATTTTGCTTTTCTGAACTTAAGGTAAAGGAGGGTGTTGGTGAGTTTAGAATTCCATTGGCATAAGGTTTGTTGAAGACTATCCAAGGCTTTATTAAGTTTGCATACCATTTTAGAGGGAAATAATACTGGAGATAAACGAAGAACATACCCAAGGGGTAGGTCTATGTAAACCTCCTCAAATAAGTTACTGTTGAAGAATGCATTGTAAATATCAAGTTGTTCTAGGTGTCACTGATTGGTTGCAACAAGTGATAGGTGAGCTCTGATAGTAGTGAGTTTAGCCACAGGAGAGAAAGTATCGAGAAAATTAATACCCTCTTGTTGTGTGAGTCATTTGCGATGAGTCAGGCTTTGTGTTTGTTAATGGAACCATATGCATTTAGTTTCAATTTATAAACCCAGCAACATCCGATAGTGTGCTTACCTTGTGGAAGAGACATAATAGACTATGTATTATTGGACTCAAGTGCTCTCAACTCAAATTGCATGGTTTGCTTCCATTATGGAACTTTGATAGCTTGATGGAAATGTTGAGGTTCAAAGTGTGAAAATATATGAAGGAAGAAGTTTCTGTGGGCTGAGGAGAATTATTTGTAAGATACATAGTTGGATATAGGATATGAAGGTTGTAGATTGAGGGTTTTGGACTAAAGAAAAGTGCAATGATAGTCACGAAGGCAAGATAGAGTTTTAGTGGGTCTGGAAGGTCTTTTGAGAGGGACATTATGCTAACAAGGATATATGTTAATGCTTTGAGGTGGTTGTTGGATCACAGACTACTAGGGAGTGCTATGAGGATTAGTGATTGGGAGTGGAAGAATAAGGTTGGCAAAAGGATCAATAATAGGAAAACTGAGATGCATTATTTGAAATGGAAATATGGTTTCATGGAAAATAACATTTCTGGATACTAATACTTGTTTATAGCTTGTAGCCTTTGGAATTTGGAGAGTATTCGAGGAGAACACATGGGATAACACTTGGTAGGAATTTAATGTGACGGGCTTGTAGGGAGGAAGTGTGTGCAAGGTAACTAAAGATTGGTAGGTGGGAACAGTTTGGTTGGGAGTGATATAGAAGTTCAAAGGAATATTTGTTAGCTATGATAGGAGAAGGTGTTCGATTGATAAGGTACGTAATGGTTAAGATGCATTCACTCCAAAAGACCATAGGGACTTGAGATTGAAAATACAAAGCCTTAGCAACATTAAGTAAGTGTTTATGCTTACGTTCAACAACCAAGTTTTGTTAAGGGCTTTTGGGGTAAGACAACTAATGAGTGATACTATGTTTAGAGAAGAATTCAATAAGTTGCAATTCTTTAGTATTGTCACTTCTCAAATATTTTATGTGGGTGTTGAATTGGGTGGGTGTCAAGGTGAAAAATTTAAGGACGATAGTAGTAGCCCTGGATTTATGTTTCATTAAGAATGTCCATGTGAACCATGTGTGGTCATCTATAATAGTGAAAATATCTATGATCATTGTGTGATGGAGCATGAAAAGGGCCCAAAAAATTAACATGAATCAAATCGAAAGGAAATTGAGGAAAAGTTATTGTGAGAAATATAAGGTAAATGTCATTGTTTTGCCAATGGATATATAGGACAGTGACTTTCCTTGTCAATATCAGTATATTGAAGTACAGGCTTCAGTAGACCAAGCTTATTAAAAGAAAGATGCCCAAATCTATTGTGCTAGAGACGAGCAAAATTTTTATTGACTATGCTATTACAAGAATGAGAAGCAATATAGGGCTCCAAGACATATAAATCTCCGATTCTTTTAACTCTACCAATCACAATTGAGTTTTGGAGTTCCTAAATCACATAATGATCATGCAAGGTCATTTGAAGAGAAGATCTTGTAGAAGAACAGTGGATGGAAATTAGATTTAGGTAGAATTGAGGGATATAGAGTACATTATGGAGAGTAACGTGAGGTGTGAGGTTGATATCTTCCATGTAGTAAATAGGGATGTGGACATTAATTGGAAGACAGACCATGGAGTGGAGATTAGGGGATAGGTTTTGGAATAAGGTGGCATTGCGATAAATGTGTTTAGAAGCCCTAGAGTCAATGATCTAAATGTTAGGGGGTGGAATAGAGGATGATAGAGATAAGTAGATACTTGTGGTGTGAACAGTAGTATGATCATCAGTATCTGTGTTGTTAGCAGTGGTAGGGGTGTTGATGTGAGTAGCAAGGAGCTAAACCAACTAATTATATTGAGAGGTGCTCAATGTCTGAAAAAAATGAGCTAAGACTGTTAGGAGGCTATTGATATATGATTTGGTTAAAGGCATTTGATGCTATGGTTGGTCGAGGTAGTGGAACAAAATGTGAGGTTGGTGGTTGATTTTGTGGCTTGAATTTAAAGCAAGGAGGGTAACCATGAACTTAGTAACAATTGTCCACAATGTGGCCATAGTAAGAATAGTAGGTGCAAAACGGTCAGTCCTTTTGAACCTCTCTATTGGTGTTGGATGAATTGTAACCACTAGATGGATGTTTAGCACCAAGTTTGTGACCATGATATCTCACAACAAATGTAGTGGAATTAGGCAAGTTAGGGCGGGGAAGAATACTAAAATTCCTCTATTCTTCTCCTTGAGAAAGTAATGCAAAAACTTTGCTATAAGGTGGAAGAGGGTCCTGTAGCAAGATTTGACTGCAAATTTGGGCAAAAGATTTATGTAACCCTATAAAAAAAGCCATGACGTAATCTGCACAAGTATATTGACCCCAAGGGCATGCCGATTGAAAATTGCTCAATTCTTCCCATATAGCTTTCAACTTTGTGAAATAAACACTCATAGAATTTATGCCTTAGCTATGGTTGACAATATCTTTATGTAATTGGAAAATTTTAGGACCATTACTCTACTGATATCGTTCCTTGAAATCAAGCCAAATCTCATATGCTGACTAAAAAAAATTATATTGGCTGACATCTCTTTAGATACAGAGTTTAAGATCTAAGATATGAGGATATTTTTGTTTCTTGTCCATGAATTGAGAAGAGGAATGTCATTTGCTAAAGTTTTTGGAATGGAGCTGTCAACAAACCTTAACTTGTTTTTGATATAGAGAACAATAATCATGGTGTGGCTCCAAGACGAGTAGTTATCGTTGGTGAGGGGTTGCAACACCAAAACTAGACGAGGATGTCATTGTGGTGAAGGAAAAATGGATTGGAACAATTGTCACCGGTATACTGAGCTGTCGACACAACTAAAGAATAGAGATGATCACCAAGAGACAGAAAAGAGGCTGGATGAAAGGATGAAGACAAAGGAGAATTCAAAGGTAGAGAATTAGATGTGCGGATAGTGTGCCTCCAACACCATATTAATTGGGACAGTTGCCATGAAAGAACAAATAAACCAGATAAAAGTAAATGCATGCAATTTGAGGTGAGAGAAAATATCTTTTGCATTCATCAGGAGAGAAGGGAATACAGTATATATATACACACCTCGAGTGGGGATAACAACCCTAACAACAAAATAACTACATTAACAAACAAAAAATAGAATTAGTAAGTGATTAATTCCTATTTATTTCTATGCATGGAGTCTATGCTAATAGATAAATATGAGATCTCTAATTCAAGAACTAATTAATGTATTATCATACATAGAATGAAAGATATCTGTTGTCGATTATGCAACTATTACATCCAAATGAAATTCTAGGTTGGATTGTTAAATGAGCATGTTATCTATTGATTAACCCATAGGTTGTCGACATAATTTATGTTGAGAATTTATACAATTAATCTATCTTGGAGAAATACACCCAGAAGCTAATTTATACCAAAGAAAAAAGAGATAGGAGCCTAGCTCCCCCATCGAGGTTTATTTTCAAGTTTCCTAACATCATGCATAATCCATCACCTACGAAGAAGAAGACCTACAAAATGGAAAGTGGTAAAAATTTGCAATGTACATAAAATTTAACATAATCTATACGATTTAGTTTAGGTTCCATATAGATTACCTCCATATTCCTTCAAACCAATTAGAATAATGTAGGTGGCGTTTGGTTATGTTTTATATTATGTGTTTTGGAAGAATGAATCTTTAGAATGGGTTAGAGAATGTGAAAGTTGTGTTGGAGAATGTGATGAATATTTGTTTATGTTTTAGGAAACAGTTAGAAATTCATTTTGGAGAGTGTTAGTATGTTTGTTTATGTTTTGGGAGGAAACATTTTTTACTATAACAGTCAAATCAATACTTTTTTGTTGGATTTTTGAGTAAAAATAGAATTGAGTAATATTTTTTATTGTAAGAATATTAATAAATATATATGATAATCTATCTATATATATAAGAAAATGGAGAAATTTTGGAAATAATAAATAATAGGAGAGGATATTTTGAGAGAAATTATTTTAATATTTTAGAGCAAAAATAAATATATATTTGATTATCTTTTGACAAAAACATAACCACACACTCGTGGTTCTTAATTTCTTCGGTTGGAGAATTGACGATTTGATCTAATTTATATTAATTATACAAAAGATGTTCATTCGTATGGAAAGACAAGAGGAGGTTGGGGAGGTGGAAAGTGGCTTGAGTTTCAATATGAGATCCTAAGAGCTTGTTTAGTTGTGTTTTGATTCTAATTTTAATTTTCAACATGTTTAAAAAGTAGAAAAAAAAGTAGTTGTGAGTTTTTTTTTGCAAATAAAAAATATTTGGCTAATTAATTGAAAATGTTGAAAAAAAATAGGTATAGAGATTTTTTTTATTAGTTTATACTTTTTTTATGCATTGAAAGGTAGGTATTCTTTAATTATTATGGAACTATGAGTGGATACTTTATTTCAAATTTAATTAGTTTTCTATTGACACAATAATAAGACGGTAGAATAAGTGTAAAATACTAATGATACATGTGATAGTTGTATCTACATGGAAATTATGGTGGTTGGATATTTGTTTATTTGCTATTGTATGTTGATGGAATGTTGGTTGCCTTTAGAAATATGTTTGAAATCAATTTGTTGAAAACCTTGTGGAGTTGAAAATTTGATATTAAAGATTTAGGTGCAGTAACGGGGATATTAGGTATGAAGTTCATCAAGGATAGATACTTGGGAGTATACTATACTTGTCTCAACAAAAATATATAGAGAAAGTACTTTTGTGATTTAGAATGAATTAATCTAAGTCGGTCAGTATGTCTCTTGCAACTCATTTTAAGCTCTCAATAAAGTTCTCTCATAATATCATGGATGAAGTAGAGCTCATGTCCCCGTTTCATCTATTAGTGCAATTGGCAATTTAATGTTTGTCATAGTATGCACTAGACTGTATATTTCACATGTGGTCTGTATGGTTAGTAGATAGATGTGCAAGTAGGGAAATATGCGTTGCCAAGCTATGAAATGGATTATTATTGTATTTGAGAGACTCGGGACATAGACATTTGAGATGTAACCAACTTGACTCGCTACTAGACTAGTTGGTTATGCTAATGCGAACTGTGTTGGAGATTGGATAGGATGGGATCGATGATAAGTTATATATTTTGGTTTTTTTGGTTGTCTTGTCAACTCTAAAGAAACACTTGAGGCTTCATTACATTGTCAATTTAGATAAAGTACATGACTTTGGATAAAGGCATTAATGAAGGAATTTCACTAATTAAAGGGGTTGGTTTTTATTAGATATGGAGTTTGGGATGACTACAACATTAATTTGTGATGATCAGAGAATGTCATTCATTCATCAAATAATTAGATGTACAAAGAGAGAAGAAATCATACTAATGACAAGTATCATTTTATTCGGGTTTTTGTGTCTAAACAATTCATTGTACAATCACTCTCATAACTATCAAAAAAATACTCACTTCACTCCTTTGTATTGCCCCACTAGTAACTCAAAATAACTATCTCAAGAGTATTATAAGTTCTACGAATATATTCATTGTGTCAAGTAATCCAATAAATATTTCTATTTATAATAGAAAATTACTTAACTACTTCACTTAAAATTAGGAAACCTAACACAAGAAGAAGTCCTAATTTTAGTCAAACTTGATCTCTCAATAATCGAGTCAAATCCCAACAGTTGACATAAAGGATAATCTAGCAAATGGACAAAGCTTGTTCTAGAACATTATTTAGATTTGATCGAATGATCTGTGTAAGACTAGTGAAGAGGCTTAAAAACATAAGATAAAATGAAGAATTGTTGAAGTGTCTTGCACCTCTTCAAACTAAGGTTCCCAGCATTGAGGAGGGGACATGCCAAGCAACATTGATTAATGACCATGCGGCACTTTTTTTTGGCACCATGACACAAGGAATGAGTTTTTCTTTTTTCTTTTTTTTCTTTCTTTTTTTTCTTTATTGATATTATTCACAATCTAGACTTTTGTATTATAGGTATCTTGTGTGATCAATTATTGAACATAGAAAATATTTTGGGAGAGCAATTAAAAAAATGAGAGAGGCGGGTATTGCAAGATTGAAATTGAGAAAAGAAATCTCTGTACTCCTCAAATTTGATTCATAATAAATTCGATATTTTTTTTCACACCACCAATGTAGATTATCAAATTGAAATCGAATTACAACAAAATTTTATTATGATATTTTGTTTGTGTTTGAATCTCAATTAATTCATATATTTGCATCCATCGATCAGATTAGGCACAACAACGATCAAAGAATTATCTTTATGAATTATATCTAATTAGAATTAAACTAGCTAGTTGTCAATGGGATAATTGTAATTTACCCCATGTGTTTTATGAAATAGGCATTTTACCCCCTATAAAGAATAAATGTATAAAATACCTCCATGTGTCTTAAAAAACCGTACACACCGCCTTCTCATTTGTTGCGTATTTAACATAATTTTAATATGAAAAAACTAATTTACCCTTAACCATTTATTATATTTTTAATTCAATTTAAACAACCTTTTATTATCATAATTTTCCTTTTCTTTCATTCTTTTCTTTTTATTTCTGATTTCTCTCTTTCTCAATTATTTTATATATTTCTCATTTATACATATATATATATATAAATTTATCATTATTTCTCATTTCTCATTATTTCATATATTCTCATTTTATACATATATAAATTTATTTATAAAATTAAAATCACTTTTATTTTTATCTTATCAATTATATTCACCTTTCTTTCTATTAATTCATTTCAAAGGAAACAAAATTAAAATTTCATAAAATATAACATATTTTTTTATTTATACTTAAATACATATATAGCATATATATACATATATATAAATTTATCTATAAAATTTAAATAACTTTTATTTACATATATTTTTCTTTCTAATTATTCATTTCAAATTAAATATTATATATATGTATATACATATATATATGATAATATATAATAATATATAAAACATAATTATTTAATAATATATAAAATTCTACCCCCCATCCCCACCCCCAACCCTTACGGGCTACCATGGCAGCATTGTGGCCTTGCACCCCATTTCCCCCCACCTCCAACCCTTATGGGCTACCATTGCAGTAGTGACCATAGCCATGGCTGCTATGGCAGCATTGTGGCCTCCCAAACCCTCTACCCCCACCGCCTAACCTTTATAGGTTGCCATGGTAGTCATGGCCATGGCCACAACTGCCATGGTAGCATTGTGGCCAAATTTGGCCACAGGCCACCATGGCCAATGTAGCCACGGCAGCTGACGGCTATTATTTGTTTTGATTTTTTTTAAAATTTTTTAATTGCCCACCTCACAAGCAGCGGCTGCTGCCAGCCGTCGGTTGGGGTGGGTAGTCATTTATATATAATTATATATATACACTTATTATAATATATCAACATATAATATATATACACATTATATACATATGATAATAGCTTATACTTTATATAATATATTTTTAAAAAATACAATATAATTTGATTTAAACCATTGATTTTTTAAAAGAAAATCCAATACTTGATGAATAAAGGTATAATTATCTTTCATATACATAAATTTAAACTCAAATGACGCACGGGTGCGTGTCTTACACCCACGCTTTAAGGGGGTTCATTGCATGATTTTTTAAAATATGAAGATACTTTTTAAGTTTTTTTTTTCTTTTCACATGAGGGTTATTTGCCAATTTTTTTCAACACAGGAAGGTTATTTGCATTTTACCCGATTGTCAACTATACAATGTCATTTACGTATTGTTCACACAAATTTCGTTGTCTGCAAAATTAAATCACAAGACATAGAAAAATAATGGACAAATTAAATTTATATAATATATATATATATATATATATGAGAATTACAATTTATCAGAGAAAAAATATAAATTCCCTAACAAAACTAATCCCCTGATTCTTCTCCCAATATATATATGATCCAAGGGCTTAAAGCTTGTTCTTGGATATATGGTGTAGTATCCCTTGACTTGGTAAAAGATACTATGAAATTTCTTTGAAACCCGAATCTTGACTCCGAGATCAAAGGGCTTGATGACTTGATGCTTTGAAGAGGTATAGGGCCTTTGCGGTAGCAATACGTCATCGCAGCAAGAACTTGACGTTTAAAGACTTGAGTCTTGAGGCTTGAGAATATATGAATATGTATGTATGTGA